>WHPX01000177.1:67500-439276 GCA_011057435.1 Actinia equina | reverse complement strand
ACCCCCGTCTGTTAAACTGAGAGTGTTGTTAAAATTAAGTGGTGAGAGTTGTGTTAAAGTTTCGGTTTTAAACGCCATGTGATGAAACTAGGTTGTGATCAAATGGAGCACCCAGAGATTAATAAAGGTAGAGCTTATTTGGTGAGGGGAGGGAAAGGAGTGGGAAGAAAAGGAGGAGGGTGGGGTAGGGTTTGGTACACCCCAGACGGCCCCCGGGGCAGACAGAAAGAGCCAATTGAAAAATATTTGTTAGGCTAGAGCACTGAGCATTGATGAGGAGTTTAAGAAAGAAAGAAAGAAAGAAAGAAAGAAAAGAAAGAAAGAAAGAAAGAAAGAAAGAAAGAAAGAAAGAAAGAAAGAAAGAAAGAAAGAAAGGAAGAAAGAAAGAAAGAAAGAGAGAGAGAGAGATGAGAGAGAGAGAGAGAGAGAGAGAGAGAGGAGAGAGATGAGAGAGAGAGAGAGAGAGAGAGAGAGAGAGAGAGAGAAGGAGAGAGAGAGAGAGAGAGAGAACGAACGAACGAACGAACGAACGAACGAACGAACGAACGAACGAACGAACGAACGAACGAACGAACGAACGAACGAACGAACGAACGAACGAACGAACGAACGAACGAACGAACGAACGAACGAACGAACGAACGAACGAACGAACGAACGAACGAACGAACGAACGAACGAACGAACGAACGAACGAACGAACGAACGAACGAACGAACGAACGAACGAACGATACAATATGTACATGTACATATACATGGCAATTAAAATTAATTGTAAGTTTTCAAAGAGCCACTCCACCACGAAGACGTATTTGTGAACGAAATTTTTAGTACGCGGTCTCGATTGTGGTAACTATTTTGTTTGGTTTGGTCAAAGGTTTATATTATTTATTGTCTAGTACGGATAGTGGTTATGAGGTACAAGTGCTTCTGTCGCTTTTATCAAGGGGAACATGTAATAAAATAATTGTTAGACGAATCTTAAAAAAAAAAAAATGAAATTGATATCTTTTTGCTTTCGATAAATTATCATTTAAAAATTACCAAGTGAACCGATGTTTGAATGATGGTGATATCGATTAGTTATTGTTACGATTAATATTATTGAATATAAACAATCAATAATACTTTCTATGGCAAGAAGTTCATGGCAGGACCGGATGAGAAATGTTTTTGTATTTTAATTGAAGTTTAAAAGCAAAAAGAACAGATTGGAAGGATATTGTTTTGGTATAGTTTTAATTGTTTTAATGAAATAGGAATAATAAGTCGACACAATATAATTATACGGATAATAGTATTAATATGATGATAATCTTGGGTGGTAAGGATGTTTGATTGTGATGAAGAAGACGATGATGGGAATGATGAATAATATGTGATAAATATGACAATGCGGCGGTGATGGTGAGTATCCAATGCAATAAAATATGAAAGTGTTATTAAGATGAAATGTTTTTCAATGACGAGCAATAATGACAAAAAGCGCCAAAAACTAGACCTTCGTATGAATTTTAGTCCCAATTTTCGTTTTGGGTTAACACTCAAACTTAGTTAGAAACTCACACTTAGTTAACACTCAATCTTAGTTAGAAAATGATTTACTATGATAAAAAGTTTCAACTGTACAAAGATGTTTTGTTGCATTTGTGTTAGAATGTTGCTTTGTCAGGCTTTTCTATAAAGAAAATATATGGGAAATAAGCAAATGAAAATCGAAACCTCATTTTTGAATAAATTTTTTGATTTGGGTTAACACTTTTATTCCACTTTCATCAGTCATCTCCACTTCCAAACCGAGTTAAACTTTCTGAATAACAAGATTTTAGCCTTCAGTGTACAACAGCCTTTCTTCAAGAAAATAGTTTTTTGTGCTAACCGCTAGAATTCTCTCTTAAAGTGTTAAATGTAAAACGTTTTTAAAATGTTAAAGATTAAAATACGAGAAGAAAATAAGAAATAAAAAAGAAATGCATAGTAACAACTCCAACCAGAAAACTTCTAATATTATAAAGAAACATTTCTCTAAGCAAATAAACCATTTGTTTACATAAAAACAGAGAATTAAATGTGATAGTAACCGATATTGGAGTTTCGTTTTATATCACAAGCTCTTATTACCTCCAGGCCTGTCTCTATCCATGCTATTCTAAATAATATTTCAACATGGATGGATGCGGAAAATGTGGATGGCGTTAAGAAGACATATTCGAAGAAGCTTTCGAAGCGACGCCATATTGGTAATTTTATTCCCATTCCTTCACCTTATTCAAACATCAGTTTGCGAGTTAATAATTTGCCTTGAGGTATTCGGTTACGAGACCATTTCAATTCAAAATCATATAGTGAAGCGATCTAATATTGAAGTCATGTGTCATTTTTTTGGTTTTGTGATTTGCTTGTCGTCCAGGTTTTTAATATGCACTTAAATCCCCGAAACACGAAAAGTAATTCCCAAATACACATATTCAACCTTCACTTAAACCTTGGAAACCTTTTATCGATAACTCGAAAGAGAGCTTCTGGGCTGATAAAAGTCAAGGCACTGATAAATCACAGGTCGGATTAGAATCTAGCTTTTGTTTTTACAAAGGGAGGGAAAAACCAAAACAAAACAAAAAACACAAACCTCGGAGAGAGACCTACGTACATTCGATGCCTGACTCAAGGAATCGAGGCTGAGACCCAACAGGTGAGAGGCGAGTGCACTAGAGCTACTCCAGCTTAGATTCCCAACTACTAACATGCTTTCGTAGTGAAAAAACGTAGTATTAAAAAATTAGAATACCTTGATATTGAGTAAAGTTGCTCACGCTTGAGATGTTTAGTGTGTCTCTGATGATGATAAGTTGTCGACTGACTAGATTGTCTAGAAATATTGGATCTTTGCTAATCAAATTCCTAATTGGCATTGTCATGGACACGCTCTTATTTTGTTGCAAATAAAGTTATAAACGTACGTGTTCTGGGCTTGTTTCAACTTTCTTTACTTAAATGGATTATTGTTCCATGCCGTGCTAGGAACATTAAACAATTATCAGTGTTTGAACTTGTGGTCGAGTGAGCTGTTAGTTCTTAGCATCATTTACGACAAAGCTAAGGCTTAGACTACAAAATACTGATAAGAGGCTTTATCTAGATAAATATCGGAAGTCTCGACAAGGGCACTTGGAAAAAGCTAAATGATTTTTGTTTCGTTTTTGAGTTGCATGGTAGTTCTAGGGCTTTGTCTGATGTGAAGGAGTTTCTTTAGAATTTTGAATTGACTGTCGTTAGAACAAACACAATGGTACCGCTTGTCACCGAACATAGTGGGAGTTCAGAGATTATTTCACTGTAATAGATAAAGTATTCTTAAAATAATTAAGACATTTATCTGCCTATGGATTGAGGCTAGAATCATTTTAGTCTTAATTTTTAAAATTTTAAATCAGAATGCAACAAAAAAAATACAAAAAAGGAATAAAACAAAACAATATGAAATAATTGGGAAAAAAATGGATTGACATCAAAAAAATATTGAAAACAAAACCATGAAATAAATGATAATGAAATCAGCAAAAATAATTAGAAAAAAAAAATAATCCAAATAGATAGAGGTGATTAAGAATGATGGATTGAGATGAAATGATCCAATATGAAAAGAAGTGCAATAAATTTACGTATAAAAAATTAAAAGGAAAGTAAATAAAGAACACGGGAAAAGAACGAAAGAAAAGGAAAATAATAATAATTAGCAAATAAACGAATTTAAAATAAATAGAAGTGATTAAGAAATGATGGATTGAGATGAAATGATCCAAAATGAAAAAAAGTGCAATAGATTTACGTATAAAAATTAAAACAAAAGTAAATAAAGAACACGGAAAAGAAAAAAAGAAAAAGGAAAACAAAATCCAGAAAAAAGTACTGTTAATGGAAAAAATATGATTTTTTTGCCGTCCAAAACTGATTACCTAGTTAGCCGCACCTATTTGACAATCCAATCGGATTACAAAGGATTTGCTTAAAATAAACAGTCTGATCTAATACGGTTATGTGAACCACGTAATTCGATGTTTTAGTGAGTCCAGCTGCTTTGGGGTCAGCAGAGTAAACTGCCTACCATTGAACATTGCATTATTTTTCGGTTAGAAAGTCTAGTGGTTTTAACTGTCACATCTGCCATGATGATTGGCCTCAACGAACGCACGCACAGAGCTTTCTTTCCTTCAAGAATAAGATTAAATTTTCTTTCAAATATAAGCATATTAAATCGAGCTGTATTACAAAAAAAAGCGTTTTAGTTTGCGATTCCACATCCTGAATTAATCCGTAATCTAATCTAAAGTACAGATTTTTTTAGGACAAAAGACAGATTTGTGGTGCATGAGATGGATATGTGGGCAAGTTTTAGCGCCAATGACCGACGCCGATACCATTTGCTTTCGAATATTTAGATACAATATAAGGTATTGTCGGCTGACCAGAATATTACTAGACCCACAAAATCGCAATAGTGCTTTTTTTAGATGTATAAATGTTAACCCTTGGAAGACTGAATAGCTATGACTATTTATCATTGCGAACGTGCACAATTAAACCCGTAAAAAATATAATTAAAGATAAATAGCACTAAGTAGTATCAGTTCAAGAATAAGTTAAAATGAAAAATACCGAGCGCATTTGATAAAAGGGGCTTAATACCGCAAATACGTAGCACGAGTGGGGCAGGTATGATCCTCTTTCATCAAATGCAAGTGTATTTTTCATCATCTCTCCGAGAACGAAGTTGGTATATCCTTTTAATAATGCATCAACATAAAATAAGAGTTTCTGATTGAGTAAAAACCAAGTTCCAATTTTTCATTTGTAACCAAAACACAAGGTATAAAGTTCCCGGATGTGAATTAGAAAAAATCATCACTACCCAGCCAATCAGAAATGAGTATATAAATAGGTCAATATGTTATTGGCACAAAAACTTTCGTTCCCATTCCTTAGAGTGCAACTAGTAGCCCCCGATACAATACTTTCAGCATTGATTCTACATAAAGTGAATAGTTGAATGGTGAAATATTTCTTCATTTGAATGTTGAGTCTTTAAGTTATGAAGGTTTATTTATTAAATAATTGGGATAGTGCACGCGCTACGATTGGTCGAAAACCATACATCAGAATAATACGATATTTTTTGGCGTGTTTGTCATTTTATAAAACAGATCAAAAAACAGTTTTCCTTGTTTGATACTCTGATCAAAACACTTGGGATGTTGAGAGAACCCTCGAGAAGCTCCTCTCGTGTTCTCTAAACATCTCGCGTGTTTTGATCAGAGTATCAAACACGGAAAACTGTTTTTTTATCTGTTAAATCGACAGTATGTTATGGAAAAAATTGTATATTTCATAAAGCCTGGGGTGACCCAGGAAAATATATAAAATCAAAAAAAAACAAATTGAGGACTTTTTCAACTTTTTTATCAGGGGCCCGGATACTGCTAGTCTCCCTCGCAACCGTTTTAGTGTCGGTCGTCACGCGACGCTCCCTCCCCACTAACGGCTGCTTGCATTCGAACTACATTCCTCTCTCATTGTTTGGATCGTACCAATGAGGTCGAGCGTGTTGTTTCCTATTGAACCAATCACAATGTCCGAAAGTATAAACTTGGCGAGTTTATGATGCTGAAGAACATCCTCGAAAGAAATCGGAATGTTCGCCGTTTTCGACTTCACACCGTTCTTCCTCTTCTAGTGAGCTTATCTTCACAGCACTAACTCCTAAACTACGTAACTTTGAGGCTTGGTCAACCATTAGACGTATTAGCGACCTTTACACTTTAGATACGACGACGAGTACGAGTAACGCTAAATCGTAGTCGATTTCCGATGTTTTACAATCTAAAGTTTCAATCTATTTTATACACGATTAAGACTACAAAGAGATAGTGCCAAACTTTAAAAGTTTTAATTCGGGCTCGTTCTCGTACTCGTCGTCCGATCTAAAGGTCTCAATTAAAGGAGATACAACAACCACGATGTGACCAGACTCTAGTCGGGACTCTAGTGTATATTTGTAGTCAAATACGAGAGACAGAGCTTGGTAAACTAGAGATTTGCCAAAACCCTGTTGGAAGATTGACAAAAATATCTTTTTCCTATTCGACTAAAGTTTTGACAGCCGACTTCTGATGCGTATCTAGATCAGGAATACCGAAGACACGAGGCCAAACATGTACACTTCTTCTATGAACGAACGAATTGAGAATGCGAAATAAAAGCTGCACTGGGATTGGTCAGATCAAAAGTCCGCGAACGGTTCTCTAAATATATAACCCGTCTTGTGATTGGCCAAACAATGAGAAAGGAATGTAGTTTGAATGCAAGAAGCCGTTTGTGGGGAGGGAGCGTCGCGTGATGACCGACACTAAAAACGGTTGCGAGGGAGACTAGGATACTGCCCTTTTTGGGATACTAGTAGTGGTGGTACTACGAATGCTTTGCTATGAAAGTAATGCAAAATCAATAAATCATGAAGGACAGAGCTGAGAGAGACTATTTCCACTATCCTTTTTTAGTTTGTGCGTACCCCTTAGGAATACTCTTCCATTTCCGGTCGAAAGCTGATGTACAGAGAGGCAAGAAGAGACTAGTAAAGCATTAAATAAAGCATAAGTTACATTAGCTAATTGTCTTAGAAGTGCATCGACCGATTTTCAAAAAAACAGTAGTTTCGGACTACTCCGACGAACGACTTACGTCCGAAACGTCAATATTTTTTTTTTTCATTTTAAGCTACTAACCAACGTCAGTACTCGATGCGGCTAGTGATCTAGACACTTGAAGTAATATTTCAAACACGCGAGAGAGTCCTTCCTCCAATTTCCAAACACCGAAAAGTGAGTTGAAAAAACGAGGCGCAGCCGAGTTTTTTTAACTGACTTTGAGGTGTTTGGAAATTGAAGGAAGAACTCTCTCAAGTGTTTGAAATTACTTCTCAAACTCATGAATGTTTCTTGGAGAAAATCAAAGAAAACGTTTACAAAATTTAATGCAAATTAAGAACACATTTCCAAACCACCGTCACAGTAGTGATTTGCTTTGTTTTCTCCTCATTAATTATTCATGAGTATGAGAAATCCTTTTCAAATTGATTGCATTTTAAAAAACATTATTTCGGCACAGTAAAAAACCCCTAAAACTTCAAATGTTATTGATTTCGGCTGCCGGAAACATTTTGTAATTCAAGACGCGTACGTAGTCTATACCTCACAGATGGGATTGAAAATTAGCTTGTTAGAATGTTTTGCAAAGGGAGGAAACCGAACGTGCCGAAGGTGAACGTGCTCAGGAGTCGTACCTGAGACACCACTCAGATGGGAGGTGAGTGTGCTACCGTTACATACCACGTAACTTTGCTTTAATCTCATGGCAAGGCAACGGATGGCCTATAGAGCTGAACGGATGGAATGTCGTGTTTTAAAGATACGACAATATCCAATTCATAGTGTAATTTGAGATATTTCTAGAAGGCGCGTTATGAGCCTGCATGTCTTTTGATATCTGCATAGTGTTTATTCCCAGGCACTGGATATAGGCATTATTGATATCAACACCTGATACCTCTCACGATAAACCAGAATTACAAGCTAAAGAAGTTACTGGAAAAAGAGAACGATAATACGGAATCAAGGTAGAAAATTCCAAATCTCCCAATCTGGAAGAAAATAGGTTTTGACAGAGGTTATTAGCTTATACCTAGTTTGTGACGAAGCATTGAAGCATAAAGAAATCGTGTGGGTTTTCCAGTCAGATATGACATCACTTAATCACGTTCACGATGTATCACGTTCGTGACTTGAAATTTTGTATCTCCAACAATGTATACGTACATGTAAACTAGTACAATTAGTTCAGTCAACCCAAACCATTTATCCATAAAACTAATGTAATGAATATAAAGATTCTTTCACTTCGGCCCTTTTAAGAAAACTAAATCTAGAAGCTAAGTGTTAGATTTAAAAAAATTACTTAACAACCTGAGTAATAGTGCAAATAGATATTAATAGATATTATACTATATTCTTGATTTCTGCCTATTCGACTATGACACACTGACAACTTCATACATCATAAAAAATTGGTCGTAATGGGATACTAATAATATTACTACCCACCACACAGAGACGACCAGATTTACTTCTCCAAATATTGTAAGAGTAGATTATACAAATCCTTGCTAATGATTAATCTAGCATATTTCGAATCTTTGGCGTAGTTATCACTGGACTCCGCATACCAAACTTGGTGTTATCAAGTGTGCTACCCGCCGTGCCGTGAACACTTCTGCAATGTTTTGATAACTTTTTATCTAACCAATTATATATCGGCGCTTCACTTTGATGTTTCAAAAAGGCGGAGTTCTTTACATCGATTTAAAGATATCAAAGTGAAGCACCAGATCTCATTCTCAGAATTTGATTGGCTAACAACTATGATCGATAAGTGGACAGAAACACAGCTGCGCTCGGATCCACTTGAGTTTTGAACATTTAAGACGCCATTTATCATTAATGAGAGGTCAGTCAACGTAAATCTATGAGCAAATTGTTAAATAAAGTCCTTGCAGCACTTTGGAATGCACCTCAATTTGAAGGACAAGACAAAGGTTTCCAATCCTCTTGAGATTTAACTTCTTTGTTTTGTCCTCCAAATTAAGTTGCTTTGATGTGACATGTAGGGGATCTATATAGACTTCTAGGTCGTGACGTGTTTCCGGGTCCAATCACACAAAAAGATCGCTAAAATCTTACCACAACTAATTCCCAGGCTTTATTTTCTACCTTCAACAAATAAATATATGAACAAAAAATATTGCTATCAAGAAAAAAAAAAAAAAAAAGAAAAAGGTCTGTAAAAGTAATTGTTAATTTGGATCCGAAAGTCGTTTCTCGCTATTACGCCAAACTCAACCGTTCTATTGTTTAACGTTAAAGTGGATATCATAAGAGTTGTCTAAGATATGTCAAAAAGGAAAAAAAAAAAAGAAAAAACAAAAAAAAGAAAACACGGCGAGTAGCACAGTAAACTTTGATGTAGTAACCTATGATTAGAATATTGCTGGTCCTCAATGGTACTATTGATAAACTTTAGCATTATTACCTAATATTTGATAATATTATCAACACAACACTATTGATTGCCTGTCTTGTCATATGTAATCGGTAGTGAAATATTAAAATTAGCTCACGAGTGTCACTTGGCCTTCAAACCAGCGTATAATAGTCAAAGTAACACAAACGAAACAGTGCAAAAGATCGCTTTCGAATAGTCAAATACTTACTCTTACTGATATGATCTCTTTTTGATTAAATTCATCCTAGGTTAGCTAGCTCCATGTCAGCGTCAAAATATTTACTAAATACTATAGTCCTTAAAGTAAAAAAATTACAACTTCAACAATAGTGCAGTTTTCGTACTGTGAAAAGCTCAGTGCCGTAAGCTTGACGTGCCGTGACCGTGTTACTTTCTAGAATTTAATTCGCTGATTTTTTTCACGCGCAATATGATTGGTCTAAATTAAAGTGCCGTGATTTTGGCGTGACCGTGTCCACGCCGTGTTTATGCCTTGTTCCGGGTATTTGATTGGATGGAGAGTAAGTTCTCGTGCAATGTGATTGGTCTGACGTATTCCTTGATGTGTCATGGCCGTGTTCGTGCCGTGAATTTCTCACAGTCATGCGAAAACTGTACTACAGACCACGTTTACGTAAAGCATGGAAATAATCAATTAAAACTTTGATTCTGAAATTAATCGAGAACGATTCACTCGTTATGCAGTGCTCGACTACTCTAATACTGCTAACTACTAGTGCAATATATATATATTCGTAATTCTTACCTTAAGTAGAATTCGTCTTGCTCAGCTAGTCAGCTAATCAGTCAGTCAGTCAATGGTTGCAGTTCTTCTAGTAATTAACTAAAAAGACAAAGAAAAGGAAAATTAAGAAATAAAAATCGCAAAAGATTATAGTACTCGAATTTAAAGAGGGCCCAAACACCAGTCCATGTGGAATACCACATTGCGAACTTAAAGGATAGATAAGGCAGTGCGCCGTGTGGGATGGGCTCGGATATCAAATAAGAACATGCGAAATAGGTAAATTACGGGCCTTAGATGAAACGACTGAAGAAGAGTGCCATACAAGCCTTTCACAACTTCAAGTCGCGTAAAAAATTTTCAGGGCTCGTAATTTACCTATTACGCATGTTCTTACAAACTTAACGGTTGGATTCGTCTAGTAATTTAACAAGAAAGACAATAAAAAAGAAATCTAAGAAATATGAATCGCAAAAGATTATAGTATCCGAATTTAAAAAGGGTCCAGACACCAGTCCGTGTGGAATACCACAGTACAAACTTAACGGTAAGCCACATCTAGAAGGAATTTAAAGTTGGAATCGGGAGGCAGAACAGCACAAGAAGGCAAAAGAAGTTGGCTTAATGTACTGGTATACTACATTGCATATCTTATATTAATCCGAAATTCTAACTATTCTAAAATCTAGAGGGATTTACCAGGGTGGACGGCGTAAAGCGTAACTGCTGCATGGTTTTACCTGAAAGCAGCCATATATATTAAGTTTAATTGATTTGTAAAGGAGGATGGAAATACCAGAGAACTCGGAGAGAAACCCTCGAAGTTCAGGAGACAGTAAGTCTACTCACATACGACAACGAGCAAGAGAATCGAACCCTGGACGCATTGGTTAGTGGCTGCGCAATAGGGACGCAAATCACCGGCCTGCCCTTTCTCATAGCTATCGATAAATACGTCATCTAAGCATTCCTAGAGGGTGCTTTGTGAATAGCTTTCTTTACGGTATAAAGTCCTTGATAACGTAATAAGGACCAAGGAAATTAATGTTTTTGCTTGAAGAATCTTTCAGATCGCTAAAATATGTTTATTGGCGGTCTTGTTCTCAGTTTAACGTTTGATGGAGAACGCATTAAGAAAAAAAAAAAAAGAAAGAAAGAAATGCATTAGATCTGGCGCAACATCTAAACGATGTTGAAGAATTACGTCTTTAGTCGGAGATATTGTGAAAAAGCATCTTCAACCCAGATAAGGAGTTCATCACAATAAAATGGCATGGAGGGCCAAAAATTCATTAGCACTTGATAGCACTTGGGCCAACGAAAACTATAAACTTCCTTCGATCCAATTCAGTCAAGTAAGCTTAAGGTTAAGTAGTAATAAGCTTAAGGTTGATTGCCAATAGTTTTTTTTTGACTCGTCGAAATATCGCTAAAATATATTTCAAGGGCAAATAAAACTCCAGAATTTAATACTTGTATTTTATGCTGGTTTCTAATCAGTATTAGTTGATTGTAGGCAGGCTTCTCAGAATGTTAGGAAAACCCGCACCTTTTGTGCAAGATTTAAATATTTTAAGACTATCAGGACTCAATGTTTTTGCTAAACTAGATGTGCATATATGATTATCGACTTAAAAAAAATAAAACAATGAAATGAAAAAATAAATAAATAAATAAATAAAATAAAATAAAATAATAATAATAATAATAATAATAATAATAATAATAATAATAAAAGAAATTTTGGAATTAAAGAATGGAATTCAAAGGCGCAGCTGAAAAGGGCAGCATTATTTAACCATTTCGACTACAAACGTCGGTTAAATCCACCAAAATAACTGCAACACTAATTCATGAGCTAAGTGCACTTTTAACAGTCGGCTGTTAGACTCTGTATACCTATTCTATTCGTAATCAAACAATGTCAAACAAGCGAGCAAAATAATATTCATTAAGACCGATAGAAACATAAAGTTCTTTTTTCCTACATCGTTTAGAAACCTTCAAAGTCTCCAAAAATATGTATTTAACATCGAGAAAGCATTCAGATAAATCGAATAGAAAATATTCGAGTCATCCCATATTTTGCGCTTTAGTAAAAGCAACTAGGAATGATCAGTTATTGACAATAATGAGAAATAACCTCGTTCCCAAGCACTATAACCTATCTATATTTCTATATCTTCATGTACGTATTTCTTTGCATCATAGTTTCTGCTACCTAACATCTATTTCACCCCGGCCTGCTCTCAATCTTACCTCTAGTTCAGCTGGTAGAGCATCGGTAGTACAATTCCGAAGGTCGTGGGTTCGATTCCCAGCGAGGTCGGAAATTAATTTTTCCGAATTTAATTCCAAGGGCTTCCGCCCGGAATAACCTCGTTCCCAAGCACTTATTTATATTTCTATATCTTCAGTTATTGACAATGCTAGGCAACATTTTTAGATCAGTCATTTAACTAGAAACTGCATTCTTGAGGAAAATTCATTCAATTATCGTCCTAGAAATGTACCACTACACTTAGAAATGTAAGCCTTTGACTCACGACTGTTGAATTAAAGAATTTAATCGTTTTAACAAGAGACTTTTATCAGGGCGTTAAAATGAAATAAATAGTCCTTGCTTTGCGAGGGTAGCACTTCATAGAATGATTTTTGTTCGGGGAGGAAAACCGGATAACTAAAAACACCGGGAAAAAACCCTACAGTACAGGATAGAACTACTTTAAACTCTATTTATTATATAAAACACAGAGTCCCGACCGGTAATCGAACTAACACGCGGGGTTATATTAACGAGAGGCGAACGCTCTCCTGAATCCTGTTTTCAATTTTCTAATCTTTATATTCTTTGATACAAAACACGTACTGAGACCCGGTAGGATTTCAAATACATTTTACGCACCAAAAAGGCTAGCAATCAACTCTTAATTATGACTAGGACAGACGTGGTTCTTTTCCAACAGATGCAGTTTCATTAAGTTAGAGACAACATAATTTCGGTTCTTTTATTCCCGATTTTCCTTTTACTGCTTCAATGAAACTACCGACATTTCAAGCATATTATGGAATATAATTGTTATTCTATATATGAGGTATAGTCACGTATGCGCATGCGTGCATTTTAGCCCGTTTTCCATCGATTTTTAGCGTTTTACTACGAACAATTTGCAGCGTTTTACTTAACAAAAAATTCATTTTCTCCAAGTATACGGAACCTTTTGGAGCTAAGTCTTTGCGAGACCGAGATAACCAAAATAATGCTATAATAATACTATAATAACTATAAAAAAGAATTACTCTTAAATTTCAAAAACAGACCGTTTGGCATCTTGAGTTTCAGTTAGGAAAGTTTGAAATCACGAAATTTCGTATTTTTTACGATCATAGATGGTTACTTCTGGTTACAAAATATGAGCATGTCAAGGCACTTAGTTCTTTTGTCCATTTCCGGATGTTTTTAGATATCAAGAATTTTGGATCAGGAAAGAGGCAATTAATTCTGTATGCCCGCCATTAAACACTGACGACTCTCTAAAAGTGCTTCATAATAGGACTATAACATGACTTTTGGAGGGCATATTGTTTATTTGTGGTCCGAGTAGTCCATTTGCGCCTGAGCGTAGCGGGAATGCAAATGTTGCTGCAAGGACCACAAATGAACAATATGATCTACCAAAGTCATGTTTTTATCATTATCATCAATGTAATAGGCCAAAATAAACAAATGTTTCAAATTTGCCGTACGAGGTTTTTGGAGTTGATTCTTTGGCGGCCTGCAAACGCATTTGCGGCCAGCCAAACCCATTATCGCCAGCTGGGCGCGCGTTTTCAAATGGGCAGTTTGTTGTTTGGCCTTGTATATTGAGAATAATAGTTATTTAGGGACTAGAGATTTTTTGAAATCTGCAGATCTGGACGAGATATTCGATCAATTTAGTTGCACAAATTCCATGAATTGGAAAATATAAATTAGAAATGGTAGTTGAGTTTCTCTTTCAAATACAATGAATAACAGTTACTATAAAATATCATTATTTAAGTCTCTTAGCACTTCTAAAGATGGAAAACGTTTTGCTGAAACATGTTTAGTAAAAATTAAACCTCAGTTTACGAAACGTAATATTTAAGGATATTTTAAATATTTTACTCTAAGCAGTACAATCTCAATCTTCTAATGCTAATACCTCCATGTTCCACCACCATCACTGAACATCTTTGTCGTCGTCTTCAAAGGAGGATAAGGGACAGATGAACTCCACTGAATGTGTTAACTGTCGATAGACTGATTCTTTATGGTTTTTCGGCAGTTTCTTATCATATCGACCACAACACAACATTACGATCATGTGTATCATGCTAAGTGCCGGAGGTCAGCCCAGTGGCAAAGCCCTCGAGATATATTGGGCTGTACTTTACGTACCTAAACGAAGGAGGCCGTAGGGAGTTTAGCTAAATAAGAAAGAGTATATTGCATCAATATAAAAAAATTAACCTGAATTTAGCCTAAAATTAACCTAAACAAGTGATAACTAATTATGGAAGCTGGCTGTAGGGAGGCGAGTTTTAAATTGGATATAGCATGGACCGAATCCACTTTGGCGTAATGCTTTTCCATTCTCTCGAGAATAAGGCTCTTTCTTTGACTGAGCTGTAAATATTTTCATGTGTCTTCTCATGCGCAGCAGTTAAACAAAGAAATGATACTCTAGGGAATGACACGTGGTCTGAAATAGGAAAATATTAAGCCTTCTTAGATTGTGCTCATTCTCTACTTTCACATCCCCATAACACTTTGCGTCTCTTGGAGGATAACCAGAGGGTAAAAGCCTACTTATTTTGCTGAAGACTGATCAGACAATGTTGAAAATACCTTGTTTGGTATCCAAAAATAAAATGACGAAGTAAAAAACAGAAAAAGATAGAAGTTTGAAGGTTTAAGGTCAATTTTAAACATTTTTTCGTAAGTCAATACATTTTCTGTAAGACCAAAACTCTTGATGATCTGTACACACAAAAATAACTTGGAATAAACTGATAATCAATATTGTACAGATAAAAAGCAGGTATAGTATAAATTCAATTAAGAAACCTTTCAATTTGGGACAGTTTTTTGATTGGTTACCCCCCAAAAACGCAAGGCATTTTGGGAATGTGAAAGTAGAAAATTGAATTACTGAAAATTAACATATGATAAAATGACTCTATATTGTGAAACGCTTGAACCCTATATACCATATACCATACCATATCAAAACTAAGAGGGAAAAAAAAGCAAAAACAAAATTAAATAACAAAGGCTAAAACAACGAGAACAAGACACATCAGAAAATAACGATAAAGAAACAAGAAAATTTAGAACAGAAAAACCTTCTATGGGAAAAAAAAAAAAAAAAAAGATATGATAAACAGAAGCAACGAAAAAAAAAATAAAAAAAATCCATTCATCAAAATAAAGAAATAAAACTAGCAAGCAAGCACTAAGCAAAAGCAAATATATACACCTACTTGAGAACGTTGTCATGCGATATTAGAACATTAGTAATTTAGTGAGAAAGGAATACATTAAAAGACAAAAGAAAAAGTTCAGCTTCAGTGATCTTCTTTTGTTTTGTAATATAATTCCTATACCACTAAATCACTAATGTTCTATTTTTGTATGACAACCTTCTTGCAAGTAGGTGTATGAAGCCGACCTTTTTAGAATCCTACGTAATTCTTACTTAAGGACATAGTCAGTCCGTGGATATCCTTCCACCATAAATATAGAACAATGTCCTGGATTTAGAACCGGTCATATCAAAATAAAGCTGAATGAAGCTATTTAGGTTAATATAGAATAAAGTTAGAATCGGCAACCAAGAAGGAGAACTAAGGATCTTTTATGTTACCGGTACCGTTAACATCCAATATGGCCGCAGGCACTTTGACGATAGACACATCAAAAACCTAGAGTTTTTAAGTTTTGAGGAATTTTTTACCAGATGCATGGTTAATACTCAAAAATCGCCATCTACACTTCATAATTGTGGTCTCAATATTCATCTTATGCTTTCCTATGACGGATCATCATCATCATCATCATCATAACGTTGTTAACGTTGTCGTTGTCGTTGTCGTTGTCGTTGTCGTTGTCGTTGTCGTTGTCGTTGTCGTTGTCGTTGTCGTTGTCGTTGTCGTTGTCGTTGTCGTTGTCGTTGTCGTTGTCGTTGTCGTTGTCGTTGTCGTTGTCGTTGTCGTTGTCGTTGTCGTTGTCGTTGTCGTTGTCGTTGTCGTTGTCGTTGTCGTTGTCGTTGTCGTTGTCGTTGTCGTTGTCGTTGTCGTTGTCGTTGTCGTTGTCGTTGTCGTTGTCGTTGTCGTTGACAACGCACCGGCTTATATTATAGTAAAAATAAATGCTGAACTTGTCACCTGGCACCAAGATGGCGTAATGATGTAACGTGCAAACAAATAAATGTATTGAAAATTCTTTCCTATCTTACGTCATTAACTTAGGATGAAAAACGTATTCAGATGAATTTTTCAATTTTGTTTTTGATTGTCGGTCCGGTACAAAGTGCTATAATGTGTTGACCCAAGCTGAGAGCTTCCGCTCGTATGTGCGCGTGTTTGTAATGGCTTCCACTTAGTATATTCCGACAGCTTCATTTATCAAACATTGAATAATAGATTTTGGAAAACACTTTTGAATCTAGAGACTGTTGAAGAGCAATTGGTAGCCAAGGAGAAAATGCTTTTTGGTTAGGAGTATTGATATCAAAAAGACCTTAAAGAGTAAAAAGCTGACGAAAAATGGCGACAACCCTCATTCCCACAATACCTTTGGGTAGAGAAGGAGCTCAGATCGATGATGTTCAGCCAGATATGTTGATAAACGAATATTTAACGTTCTAGCTTTGATTACTTTGCTACATGAAAAATTAAGCTTTGAATCCCCTAATGCGTGAGAAGCTGAATCTGTGCTGTGTCTCAAATAAGCGTCTAGTTTCTACTGTGGAGTCTTATTGCATGTAGTTTTGTTTAGTTAGAAAGTATGAGATAGTACAGTACAGGTCAGGTGATCTATTGGACCACACACTCAGTACATAAACTCATCAAACACACGAGCATTGTGTTTATTCGACATGATGAACTACACGAATCCCAACGCCCACCAATTTAAGCTTGCTGGATATACGAGTCGCGTTTGCTGGCATTAATCACGTGACAGACCACCAAAAAAGTAACAAAAATAGAATATGTAGACATAAATGCACTACATTTAACTAATAGACGTATTTGAATATTTCCAAAATAAAGAGTTTGTTTTGAAAAAATACTGCAATTTTCTTTGATACAACGAGGTGTAACAGTATAAATTACAGTAATAGACTCTAATGTAGAACAAAAATATTGTTATTATATATGAATTGTTATAAAATAAACAATATGTTGAATCATGATACTACGTCATTATTGAATAACCTTATTTGGAGATAATATGCTAGAGAAAGCAAAGCAAAGCAAAGCAAAGCAAAGCAAAGCAAAGCAAAGCAAAGCAAAGCAAAGCAAAGCAAAGCAAAGCAAAGCAAAGCAAAGCAAAGCAAAGCAAAGCAAAGCAAAGCAAAGCAAAGCAAAGCAAAGCGAAGCAAAGCAAAGCAAAGCAAAGCAAAGCAAAGCAAAGCAAAGCAAAGCAAAGCAAAGCAAAGCAAAGCAAAGCAAAGCAAAGCAAAGCAATTTTCTTTTACTGCAAATCACTCAAGGCTGTACTGACAAAACAACACCAGAAAACAACAAGTCCACAATGTTTTGGCTAAAGTATCCCAAAATAGATATCGAAAATGAGAGTCTCGCGGCGTTTGCTTTTACGGTAATACAATCCAAAGACAGCCTTTTTTATGGCTAGATTTTTCAACGCTGCTCTGCGCGTTCATGCAGTTTTTTTAATCTCGTTCTTATAACCTACTTGAGCGTGAATATGTAAAAAGTCCATTTTCCACAGCATGGAACCGGAAAACTGAGTGGGAGTAACCCGACGGCTCTTTTAGTAATAAGGTCCTTTTCTTCACACTAGCCACGATCAAGTACGTGCCTCTTGTGAACTTCATATCAAGGAATTTCTATTGAATAATTCATAGCATAACTCACCGAATGTTTCGCTTTAATTTAATAGCAAATTAATCAGTACCAACTTAGCGTGAAAGTCTACGGTAATAAAAAATTAATCAACGAAGCTGAGAAAAACGACCGAAAAACGAAAACACACTCTCCAACTGCGAGACGAAATTCTCCAATTTTTTTGTTGCTTTTTTTTTGTTGTTGTCATTATTGAAGTTTAGAACATTCCTTATTCAGCAATCCCGTCTTTCTCAGTAAATATTTTTATTATCTGAACCTATGAGCAAGATATCAAGACAGTTGATATATTTTAAGTGCTATAGAAAATGTACTGAAAAGACCGGGAATTGACTCCAAGGGGCGCTTAATTTACTTTTCATCTCAGCAGCTCATTTTGCCGCTTATTTGTAAATATTATAGAAAAATGGAAAAAAATTGAAAAGATTGGACTAGTGAGGACGTAACTTATACAAATTTAAAACCCTCATGCGTGGTCAGTAGTGAATAGAATAGCATGATTATAAGAGGAGTTGTAATAACAACAACAAAATATACTAAAATTAATAGGGAGCGGAATAAGATTTCGTCTAAGGCGCGGCCTTGAAATTGAGTAAATAAACCAGTTAGAGGAAATAACATGGTGTGTTAAGAGAAAACTTTTTTCTTTCGATATTGAATATTCGGAGTTAAAAAAAAAACTTCAAAAAGAGGAAGACATATGAAAGATAAGGAAAAAAACAAATAAATGAAAAAAAATAAATGTAAAAAAGATAAAAAAGGAAAGAAAAGAAAGAAAGAAAAAGAATAATATTCATTTATTACGAGGAAAAAATCAAGCCTTAGTATCTAAGTATCTAGTATCTAGTACTTTTATTTTTTTTTACTTGAGCAATGATGATATTAGAGGCTGTAGTGACATCGATATCTCGATCTGACAATGACTCTGGAGTTCAGTATTGAGAGGTGCTCTGTGTTTAACACTGAGATATAAGAAGAACAAAACACCTTAAATTAATGTAAACTTTTTTCACAATTATTTTAGTTTCTAATAGTCTTAACTTTATTTCGATGTGTGAAAAATTATAAGAGATTATTGAAAAGTTGAGTGTTGGATGGACAGTAAATATCTTTAAGTAATTGTCATCGGTAATAATTAATAACCATATGATGATAGCTTGCAATAATTAAGTTCATTATGTCTGGGAAGAATGTTTTGTTAAAGCTTCAGTGAAGTAAAAGCGATATTCAAAGATAAATCTGTCAATTTATACCATAAAGAGTCGATAACATTTTTGGAACTACAATCTTATCGGCTTAGTAACCGAAGCTTATCTTTTATCACTAAAGAAATCTTTCGAGGGGAGAGAGAAATTGGATTTGCAAGATTTTTCGGGACGCTTTCAATTTTTCCTTGCCAATCGTTTTATTCTGTCCTTTTCTTTTGTCTTTTTTAGCCCAGCAGAATCAATTCATTTCGATGCTTTCTGACAAAAACTTATTTAGAGCTTTCATTTGATAATGACCCCAAAATGCTGTTCATTTCGCCTTGGGCTTCCGGCTTTAAGAGAAAATTAAAAATGCATTAGATTAACACGGGCAGCTAAGTTTCGATCAAAAATAATATAAACCGAGTAAAGAAAAATCGTAAGAAGGTAGAAATCTTATTGCTGTAAACCGCTTTGAACATTTGATTACCTCATTTCCAGTAACATGAACACCACTCGGTCTATTTCAAATAGTTGTCTACTTACATAATAATATATCTTTAAGCTTTCTTCTCTTGCTCTCCGGAAGCTTTTGCGCGTGTCCTTTTCTTCTAAATGATGGATGATGGCGTTGGTAATGTACTATATATACTACTTCGAGCTTAATAATGACGTCATCATATCTGACGCGCGTGATGAATTTCCGACTGAGTTTTATGACAGTTCATGCAGAGACAAACAAGAGTATGTGCCAGGGACTGTCTTTGAGACGTAAATTAGTAAAAAAAAAAAAAGATCTTAAGTAAACCATATTTATCATTCGTATCACCAAATTGCAAATATTTGTGAAGGCTTGGACTTTTAGGCGAAACTTTGGGACAAGGACGGAAGACTCTTACTGATCTGATTGTAACTATCTCTGGACATTCGTTGGTTCTTTTGAGATATGGAACTTTGTTTAATGGAAACGATTTGAATATTTGAATTAAGCATATTCTAGGCCCTTCTTTAAAGACAAAATAAAACACTACTGCGAGCGATGAAAGGCTTTTGAAGTGTAGTCTTTTTTAGTGTAGGCTATTTTTAAAACGCATTCTTAGATATCAAGCATGGTCAAAATAAAATTCAATGACTCAAAAGACAGTATTTATAATAAACTATGCATGGGTTGTGAATGGAACAATACTAACACAGGAGAGATGCTTACACAATGTATATTAAACTTAAAATTATGAAACAAATTGCATCACAAACTAGAGAAAACATAACATAGGGGTTACAGGTTTCCAGACACGTACGCATTCGCTGCTCGACAAAAATACTGAAATATAATTACTAAGTAAGAAGCCGAACAAAAGAAAAAAAAATTAATTAACTAAAAGAGAAACAAACCAAAACATCTCAATTAAAAATAAACTTTATACCAACAAAGAGATGCTATTTGAGACATTTTATTTTGTTATCTATCAAAGAGTTGCTATCTAAAAACATTTGGAAAATTGAATTGAAATCATTATTATTATCATTACTTCATTTGAAACGCTCTTCCTTCCGTTTGGGTATAGTTCTGAAAACTCCATTATAAAAAAACCCCTAATTTTCTAAAATAGGGTCAGTTTTGAACGACCCCATTTTCAAATTAGTTAACAGTTTTTTTTAAATTATAGAATCGTATAAAAAAATTCCAGACAACCCGCGTTTAATTTTGTATTATTTAGATATTTTATTCTATTAAGATATATTTTCATTCTCTTCCATCGAATCACCAGATACACGCGAAAATCATTCTCAAAAAGAAACGGAAGGAAAGTAAGACGAAAATCTACTTACTAAAATATGGGACATACATGTGTCCAAAAAAAAGATATAGAATCGATGCGATTTGATCAAAAGCTTGAATCGCATGGGGAAAAAGGAAGCCCTAGCTGGTTGTTTGTTATTTTGTTGCGAACGTAAGTCGGCATCGCATTGCGATTCGTACAATTTCGTTTTACTTTGTCGAGAAATTCAACGTGGAATACCCTCGTGAGTCAACGAATTCGAAGTTTGTAATGATACTGAATGTATTTCGTCTTATTACCATGGAGATTCTCAAGTTGCATTCTACTAGAGTGAATGAGAGTGTGCTTATTGCGAATAATAGAATAAAATAATAGGACTTTATTTCTATAGCACACTTGTTCTATGCTCAAGGCGCTTATATTAATACGCGAATACTAAATGCCAATTCAGAAAAGAGAAAGGAAGAAAAGAAAGAAAAAAAAATGCCGGTATAAGAAGAAGAAGAAGAAGAAGAAGAAGAAGAGTAAAGTATGAGAAACCAAAAAAAACCCAGAGAGATGAATGAATGAATGAATTCTATTTATAAAGACGGAGGTTCCTTAAAGTAAGGATTTTTTTTGCATGAAAGCCGCGTGGAAAGAATATATTTAGTACTGTTTAATAAACGAGCAGGAGTGTTTTATCGGATATAGAACACGAGGCGTAGCCGAGTGGTTTTATACCCGATAAAACACGATCTGCGAGTTTATTGAACGGCTTAAAAAACTCGTGATGAATGTTCTCATATTGTACTGAATTCTTTACGAAATGAACAAAGTTTGATAGAGAAAATCCAAGTTAAAGTTTATGCAAATGAAGACGAATCTTTATCAGATATAAAACCTCCTTCACGGTCATGATTTCTATTGTGTTTCCTTCATGAATTATTAATGAGTTTTTTAATTTCTTATATCGTATTTTGATTGTTTATATTATATATGTTTAAAAAACTCATTAATAATTCATGAAGGAAACACAATAGAAATCATGACCGTGAAGGAGGTTTTATATCTGATAAAGATTCGTCTTCATTTGCATAAACTTTAACTTGGATTTTCTCTATCAAACTTTGTTCATTTCATAAAGAATTCAGTACAATATGATAACATTCATCACGAGTTTTTTAAGCCGTTCAATAAACTCGCAGATCGTGTTTTATCGGGTATAAAACCACTCGGCTACGCCTCGTGTTTTATATCCGATAAAACACTCCTGCTCGTTTATTAAACAGTACTTAAAATTATCGGTCTTTCGGGACGCGAGCAATGTCTACATTTAATTCTTGATCTCTAAGTTGAGGCTTACTTTCAGAACACACACACAGAACGAGAGAGTGTGTGAGAGAGAGATGAATGAATGAATGAATCGCCTTGATTTAGCCAAGGTAATTCCATTAACTTATAAAAAAATTGCTTTCCATGGAAGCCGTGTTATATATATATATATATATAAATTTATAAATCAGAAAAGTATAATATGAAAATTAACTATTACAATTTTCCTTTAAATTCTTTGAAAGACTTTGCAGATTTAGCAGATAGCGGCAAGCCGTTCCAAATCTTAGCACCTTCGTATCTAAAGCTTCTTTTAAGAGAATCTGTCCTTGGTTTAGGAAATCTTTAATATGAGATTACCTCCTCTCAAATTATAACTGACAAGAATATTCCAATACATTATAATCAGCGAGTACTTAAATATGATGGAGCTCCATTATTTAGAATATTATACATCAAACAAGCTTTGTGCTTAAACCGTCTTTCTTCTAGGTTTTCCCATTTAATTTATTAAGAATATCCACTGACCTAACATCATCCAGTAATAATTCTCGTTGCCCGATTTTGCAGCTTTTGTAATCTTTCAGCTGAGCCCTTATAAAAATTACACCATACTACATCACAGTAGTCGAAATATGGTAAAATAAGGGCATTATAGATAATAATCAAGGTATCAAATGTAACAAATGAACGGCTTGCTTTAAAGCACTAATGCCCATTGACACCTTTTTAGCAATATGATCAACTTGGTCAGACCGTGAAAGCGTTTGATCAATGAAAACGCCAAGCAATTTAGATACATGTACTCTCTTTACATGAGTATTCCCTATTTTGATAATGGGAAGTGTTGGAAGAGAAGCTCATTTTGGGTTTCAACCAAGAAGAATAAGAGAGAGAGAGAGAGAGAGAGAGAGAGAGAGAGAGAGAGAGAGAGAGAGAGAGAGAGAGAGAGAGAGAGAGAGAGAGAGAGAGAGAGAGAGAGATAAACAAGAAGAAATTAAAAAAAGAACTGTTAAGATGAATGTTTTTTTTTCTCATATCTCATCAGCAGTTGTAACTTGAGCCTTTGTTTTCAGCATTATATGATCAAATTTATTTCAAAACCACTGAAAACAGGTTTGAAATCTTTTCACTCGCTCAACACCCCAAGGCAAGTTCAGTTATCAGTTGACATTTTATGGATGCTGAATAAATTAACAGAGTAAAATTAACACGTGATAACTTTCATCGAGTCTAGTACACGTTGCGTGCACGTGATTTTGGCTACTTTAAGCTATTTCCCCCCTCATTTCTTACACTGATACATATTTGTAATTAAGATTTATACTCGATATGTGCAATATGAGCCGATGTCTACTCGAGGCGAATATAATCGGTTACAAGAATTATTGTTTATTTTATTATTGTTCAATTTGTCAGTATCATCATCATCATCATCATCACAATCACCATCACCATCATCACCATCATCATCATCATCATCACCACCATCATCTTCCCCATCATCACCACCACCATCATCATCACCACCACCATCACCATCACCATCATCACCATCATCATCATCATCATCATCATCATCATCATCACCATCATCATTATCATTATAATTATCATTATCATCATAAATCTGCGGAAAACTTTGTAAGAAATTGTACAAATTAGTAAGTTCAGTCGAGACCTCAGTAAACCGTAGACCTTCACAACTTTGCACTATTTTGTACAATTTTGTTAGTTTAACTTTATTACGGATATATGCTTTGCATTCTATTACAACAATTCAGTTCAATCCAGCTTTCATGCTATTTCTCTCGATTCTAAAACACAGGTTATTTATAGTTTATTTACAAAGTAAATCAATTTCATTAAATTTGACATCTCGATGTTTATCAGTTTCGATACAATTCATGCAGGCAACCCTTAGTCTTAATGTTTGCCACGAATTCAATGTCGATATTTTTCCTTAGGGGCAAGAATGATATTTTGTATATGTAGTTCACTTTTATCTATTGAATGCTTCGTTCTTCCTTGAAAATACAAAAATGCATGTGAGATTGAGGCCTAAATTTCTTAAAGCCTTGATAAAAGTTTCCGTTTGTAAAATTTTCCCTTAGGCCAAGTGATGCGCCATTTTCTCCTTTCTACTTCAATTTGTCTTTTATTTCGATCATTTTCATAAAATTCCTATTTTCCCTGCTTTTTAAAACGTTCTTTTTCAGTCCTTTTTAAATTTTTGATCTTCTACAAACAACAACAACGACAAAAAAAACGTGCTTAATTTCATAATCTACTTTTTTTAAATGTTTATATATTGATAATTTTTTAATTAGTACCTACTGGATATTTTATTTTATTCTATCCATTTGTATATATTTTTCAATATTGCAATGCGCTTGTAATCATTTTAAGAAACAGACACAATAAGAAATAAATAATAATTAATATTATTAATTAAAAAAAATATTAATAATTCATGAAGGAAACACAATAGAAATCATGACCGTGAAGGAGGTTTTATATCTGATATAGATTCGTCTTCATTTGCATAAACTTTAACTTGGATTTTCTCTATCAAACTTGGTTCATTTCGTAAAGAATTCGGTACGATATGAGAACTTACATCATGAGCTTTTTCTCACACTCGATACCCGACAAAAAACTCCTGCTCGTTTATTAAATATTACATAATAATAATAAATAATATTAATAATAATAATAATAATGATAATAATAATAATAATAATGATGATGATAATAATAATGATGATATAAAATGGCTAATTTAGAAACGAGTTTCTAGTGCACGAGCGGCCTCAGTAATTAAGAACTTCGAGGCAATAAGCCTGAAGCGAGATGACGTTTTACCCCCGTCTCTAGACCATTATAGTTTTTAAAATTCTTTCATATTAAAATTTTTGACTCCTTAGAGAATACAAGAACAATACTCATAATTAAAGAACAAAAGCAGTGTGAAAAGGATTATGGTCTGGAGACGGGGGTAAAACGTCAGCTCGCTTCAGGCTTATTGCCGAAATTAACAAAACTCATAATGGTGTGAATATGATATATACAACTTTGGGAAATACTGCTGTGTACTTTGATTGCGGACTCATGTGGCTCTCACTTCATGTGACAGAGCACAGACGAAGACGTAGTTCAATAAAAACAACAGCTGAAGCTATGCGATATTCCGCAGTACAAAGAAACCCGTCCAAGAATACGACAGATTTTGATAAGGGCCACTTATCGAGTACACAGGTTTAATGACACATCTTGTGGTAAGATGTTTATGAGCACAATGTGAGATTAACGTGATATAATGACTTTAGAATCGCAATGGCATTTAAAAATGATAGATATATTTAAATATACCATAAAAGAGGCTTCCCCTGTGAAGCCCAAATCTGCTACACCTTTTCTAATACTTTTCTTCTCAAGTTTCTATCGGCACTACCGTAGCACACTACGTGGCTGTGTCGGCGCAGAAGTTCCTAGTGTGTTTAAGGGTGGACTACTGGATGATATTCAATTCAAATGTATGTTTGTATTGTGTATAGACCGTGCGCATGTTTTTTGTTGTTGAAGTATATGACAGAAGTCGTAGTAGTATTAGAAAAAAGAAGAGAAGAGAAGAGAACTCAAAGTCGAAGTCGTATTTGATCTCGCTTTGAACATGCCACTTCATGATACAAGTTCCACTTTCATGGTTAACTAGTTTATGGTAGCAGCACAAAAACCTACAGTATCCCTTTTAAAGTGCTATTTATATACTCTTTATATCTTATGTTATGCACTATTTCTCTGATAAACCGACGTCTTCTTTTTGATATTCAATATCAGAGTACAAATACTTGTGTTTAATCCTTCGGGACTTTGCCAAAAGTAGTTATCAGTGTTTGACACCTGCGCTGTGGCGAAATTCAAATTACTGCAAAAACCCACGTATCATTTATTTCGATACGACGTGAAGTGCTATACAGAAAATTAAAAAACCCTATTTTGGAAGGTTTGAGTCATGAAGGTCTGGTCATAGTGCATGTACTTTTATAGTGTATATGTCTCTGAAAATGTAAACTAATAAAACAAACAAAAACAAACAATCCACACGATCTCACACAACAACCGATCGACTTGTCTTGTGTCTTGTGTTCGTTATGCAGTGCTCACGAAATTCTAAAATTAGCCTCAGAGGATTAAGTTAAATTATACATGGATTAACTGTAGGCTTAAAAGGAGTTTAAGTTGTTCTTTAGAGGCATTATAAATACCCATTAACGTCTAATAGCCTTCGACAAAGTCAATGAATCCTTTTGTCATCCCTAGATACATGCACGTCTTAAGAATACTAAGTTTTCCGCTTATATTTTCCTCTTCTGGTAATACAATCTCTTAGTAGACAATTTTCGAATCATTTAAATACCGCTGTCTTCCACGATCACGGACTCGTTTAAAAAGGGTTCACTTCATTTCAGTGTCCAAATATTCCAAAATACCAACAGTAAAGTAAAGAATGCACAACTTCAACAATTCACACACTTTGAAATTCCACGGACTTTCACTGAAATGCAAGAATATTCAAAGTATTTCCAGACCAAATCGAGGCTAACCCTGTAAAAGAGATAATTCGACAACTCGTGCTTTGGGAACCAAAATACTCGTACACAGTCTCTCTCATTTCAATATTTTCAAGATGGCCAGTATTTTGGTTCCCAAAGCACGCTGGGTCCATGGCCAAGTTTTCGGAACCCATAAGTCCTTTCGGTCATTGTACCGTTACAGTCTCTAAGCGTGGAGACGGAACGGACGAGCGAGAGACCGTGGAAGAGTGTTATCCTATGGGTTCTATAAAGCTAGTCTACATAAATTAATTCAATAAAATTTACAATATAGTAAGTAATATTACGAAATTCTGGCTTTACTTTCCGAATCTCTTACATTTTACATAGCTTCATTTAATTAACGATTAATATAATTCGTTCTGAGGATTGGTTTCATTGTTCGAAGATGTAATCTTTGATTTTTGTTTTCGGTTACAATGAAACTCAACGTCGAAGAAACCAAATAAAATAAACGATAAAGATTATTAATTATTTTGTAGTAAAAACCATGTAGCTCTTCATCTTACGTTACGTACTATGATTTTGTGGTCGAACAATCAATTCTATGGTTGAACAAATATCCTTGTTTCAGTACTCAATCTACGAACTTCTGTTAAATATGGTTTTACTCTTGCTTCTACCGAAAGAGCGCGCTATTCAACTTTAACCAACAATTTTTACTTAAACAACCTTGATGACAGCATGGTTTTCTTTGCACTAAGCTATCTACAGTACACGTAGAAATAAAGCCTACCTCTCGTAAGATATTCCCAAATCCGTAGAGTTTGTCTTAATGATTCCACTGCGCTCTAGCAGCTATAGTTTCGATTGATAGTGCCTCAAATGGCTTTATATATAGCGTGTATTTCGATCTCCTTTTGTAAAATATCAATAGTTTTATCTAACTTCAACTGCTCTCCAGCTTGGCTCAAACTACGCAGCTGTGAGTCACCAATTCACAGCTCTCATCAAGCCTTTTCAACCCACAGGCAAGCCCAGATAGTACGCTTAATTCAACTCAGATCCCTGGGGGCTTAAAACAACTGTGAATAGTAACCTGCAATAACTCGCCATTCCGCCCGGGGGCATTTTTAATTTATCGACTCTTAACGAGTGAGATTTTAAATAATATGGTGGGAAAAATATCGCGAGAAGCACATCCGCTGAGAGCCGAGGAATTTTATTTATGAAAAAAATCTTTTAAAAAAAAAATCTTGAATGGATAAAATAAGCAACAATCACGTGATGTAGGAGTCTCATAACGTACAGCCATGTTGTGACGCGAAATATTGATTTTTTTCCTTTGAGAAATATGAAATATTCGTGAAAAATATAAATAAGGACGTTCGCAGGAATAATTCGCGCCCAGCCTTTCTACGCATGTTTGTGCGCGCGAGCTCATCGTGATGATGTCATTCGTATTTTTTGATGGACAAAATGTCAAGAATCCCATTTTTCACTTCTTTACGGCAAAATATCTCAGAATCCAATTCGTTGAACCATTCTTTGTCCTAAAATCAAGATACTACCAAACTCTACAGCATATGTCCAAATTTACGAAAAAGTCCACATGTTAAGGAATTCAAAATGTACGCATATTGACTACTGCATCGCAGGGATTGAAAGTTTCATAAATCCTTATCACTAACTCTTTTGATTCAGAAATGTTAAATAAAGTCATATTTGATGGGCATTAATTTTGTCTGCATTATTTTTGATTTCTTTCCCGATTCTTTTCAAAGAGTTTATTTTTAAAATACCTTACCTTATGCAATATTGTGCAGTTTTCGTATGACTGTGAAAAATTCACGGCACGAACACGGCCATGACACGGCAATGGATACGCCAGACCAATCACATTGCACGAGAATTTACTCTCCATCCAATCAAATACCCAGAACACGGCATAAACACGGCGCGGACACGGTCACGCCAAGGTCACGGCAACGCCAGACTAATCACATTGCGTGTGGAAAAAAATCAGCCAATTAAAATTTTAGAAAGCATCACGGTCACGGCATGCCACGTCACGCTTACGGCACTGAGCTTTTCACAGTCATATGAAAACTGCTCTAGCGTGCGTCATTTCATCGACGAATATTTCACATTTGCTCAGCGTTCAACAATATTAATATTAATGATAAACTGCAAATTTATTCAATTTTTCGAAAAAGAAAAAGAATTTATATGTGTTATTTATCGGCCAAGAGATCCGGATAGGGAAAGACTGTGTCCGAGGTCTTGAATATACGTTTTCAAGACCGAGGGCACTAGTTTTCCCTATCCGGACCGACTACAGGACGGTAAATAACTTAATCGTTAAACGTAATCATTTTGTTTTGTTGTTTAGCGGCAAAGGTTACCGGACCGCGAGCGCGGGCAGATACTGACAAAATACCGCCCACTCAAACAGCCAATTAGAACGCACGATTGTTTATGATACCGGACCGGAAAAAAAAATAAGTTGAGGTATGTTCATACGAAGTTTAAAAGACTCTGGTTTCAACTTCATTTGCCCGCTAACGTTCTTAAACTTGCGCGACGGGGAGGCTATAATAACTTCGAATCTCGTCAGAAATGTAAAAAATTTAAGGTTCCTATTTCATCATTGAAAAAAGAAAAGCATATTTCATTGTTGCTCTATCGATCCTATACAACTTAAGTAAAAATTTTAAAATCAGTTTATCAAAGATGATGACTTTGAGTGGCGATGACAGGCGAGGAAACAATCAAAGTCTGGTCTGTGAAGATAATCCGTTCAATACGACTGGCACACCACATTTGGCATAGGTCATTATATATATAGCTGGAGGGAAAGATACAGATTAATTTAGTCGTCAGAGCACGCAGCAACTTGACCATAAAATGCGATAACAGTCCTCTTTAGCAGAAGCTGATTGATTGATCGAAACGGAAGTAAAACTAACATAAATGGCGCTAATGTGAATGCCATCCAAAACCACGTGTTATTTGAGGTTATTGATTTTCTCAGATGTTTATATGCACGTTTCAAATACACCTTCATTCATCATTCATTCATTCATTCATTCATTCATTCAGTCATTCAGTCATTCAGTCATTCAGTCATTCAGTCATTCAGTCATTCAGTCATCAGTCATTCAGTCATTCATATTCAGTCATTCATTCATTCAGTCAGTCAGTCATTCAGTCATTTCAGTCCATTCAGTCATTCAGTTCATTCAGTCATTCAGTCATTCAGTCATTCAGTCATTCAGTCATTCAGTCATTCAGGGTCATTCAGTCCCATTCAGGTCATTCAGTCATTCAGTCATTCATACTTCCAGTCATTCAGTCCATTCAGTCATTCAGTCATTCAGTCATTCCAGTCATTCCAGTCATTCAGTCATTCAGTCATTCAGTCCTTCAGTCATTCAGTCCTCAGTCATTCAGTCATTCAGTCATTCAGTCATTCAGTCATTCAGTCATTCAGTCATTCAGTCATTCAGTCCATTCAGTCATTCAGTCATTCAGTCATTCAGTCATTCAGGCCATTCAGTCATTCAGGCATTCAGTCATTCGTCATTCAGTCATTCAGTCATTCAGCCATTCAGTCATTCAGTCCATTCAGTCATTCAGTCATTCGTTCGTTCGTTCGTTCGTTCGTTCAAAAGGGCAGTCCAATCAGCTTCAAGGCTGGTGTTAATGGAGGCCTGTCACATGTAACGATATTACAATAACTTTACGAAATAGCACACAAGTATAAAGAAATTATATTACAAGGTATATCTGAAAATGACAAGTGCTTTGAAATGGGGGAATATTACGCCTAATGCTGTAAGACATGACGGCGAGCATGACAAATGACATTGTTGAGAATAATAGCTGAAACAAAGGAAAAGTAAATCATCGGAAGTGACTCATTTCTAAATAGGATTAATTTGAAATGGTCATCAGAGTTTTTTCTCTCATGCTCATGATTTGATGAAGTTTTTGATCAACGAAACATGATTTTATTTCTTCGTTCTTTCTTTCTTTCTTTTTTTCTTTCTTTCTTTCTTTCTTTCTTTCTTTTTTTTCTTTCTTTCTTTCTTTCTTTCTTCCTTCCTTTCTTTCTTTCTTTCTTTCTCTCTTCCTTCCTTCCTTCCTTCCTTCTTTCTTTCTTTCTTTCTTTCCTTCCTTCCTTCCTTCCTTCCTTCTTTCTTTCTTTCTTTCTTTCGTTCTTTCTTTCTTTCTTTCTTTCTTTCTTTCTTTCTTTCTTTCTTTCTTTCTTTCTTTCTTTCTTTCTTTCTTTCTTTCTTTCTTTCTTTCTTTCTTTCTTTCTTTCTTTCTTCCTTTCTTTCTTTCTTTCTTTCTTTCATTTATTCATTCATTCATGACTTACTTGCTACCCGTTAAATGCCATCTAATGCACGTACAAGCTTATAAACTTGTATGGTGGAATATATTTTAAGTGCAAACAACCATTTTTGCACTAATTACATCACGAAATATTGGACAGTTTACCTTAAAATTTGCTGGTATGTTCTTTTTCAAGGACTGAACTACTTCTACAGCATCAAACTGGTATTTAATATAAATAGTCTTGAAGTGATTCTTATATCTCATGGATGTGGCCGGATGTTTCGCTGGAAGCGCTAACCTTTTATTTGTCTTTTTATATAAGCTTCTACTGGCTTGCCGTTTTTAATACAACCAACATTGATTTAACTTAGATAAAATAGAGAAACCGAAATGAAAATGATCTTTGATAATTAGCCAAACTAGTAGATCACACGTTTTTTTTCACAAATCGGCGACTTGAACCCCCCATTGTTTGAAAACATTAAGCCAAAATTCCGGAGAGAGTTCAAAAGGACACGATTGGTCGATGTTTCTTATAAAAACCTTAAATTCAATCCATTGCTTTCCAGGAGATCTGTAATCTAGGTGTGCAATGCATTGTTCATCACAGAACGTATCCAAGTATTTTCTATCATCTCTTGATAATTGGTTTAGCTTATACCAACTTGTGTGAGAGAGTAACTTATTTTTATATACAATAATTTAATAAAAACAAACAAACAGAAACTTTTAGTTTGCGTAACAAATTCACGTAAAAATTTTAGCAAAATTTTTAGGCCATACTGCGTTGCCCTTTTTTATTAGTGATAGCCGGAATGGCATTTACTTTCATCGTAACAACGATTACCGGCAGATGCCATTTTGTTGCCGACTCAATATTCCGAGATTCAGAGGTGTATATCGTACAATATTCACCTCTAATTAACCAAGTTGGTATATGCAAAAACGAAATATTTTCCACCAACGGCGACGGGAAATACTATTCCTAAACGATATCTGATAAATCTTTCCACGGATGTGTTTTATTTCAAGTTAAAGATGTTTTCTTTTTTCAAGCGGAAAACTTAAAATCAGGAAATCTTGAAATACGAACATAATGTTTGCTGATTGGGCAATTCGGTCTTCCTGAAAGAAGTGATATGTTTTCTTTTTTGTCTTGTTCGCATACTGTTAAATTTGACGGCAATTACCGTGGTTGACGGTAATGTCTGAAAACGGACTCGACTCATTTCAGTAGTAGCCCTAGGGGGTTGTTAAACTAAGAGACAATAGTTCCTCGGCCGAGAGTTTCCTTTCTTGGTTCTGATGCAAGGATTTCTCCTTCAGATCAGTATCAATGTGTAATATTCAAAATACATTCATAATATCAAACATAATTAATTAACACATTCACCGAAGACGAATTGAATATATCCATGAGAGACAGTAATTTATAAAGCGCTAGTTCAATTCAGCCCACAATTCATTTCAGGCTCAAATTTCAATTTCAATTTCCGAGCGACAACATGTTTTAGAGTAAGCAACAAATTTAAATTTATTATTTGTTTTTATTAATTCAATCATTAATTAATTCAATTCTTTGCCGCTGCGTGGTTTAGTAATAGTATTACCCTGCAGCAGTTCATATACTGTGCGACGTTTGAAAGCTGCCACGAAAACAATCTTCATTAGAAACACTGTTTTATTACGTTGGTATTTGTTTAAAATATCTCAAAATTCAATTCTTTTCTGCCTTGAGCGTCCATTTGTCACTAAAAACACAAACATTCTTGTCGTTATAACGATTAAGGAGTCTGTTTGCAAAATCGCCGTAGTCGACAGGGCCAACTTTAACACTCAGTTGGCGCCAGGAAAACTGGGTTGTGGAAGAGTTCAGAACGAATGAAAAATGAGTTTCCTTGCGTTCGATATTCGACATTCGGTATTATTTCTTTATTTGATAGTTTTGTTAATGAATAACTTTTAAACTAAATCTATTATTTCTGATTAATAACCGGATAAATTGAGTAGCTTGCATTCAATTTACTGAAAACATGCGCGTCAAAAAAGTGGATGAAAGTCAATATAAGGTTTGTTATTGATTTCTTCCAAAAGCAAACTACAAGACATACTGTTGTTGGCGTGTGATTTATTTCAGCTTTAAAAATGTGAAACCTTTTGTGACTTGAGTCACTTGAGGCGAAAATAAAAACAAAATTGGATTTGAATTTTATTTAAAATTTTATTTGATTTGAACTGTATGAATATTTAAGAACGACAAAAAAATCTAGGTTTGATATACACTTTAAAGGAAGCAGTGCCGGCTTAAAACAAGAATGGTATTTCAAAAATGCAAGATATGTCAGTAACTCTTAATCACGAACGTTTTTTTTTTCAACGGTAGTAGAACTCACCCGCGACCAGGTCAATTCAAAAGTGTTCTTACTGGCATTTTAGTACACAATCCTTACGGTTTATTGATAGCTTTTTTAGAATGTTTTCATTAACTGAAGCCGGGAATATGCCCATTGAGATTCTAATTTCCTCACCCAATTGAAGAAATAACTTGAACGTGACGTGGGCGGTAATTTAAAGGTGTAATCAAAAAAAAAAAAAAAATCAGTTTTAAATTTAAAAAGATATAAAATTTAAGACATCCAAGACAGCTCGATGGGTACATATATTTAGAAATTAAGATTGACATGCACAGAAGTTTTTTTTGTTTTTCTGATTCTTGCGTTAAATTATTATTTTTTAAGCGGTACGTTCTTCTGCGAGTTGCCTTTAGCTAATCTAGCATGATCTAAGCCAGCCATGCTGCAAGCCCAACATGCACAGGAAAACACAAGTTACTACTCACATATTATTCCAATCCTATATAATAAAACAAGATATTCACAAAAATGATTTTCCAACTTACCTTGGGAAGGCTTGAGATTATTCAGTCGGATCGCTTTGTTTTTATTTTTTATTTTGGTATAGTTCAATAACTGTATATTTTTTCTGAGTCACTATACCTCATGGACTTTACTTACAGTTGGCTCTGAAGGCTATTGAAAAAGCCTTGAAGCAATGAGTTAACACTGGATAATCATATTGACCAATAATAAAAGGGCTAAAGAATTGTCTGAGATGCTAACGTCATATAACATCAAAACAATGAAGCTTATACAAACTGAAGTACAAAACAATTTGTTGATGTTGGACAGACATGGAGGATTTTGGTTTTAAATATATCCTGTTGTAGTTCCGTTTGCTAAACAATAAGTAACCGTCCTAAATAATAAATAAGTTTCCTTTTCTTTCCTATCCTTTCCTTTCCTTTCCATTCCTTTTACTTTGCTTTTCTTTCCTTTTCCTTACTGCCAAATAATAGAAAATCTTTAAGACAATAATTTCAAAGTTCAAATTTGAGAAAAAATCCTGCGATACATAATCATTTTGCCAGGGGCCAAGATGATAATGACAGCACTATATAACATCTGTTCACCGCCATCTTAATGATTCATCAGCTACCAAGGCTCTGTAAAATTATGGAAAACAATTTTGCCAAGGCGATTACGTATTCAATGCGATTATTCTAGACAAACGTTGCTTAAAGGGAGATGGGAGAGCTTCTGGTGGCGTATATTAGGCGCATTGATTTCTCTCAATTCATTCGTCCTAATGGAAAGTCATCGCCCCTTCAACACTCCGGTGTTTGTCATTAACAGGTAATACGTGTTATACTTTAGAAAGGATGATCACATTCCACGTACGCGCACGAATGTGCTTTATGGTTCTTTTGCCGGTAAGATAGAACGGTATTCCTCAACTGCTTTAAAACGTTTTTTTTAATTTCTGAAATATTGTGAATGCATAGAGAGTTTGACTGCAGCATCTAGGGCGCTGATGATAGTAATCTTGCGCAAGCAATGTGCTTTATGGTTCTTTTGTCGGTAAGATAGAACGGTATTCCTCAACTGCTTTAAAACGTTTTTTAATTTCTGAAATAATGTGAATGCATAGAGAGTTTGACTGCAGCATCTAGGGCGCTGATGATAGTAATCTTGCGCAAGCCCAGGTAGGGCTTGATCGAACGCACGACCAAATGCTTCAGCTTGACAAGAACAAGCTATTGGATTAAGTACTACCAGAATAACGAAATGCAGTCGGAGGTATGACTGTACATGTAGGCAACACACGATCAAATCATTTTTTTAAGGTCGACGCACGACCACAAAGTCAAAATTCAGTCGGACGCATTAAATGTGGCCAGGCAAACGAAATGTAAAGGGACTCACGACCAGATCAACGAAATGTGGTCGGACGCACGACCAGACTAACGAAGTGTTGTCGGACTCACGACCAGATTAACGAAATGTGGTCGGACGCACGACCAGACTAACGAAATGTGGTCGAACACGCGATCAGACTGACGAAGTGTTGTCGGACGCACGACCAGACTAACGAAATGTGGTCGGTTGCACGTGCAGCAGACTATTGAAATGTGGTTGGACACACGACCAGACTATTGGGATACACACGACCAAGATTGTAGCTCGTAGCAGCACTAATGGAAACGGGTGTTTTATTTTTTGTAGTACATTATTTATTAGATTTAGCAGTTCTAAATTATAGTATAGATTTAGTATTAGTTTTGAGGTTTATTTATCCAGTATATTTCTTTGTAAAATCCTGAAGAGTTTACGGTGGTCACATAAAGTTATCTTATCTTAAACCCTTGGCTAAGATTGGACAAACGATTGGGGTAACGAAATGTTGCCAAAGGCTAATTTACCAGACTTATACGGGAACTTGAGTATATACCTATTGATAAATATATCTGATCTAAACGCTTTTGAATGCTATTGAATACTAATGGAAATACAGCTATATAAATATACTAAATACACAGTTAACCAAACTAAATTAACGGTTTCTTCTGAGAGGATATCAATCATGTAGTAACTATACCTACAAAAGAGACGATGACCAAGGCAGTGGGTAAAAAGCTTGGGGAAGGATTAAACTAAAATGAAAAACTAAAATGCACTCAGGCTACTGAGCTAGAAGAAAATGTTACACAAGCGACGAGCTTACGAGGGAAATAAAGCCTGCTAGGTTTTCCATACAAAACGAGGAATAAAACAGCCACAATTGTAGCGCATTTATTAAGTGATAGAATCTTTACCCTGTAAAGACCAAAAGAACAGCACGACACAAAAACAATATGAATACCTCGATTGTTTGATCATCAAATATTGGTTTGGTCATGAAGAGAAGCCTGACGGGGTCAGTGAGCCAAATACTAGTAACCTTGGAGCTTATAGAAGCAGCTACTCTCCTTTCGGCGAAATAAAAAAATTTCGTCTCGGGTTGCTGGAATTGCATATCTTATAGTTGAGGCCAAAATCATTTCTCGCTGTCTTTTATAGGAGGTGAACGCCCTGTGGGCATTTAAGGTGTTTCTCGCCTGCTTACTCGTTAACATTAATTTGGTCATCCACGCGGACGCGTTTCATGGCCGGAAAAATAGAAAGAAAAATTAAAAATTAAATGTAAAAAGCTTTTTGTAAGATACTCAGTCACATTTGATCGGCGCATTATCAAAACATCGAATTATTGGCGGAGATGCTAACTTCACATTTAGGTTTTCACGGCGAATAAACGCTACGTAAATCATACTATGTTATTTCTCATATCTGTGCTAGGAATGATAACTCTTCCTGGGGGGAGGGGGGGGGGGGGGGGGGGGGGAGCAAAGTGGCTTTGGTGGTCTCCTAGATTTCTTCGAATACTTTGAACATTATATTATTTTTCTCCTTTCGCCTTCCGCAAGAGTAAAATCCTGTAAATATATTCAATAATATATATAAGAATATAATATTTACGGTAAAAAGAAACGACAATGACTGAAGACGTCACTGCTAAATGACCTCCCCCCCCCCCCCCCCACCCCACCCCACCCCACCTCACACACACAGTCCTTTTATCCTGTCCTGTCTTTGAACATGCACATTAATTTTTTTTTGGTCAAATTATTAATATACTTCTTCAGTAAGCATCCGAACACAGATTGGATTCACACGGCTATTTTTTTATTTACAAATAAAAAAGTTAACGGTCACTTGATATGCTGAGAGGGACTGAAGAGAGATAAAAACCTTAATTTTTGACATGCAGAAAAATATCCTTTTACTGTCAAGGTCTTGTCAAAGAGCCGTTTAATAGTATTTATTGCGTGCGAAAAGACATCAACTAGTTCTTAGACATGACTGCTCATTTCAAAACATGAGCATGCATTATGTGAAGATTCCTATATTAATATCTAGCAACGATGCATGGATAGAGAAACGACGTTCTTAATATATAAAACTTCCGCCGACTCTGAAGTCAAGTTATTAAACACCTCTTAAGTATATTGCTATCTTTCGCTGCCTTTGATACCTGTTTTATTGCTATAGAAGCCCTGCTATGAGAAAAGGAAACGAAACAAAGCAAAAATAAACACATGGAAGGAAATAAACGAATACTAATATAATGACAAAATAAGTGATAGTTTTTCGATAACGCCGCAGGTCTTGCTAATCAACTTATTCTTTTAGAGAGCCGAAAACGTTTTTCTAGTACCAATAGTTTCTCACAATGAGCTGAGTTTGCTGTTTAGTCATCGCTACATTTATTTCAAGTTGGAGTATTTTCTTTAGTATTTTGTCTTCTTTCTCATTTTGTTATTGAATATTTTTTTTTCTGCTCCTTTTCCTTCTTTTGTTTTGGCACTTTCATCTCCTCGTCTACTTTTTACATCCCATCCTTCTTTCGATTTCTCTTCTCCTCGTTGTCTCGAGCTATGCCTCATTCTTTCTCTCTTTCTCTCTCTCTCGTTTTGTCCTATAGAGTATCATTTAGCTTCAAACCAGCATCTACCATCGTAGTAATATTGAAATCCAATTTACTTGTGTGCCGGACTCAGCTAAATTAACAAATTAAATTTCAAGCAATCAAAAAAGCAATTAATATTTATTAGCTACAAATTGAAAAAGAAAGGAAGAAAAAGGTAAAAAAAAGTCAATTTGTTTCAAGAATAAGAATTTTTGAGTTTGTCTTGTCTCACAGTTCACAGGCAGCCCAAAAAAGGTTCCTGAATTATTTAGGTAGAGAAGAGCGGATTTTGAAAAAACCCACTAAACGGCCTCAAATCGCGCTGAAACTTCGCCAGAAGACTGAACAAAGTAAAAGCAACAACTGCAGCAAGTTTTGGGGCAAATTGTTGAGTGAAACATTTTATTTTCGTAACTTTATCATAACTCGCCTACATTACCTCATAAACCATACACGGGAACCTTGTTTGGGCTGCCTGTGATCAGTTTTCGTTCAATTACAAAATCTCCATCCAATAAACAAATCGCTAAAAATGATCTTATTGGATTTTCTATATAATAAACATTATCATACATTTTACGCTCGCCTATGTCTGACCGAGAGCCTTCGGCCAAACCCTTATGTGCGTGAATTTCACATAATATATAAAAGTATTATATGACTTTTTTTGTGTGTCAAGTTCAGTTAAGGTCACAAGTAATTAGCCATTCCGAGGTTGAGGAAAAACTGGGTCGAGCTGGCATGACAGGGAATTATGGGACTGTTTAGGGTGACGAATTAAACGCTATCTTTGAAATATGTCCCCTAGAACATAAATCCAGTTTTTTCCAAAACTTTTTTTCCAAACCAGAATCAAGTCATTTTTTAAAGTCTACATTATTGAATTTGGTTTTCGCATAATAAAATTATCAAGGTCTACTGCTTCGGCAGATAACGCGGGGCTTTGGTCTTGATAATTTACAATATCACGACAATATCCGCCGATTCCAGTGAACCAGAAGCCATTTGTTTTATATTTTAAGGATTCCACTAACTAAAAACTTCGTTACGTTCGTAATCTATAGACGATTCAAAATATTGCTTCGCTTGTCAGCCAATTGTTTTTTTGCGGACCTTTTCTCATTTCAGCCGCCTCGTGAACATGCACTATAGTTTGTCAACCTATCAGATTACGAATCGAAAACAGTAGAATTAGAGTTGCGCAATTGCAGGTATTAAAAGTCTATGAAAGCTCTTCATGAAGATGCAATGATATAAGAAAAAGAAAAATATATACAGTCAATGGAATTAATGTTATCCACCAAAAAAAATACATTTACACATTTAGACATTTAGACTAAAAGAAATATCACGTGTTTCCTCGAAGGTTCTGGTATAAGACAAACGCTGAAATACCATTCTCCATCGAGTTGAATTTTACATAAAGTTCAGGCTGACGCACACAAAGCAAGGAATACATAATGAAACACGCGATATATCTTTTAGTCTAAATGTGTAATTACGCAAATGTTTTTTTTTTCGGTGAACAACGTTAATGACATTGCAAATTGACTTTATTTAATTAATTAAATTAAAAAAGTATATTTACACAAATGAAAAATAAGATAAAATAACCTCGAGTGTTCTCGGTTGCAGTAGAACGATAGTAAAAAACCAAGTGGAATGGTAAAATTTATAGGTGTTTTTTATTTAAGCTGGAGAAGGTGCAAAGATTAAAGTATTCATTGTTGATATTTGTTTTGTACTCTCTGTTTACTGGCTTGGGTTCCATGGTTACATACACACGTGGCTATGCTAATCATGATACATGTGTCAATCAATGAATACATTGATATTCAAGATATTGCTTCGCTTCTAGGCCAATAGACTTTATTCGTGGTGTGACAATTTTTTCCCAATTCAGCGTGACAAGCCTCCAGAGGATTCATTTTCTTTTGTTTTTACTTTTCGAAAAATTCATGAGTATCCCAAAGGATACGACAGGAATAACGACCCCAAAAAAATTCAGTTTGAGTGCGTCTTTTGAAGTTATACAGGTTTTTCTATGACATATGGTAATGACTGTGACGTATGCGGAGTAATTATTGAATATCCAAAACATTACGAGCACACTAGCAGAGCCTATTTTCCTTTTGTTTTGGTGGAGTGAGAAAAATAGACTCCAATGTAGGAAGTTATTTATGTCGCGCATGCGTGGCGTAATTTAGCAACGCTGTCATGCCTTTGCATGACAGCCGCTCTCGTCAAACAACGTTTGGCGCCACGGCGTGTTACATCATTTTGTTCACGCGCACTACATGTACCCGGTTAAAAACCGGTTTTAAAACAGGTCTCGTTGGTCCACCATCGGGGACGGTGGTGTATCAAAGGAAACGCTCTACATCGTCGGTAGTCTCCCTACTCCCCGCCTAAAAGAAAAGAGAGAAAGTGGAGAGACTCTGCTAGCAGGGAAGAGCACAGATAAATTGAATATGAAATCATGGCATTATTTCCCCCATTGCCCTAATAGAAATGATTTCGAGTCAGTTTTCAAACAGAAGGCCCGTGTTTCGAATTACGAGGAAAAACTGATAGCCATTAATGCCTCCTTATACCTCAAACCTTTATAACTTCAAGAAGCCTCACTCAAACAATGGCATTTTTTCTGGTCATACAACATCTTACCCCATGAAGAAGCAATACTGAGAATATTGTCAGAAGGGTGATAGGCACTTTAATCTTCACTTCTCCTACAGCTTAATTGAGTATCACTCATAATATGAACTTTACCATTTGAACATGTTCTTTTAAAAGAGATTAGTTGCTTTTCCATTGTGCCAAAAGGTACAAGGAAACTGGGTCGAGCATTTCTTTCCCACTTGACATGGTTATTTTTAAATATTGTATTCATTCAATTACCGGTTTTCCCCAACAAAGAGTAAAGAACGCTTTTATTTATTTATTTAGAAAGCAATATGATTAGCATAATTTAGCAGTATTTATATTACACACTTATAATCCTCGTACTCTATCACTATAGTGTGTATTATTCCTTTCTCTAAAATCAATAGCAAAAACAACAACAAAATCTTATAACCATCACTTCTCGTAAGAGGCTCTTCTGCCAGGTCCAAAGGATTCTTGGAGTTGAGTTGAATAATGAGGCCGGTGCATTAATCAGTACGAACTGATTTTTATTTATTTTTGCTTAAAAGCAAAGCAACTGTATAGAGTGTATATCTTTCTTTTTGCTTTGCTTCCACGGTGCTAAAATCAGCCTGTTTTACTCAAGACAATAGCTTGGATAATAAATTTATAATCTCTTTAGTCCGGCAGGGGAGGGTTTGGTGCCAGCATTTCACTCATCGCAGATTCGAAATTCAAATCGCATCGTTAATCATAACAACGAAAATACTTTGCTAGGAGAAGAATCAGCGAGTTCCTGACTATGCTCGAGGACCATTAGTCCAGGTCTGGTGATTGTTAGGAGGCCGTTTATACAAAGGTAGGGTGACTCTACTTCTAGGGTTTCTGTTTTACCCTGGGTATATAAAGAAAGCAAGACTTGTTTCTAGCTCTAGGGCCACCCTACTGTTTTCTAAACTGCCTTTTTGAAATCGACCTTGTCTCTTTTCACTATGATGTAAATTTCCCACTTTATTGTCCGTTGTTGTCTAGTACATTTGCTGCGAGTGATAAAGCATAGGACCATTTCCCCCCACCCCTACCATTGGGGATTATAATGAATTTGAAATTTCCCTACGAATTAATGATATATGTATACTATGTTCACTAATAAGCCTGGTGCGAGATGACGTTTTACCCCCGTCTCTAGACCATAATCCTTTTCACACTGCTTTTGTTATTTAACTATGACTATTGTTCCTGTATTCTCTAAGGAACCAAAAAATTTGATATGAAAGAATTTTAAAAATTATTACGGTATAGAGTTGGGGGTAAAACGTCATCTCGCTTCAGGCATTCTAAAGTAAGGCGGTATGGTAGAGAATCTTCTTACATAACTTCAATTACTGCAGTGTTTTTAAGGCAAGGTTTTTGCTTTTAAAGTTGATTGGAGAATTTATGTTTATATATATATATATATATATATATATATATTAGAGATACCGGAAGCAATTCTATCTTTCTACCTTGACTTCTTAATAATAGGATAATAATCGGATAAGAATAATAGGATAAAAATCGTAACCACAGAAAGTCTTCGCAATTCATTTGAGTAACATTTTTTCCCCCAATTTTTTTTTAGTGTATCTGAATTGGGTCAGTTTACTATCGAATCAAAATAGCTCAGAGGTAACTAGAAAGGTCAACTGCCTCATTAATAATGATAGATGTGTTGATCATCACAGTGAATGAGCGATCTAAGTGCGATCTAACGCTGTAAAGAAAGACTTGAAAAAATGATTTCAAGCTTCAACGGGAATCGAACCCATGACCTCCGCGATGCTCTACCAACTGAGCTATGAAGCCATTCCTGTTGGCGAGCGGTCATTTTTGTTGGGTTCATCAAGCCCCCATATGTAATAATAAGTGTGAATAGTTAATGGGTAGAACTACCCATTCAATATTCACACTTTAATGATGATATCAAAAATACGTAGCTAGTGGGCTATTAAAATATATGTGCTTAGTTATAAATTAAGCACAAGGCTACTTATGGTGTGTGAGCTGGCACTCTCGCCACTTGATTCGGCTTTAGCTCTGATAGGCCTAATATATGTCGAGTGCTGTGAATGGTTCTTTTGTTGACCTTCTTGTTTGCTATCGAATCAGCCAGATATATGGAGACACCATTAACAAAAAAAACTTTTTCCTAGATGTTGTCTACTTAAGTAACTGAGTAACTTATTTGAATTATTAGCCCAGATGCACAATAAATGCCTTTGCCGATTACCTAGACTACTATTCTTCTGAGAAAACAGCACTCGAAGATTCGGACAAATGACGCCTCAGCTACACACTGTGGACACGCATGCGTAGTTGTAAGCGCTGTGTCCTGACATATCACTCATTTCAAAGTTTTTTTGGTGAATCGTTATGGACCACACCACTTAGACGTAATGTTTTCACATTCCAGACCACGTGACATTCCCTTGAGAACAAGAGTCTTCGTTTAAGTTGCAACCTTTAAACGAAGAAATAGTTCTGTAATGACACGTGATATCAAACGCGGGAAAACATGGCACCCATGTGGATTTGCTCCGTTGGTGTGTTATCTGTTTCGAAATCTTCACCTATTTGTGCATAAGGGCTTAGAGGAGAAGCTAGAAGTAATAATCTCAGATGCAGTAAAAGATCGGCAAATGCTTTTTAGGATGTAATGCTGTTGGTGTATGTCGTTGTATGTTTCCGTTTTTAAGTTGGCCATTCATTATCTGGCTATTTTATAACCGGATTTTGCTTCACCTAACTCTATATAATATTCTATCATCAGTAACTAAATAACCAGTGCCTAAGGCGTGATTAAACAACGGAAAACGTTCTTCACAATCATTGGATTATTGTGCTTTGATGACAGAATATAGCTCATCACATTTCAGAGTTAGAACCGAAATCAAAACTACAGAGTGGTGGTTTTGAGAAAAGAGTATTTGGTGACCGATGCTTTGCTAATGGAATTAGACCTCGGTCGATTTTTCTTTAGAGCTTTTCGGAAGTCATTTTTGCCGAGAACATAGATACAAGGATTAAAAAGTGAACTCAGGAACCTTAAATAAATAAAAACATATTCTGTGACCATCCCTAACTCAAAAAACGAATCACCGATGTTTTGTTGCAATCTCCATAAGAAGTATGGGAGCCAGCAAACAATGTAGACGATGAACATTATAACGAAAATTAGAGCCGCTTTCCATTCGCGTCTTTGTCCTTTTTTTCGAGTCTTCCATTCCCGGCGCATTGTTCTGCCTCATAATGTTACTCTGACGTACAACCTCGTAGAATATTTTCGAGTTGACGAAGATCATAAAACAAAGAGGAAACCCAAAGAATACGACAAGGTTGACAATGTCGTAGGTTACCTCAATATCTTTAATCTTCTGAGATGGATCCTTATTAACGTCGCTGGTTGATGGGTTGTGCCATATGAGCTGTACGAAGGCAACGATGACTGACACCGACCAAATAATGGCTATAGATGCAAAACCACGGCGGGGAGTCACTAAGATGTAGTATCGCAGAGAATGTACTATTGCGAGGTAACGGTCAGCAGTGATGGCCAGCAAATGTAACACAGTTGAAATCGAGGTAAAGCGTAGGAAGTTCTCCGATAAGATACACACCATGTCTTCTCGCAGGATATTGCATGCGAGGACGAGCGGGACGCAAACTAGACCAGTTAGGGTATCCGAAAGCGCCAGGCTGCAGAGCATGTAGTTAGCAGCATTTCGTAGTTGTTTTCGTCGTACAACAAGAAGCAACACGAGGCCATTAAAGGCGATGATCAGAACCGCAAGAGTGATGGGCAAAACATCAAACTTAACACTGAAACCACTATTTAGGTCACTATGATCATCATTGCCTGTAGCGTTGAAACGACGATCGCCATCGTCACTACCATTGCCTTTACTACCATTTGAATTCATTCTGTATATCTTTTCTTCTCTCGATATTGGTACTACTAATTCTGCTTAGTCTGTTTTTAGTTGATTTGGCTGTCCCTTTTATAGTCTTAGTCCACAAAGTAGATGTATTTCTATAAGACAAGGAAATATTGTATTAGAGCAGAGTGGAGCTTTTCACAATAAAGTGTACACAGATTGACACTCAATATTAACCTCAATATTATTATCCTTTCTTTTTTTACTTAATCATAGGAAGTGTGCGCGGGGACGACTAATAGCCGGAGGAAGAAAGCAGGCACACTTAGAAAAGTATTCACATCTGCGGGTTAGTTGCATTTCGATTTCTCTTTGATGGTTGAAGAGGCACGAGTACAGACACGTATATTTGAATCTTCACGAGTGGAAAAAAGAAGAAAATATAAATTTTCTTCAAATTAAGCAACCTAGCTATTCTCACAAATACGTCGAACCAACTGACACAAGTAGATTAATCTATGTCAATGTTGCCATAGATATTTCCCTCGAGTTTCGTGTTCGATATTAGGCAAGAAGTTAAAAGTGTAGAGCAGATAACATCGGTCATTGAGTATTTGGAAATCGTGGTCATATCCATCAAAAGAATATAATATCATAAGCGAGAATGCTCTCTGATCGAACTAATTATAGAAAACAAGGCAGAGCCGCGTGCAGATTTTTTACTTACTCTCTATAATATTCCTGTCGGACGGTTACAAGATTTGGACGCCTTAGATACCAAATTCGAAATACTCTGCCGAATTCTACTAAGAATTTAAAGGAAGCAAGCGATATGAGTTACCGCTTTGCTGAGCTCTGTTTTATACAGAAGTTGCCAACCTTTTTAATGCTCATGATTTCTCTTCGGTAACGTTATACAAGTGATGAATGGCACTGATAAATGGAAGCTTTAGCTTTTTTGATTAATTCGGTAATTCATATAAGAGGCCATCGAGCAGCACTTTGTATAACGTTAATCTACATAAGTCTTTGATGTCAAAGTCATAAATCTTAATAAGAATTTCAGTCTGGTTGCAAACAATTTGGCAAATACTTGATCTTTTCCATGCTTTAGGTCTATTCTATTTTTTGCTATTCTGAACTTTTGTCCAACTTAGCTATGGGCACAAATACATTTTACCATTAATTTTGGTCTGGATTTTAAAACAAAGTGTACAAAAAAGCATTACATCGCTGTTGCCTGGAAAAAGGCGTAAGAATATCATTCCACTGGGATATCTTTCGATTTTTCTTGCTCTTCACAATGCCAAATTTTATATGACATACACATACACATTTTTTAAATAGAAATTTTACCTATATTCTTCGTTATAAATTCAATAACAGAGTCCAGCAGCTGCCGCCCATACAATTCATTTTTAAATGGAAAGATTGGCAAGAACTTCAAACCCAATCAAACTGTTTTCAGCATTTGGCAGAGCATTTTGAACTTTATTACGTCCTTCAGCATCGCTCCGGGAGATCTATCTTTTAATTCGTCATTGAGCTAAAATGCTCTAAAGAATCTAAAGGCTTTTTTCTTATTTTGAATCGAATTTTAAATAGTCGTACAATCTAGTACTTTTACTTGTTTCTTTAATCTAATTTCTCTTGCGGGAAAATTCGAAATCAAGCAAAACAAGAACTTAATAAAGGAGTAAGTTCGTTGTTGAATGGAGAGTTCAAGAAAAGTAAAGCTATACGATGGAGTGGTTGGGAATTCGGCCAGATCTTGGCCTGAGGCCGTGAGGCTTTGGATCAACTCATGCCATGCTGTCGGAATCGAAAGTCGAAGTTGAATATTTCATCCACTGCCAGCCACACCAAACAGATGTTAATTATGTTAGTACTTGTATAGATTGTAATTTTTTACTTATATTCTTAGTTTGTTCATCTGAATTTCAAGGTGATCGGCTGATATGAATAGTGAGAAAGACATACTGCTGAAGAAATGCACAAGTCGCAAAACTTTTTTCATAAAAATGGCTCGGTGGAAGTCATGGGCTACATGTTTTGAAGATGTGATTCCGTAAGAAAACATAATGTTTTGTAATCATTTATGATATCAGAACTGATAAAGATGAAATCGCTGAATCCATTCACTTTATAGAACGAGGACAGTTTTCTTACTTCGTTTTCTAAACTGAATAAAAATAAAACGCATAAAGAATAGATATCAGTCAATGTCTTTTTAAACAAAGCTGCACACACAAAAGTGACACCAATTGGAGTGGGAAAATACGTTTGTCATATTTAATGTGTATTTTGTCTGAATTTACAACTAAGGCAAGTCATTGCTGTACTGGTAGTCATGTCAAGTCTACAGACATTGTTGACATGCATTTTTCAAACTAATGACACCGAGATTGAAACTCCAACAGGATTTCCTGATTTTTTGGATTTCCTTTCAGGTTTAGTCCTGTACCTATACACTGATATGTCAAGAGTGGAGAGTGGAGAGTGGAGAGTGGAGAGTGGAGAGTGGAGAGTGGAGAGTGGAGAGTGGAGAGTGGAGAGTGGAGAGTGGAGAGTGGGGAGTGGGGAGTGGGGAGTGGGGAGTGGGGAGTGGGAGTGGGAGTGGGAGTGGGGAGTGGGGAGTGGGGAGTGGGGAGTGGGGAGTGGGAGTGGGGAGTGGGGAGTGGGAGTGGGGAGTAGGGAGTAGGGAGTAGGGGAGTAGGGAGTAGGGAGTAGGGAGTAGGGAGTAGGGAGTAGGGAGTAGGGAGTAGGGAGTAGGGAGTGGGAGTGGGAGTGGGAGTGGGAGTGGGAGTGGGAGTGGGAGTGGGAGTGGGAGTGGGAGTGGGAGTGGGAGTGGGAGTGGGAGTGGGAGTGGGAGTGGGAGTGGGAGTGGGAGTGGGAGTGGGAGTGGGAGTGGGAGTGGGAGTGGGAGTGGGAGTGGGAGTGGGAGTTTAAAATATTATTACATATTGCTAGATAATAATAATAATAATTATAATAATAATAATAATTATAATAATAATTATTATTATAATAATAATAATAATTATAATAATAATAATAATTATAATAATAATAATAATTATAATAATAATAATAATTATAATAATGATGATGATGATGATGATGATGATTTTATATAGCGCCTTTTCATAAACTCCAAAAGTGCTTTACAAGTATATCAAAGTCATCTACAAATATTTTTGTATATTTACAACTGATATAAATTATTAAAAGTCAATCATGAATACAAATATAGATATAAATATGTATAAATATAACAGTCATCTATCAATTAGTAAAAGTTAAAATATCATATATAAATATGAGATATGTTAAATAAAGTATTTTTTGAATAAATGAGTTTTTAGATTTCGTTTAAACGTGTCACCAGATTGGCTGGCTAGTATATGATATTGTAAATCGTTCCAAAGTTTGGGAGCACAAGTTGAGAAAGCGCGTAGTCCATAGGTTTTCAGATTATATTTCATCTAGATAGATGGAATGGAGGAATAAAAAAATAAAAGAATAGATGAAAAAATAATGATATCGTAAAATCAGAAAGAATGATAAAGTGGTTCCAAAAATAAAAAACAAAAGTCAAAAAACAAACACACACAAAAAAAAAAACCGAAACGATTCCGTCGAAAGATTAAGATTCATATTTGTGAGAAGGAGACAAATAGTTGAAAGAAATTGAAATACGAAGTTGATTATCTGGATATAATCGACGCGCATCTGAAAAAATCGAAATAAAACAAACAGAAACAAATGATAACGGCGTGGAAAAGGCCCAAAAAATAAAAACAGAAATAATAACTTGATAGAAAAAGCATGGAAACAAAAATGAAAGAAAATAGAATAGTTAGTTTGAAAGGAAGGGGGAAGATGGAAAAGAACAAAGAAAGAAAACAACAGCAACAACGACAAATAAAACAGTCGATGGATAGATGGTAAGAAAGAAAAAAGAAAGAAAAGGAAAGAAAAAGAAACCAAAAATTAACAAGTGGATGATCTGGAATATTCTTTGTTTTATGAAAACAAAAAGAAATCTCAGAAATCAGCAGAGAATATCACACGCACCAAAACACGTCCACAATAGACATCGAATGAGAGATAAAAACTGTAATTGAATCGGCTCCCTTTTTGTATGCAAATGGGGAAAAAAAGGTACGTTTATAGACTACCATCGTCGAACCGTATTGCCTGAAGGTTGGAATTTAATGGGACAGCTTCAGATTGCTCTTCAAAAAACAAATGAGTGAGATCATATCTGTCAAACAAATATCATTATGTTAATTTAATAACTTTTTGGGGTTTCTTCATAGTAACTTGGTAACTTGGGTAGGTATATCAATGATTTGGAAAAAAAAAATTGATATACATATATGTTTGGGTATTATTTTTAATTTGTCTATAAAAAGTAAACTAAGGCGAAGTCGGCGTTCGAACATGCTAAAAAGCTCATTACGTATTCTAGAACAACAAGTCTAGTTATAACGTTTTACAGAAAATTAATTATAACAAATTTATATTTTTATATATTTGTGATCTATATCCCAAATGCGTCAAAGTTTTAGGGATTGGGAATTTATGTACCCATGCACGGAACCGATGAAGCCTTCCATTATACCGAAAAAATATCGAATCGTCGAGGCTAGAAGACTTTGCTTATGCGTAACGTATATCGTAGCAATCGCGTTTCACACAAAAAGCCGCTAATATTTGTAAACTAACAACCAGAGTAATGACCCAGTAATGAGATGCTATTTGGATGCTATTGTTATTAATATTATGAATAATATTAAAATTAATAATTCATTTACCGAAGTATGGATATTTAATTATTGGCAGATGATAAGAGAACAGATGTGTTGGAAATTCGGGAAAAAGAAAGAAATTAAGGTTTTGTATTCTCAAAACTCTAACGTGAACTTGAATCCTATTTGGGCAGTTCGAAGTATACACTCGTAAAGTAAGATTTCAGTAAAACAATAGCTATTTTACATTGCTAAACGCTTTTAACCAGCACGATCTAACAAAGTTAGCCTAAAAAATAAACAAAATAAACAAAACAACGGAGAAAGATATAAAAAAATGTATGAAATATTGTAAAAGCTTAAACGTATATCTGAGTAAGAGTGAAACAACATTCTCTTTTGCTTGTACTTATTGAATTTTGTACGTTTCCCCTACCTTCAATTGGGATTTATGAAAATTACTTTAGGAAGTCCAAAAAGAGAGGAAAATTACTTCATTTGTATCAAACACATTTACCTTTTAGTGGGGGAAAATAACGATCAAGAATCCTCCAATAGCTGTAGTTACAGTTGAGCCTGCAGTGAGATATTTTTGTTTAAAAAAAATCATACAAGTGAGGTTATCGGGTCGATACAATGCTTGTTGTCTCATTTGCATCTCATTTGCATGTATCCATAATATCTGCTATTGGCTTCGTATGTATGTGTACCTCCAATTATCCAGCAATGTTTTATATACGCTCACGTCCCTCAAAAGGCTGACGGCAGCGTAAAGTCTAGATTTTTGGGTGGTTTGCTGGTTACATAGTGATGAAATACCTGCGTCAAAGGCAAGCAGATGTTTATGTCAATTTCATTTTTTGTTTCTTATTTTTGACGCAAAATTCTTCACGAAATTTGGCCTAATTTATCGACTAAAAACAAATGACCGGAGTCATTAATTTTTTTCTTCTGAATGCGTCATTGGACTATTAAGGAACTGTACTTCAACTACGAAGTACCATTTTAACCCCTAGTATTTCTAGCCGTCTTCTTAAATGTTTCTAAAGCGAGTTGTAATATTTTATGTCACTGTGCGAAGATGAAGTATTTAGGGGAAAAAAACAAGACAGTTAAAATTATTTATAGCCAACTCATAAATTGATATCTATAATTAAAATGCGAATTTTGGATGATTGCCTCAAAATGGCGGCCATATTTAAGATGAGCACAATCTGAAATGAACTGTTGATGTTTAATGTGGGATATTTGTAGCACTTTGTGATGTTTAATGTGGGATATTTGTAGCACTTTGGACCCACTGTGCACATGCGCACACTCGCACATAGTTCTATCTTCGGATTATTTATATCAAAAAAATCAAGGAAAGATGTAAGTTGAAGTAAAATAATATCATTAATGCCTACACCGAAATCCCAATGAGTCCAATGAGTTGCTGATTTGTTAAAGTAAACAGAAACGCTTATGTACATTCGTCAACATATTTAGATTTTTTTAGAAGACTCGTAGGTAGAGCCAGATACAATCAAAAAAAAAACTTTTCATTCGATTTCAGAATGAGAGTCATGGAGTCTTGAAGAAAGTTCGGCTAGTTTTCAGTCATCCAAATAAGCCGTTCTGAATAAAAAGTAGATTGATTGCCGGACATCACAAACAGCCGAAGCAATGTTCTTGTATGTTAACTGCTAATGTATTATTCTACTCGATGGATGCAGTCACTCGAGACAACTAACGAGAATTCGCTCCAATAAATAATCGGTAATCGGTAATAATCAGCGAAATACTTTGAAACCTTCAGCACGCATAAAGATACAGGGAACCCAATCTCAAATATTAGTGTAAATATTAGTGTACTGATTTATTGAAAACAATAAATGTCAAATGTTGTTATCTTGTGGACCAGTGCTAGGGACATGTATGGTTTTCCTTTTATAGAAACATCATGAAACTGGGTGAAAAAGCCCTACAAAAAGTGTATCATAACAAGAAGTTCAACATGTTTTCTTCTAAACGACTTCTAAAGATGAAATCTCCTCACACAAAATTATATTGCCTCGTTATGATGTTTACCGCGCGTATTTTTAAGAAGACTAGGAACCACACCAAAAATAACTAATTTGCGAAACTGTATTCATTTCGCGTCTTGCCGTTTCTTTCTTTCTATCTTCAACCCTGAAGGCTTAATTCCCGACCGTGAGTGAAAGTATCTTTCTGATAGATGTATTTTTCTACTCCCGAGATAAGCTGTGACTGCCAAAGGGCCTGCACGTTTTTAGTTTTACTTGCTGTAACCTGAACGCTCACATAAATAAACACATAGAATGTGTACATTGAGTTTAGTAAAGCAAATACAGAATTTAAATTGGTAGTCGATGAGCAAACAACACTTAGACATCAATGTCAGAAATATCTTTGCTTTTCAAGAAAAAATAGTCAGAAACAAAGAGTTTTGATTTTCGACAGTTGTTTGTATAGTATTATTTTCACAGATTGAAAATAGAAATAGATATGTATATAAAAAACTTGATAGACTAAAGACTTTCACTGAGACTACATTTAAAAAAATATCTTGTTATATATTTATCATTTATCATAATTATTTATGTATTTGAAGCCAGAAGGAGGAAAGAAAACGGAGGGGAGGGAGACAAACGAAGTCAGGAATTATTTAACTTTAGTATTTTGCTTGTTAGCTTCTATTTTTATGATTATATTTTATGTGTTACACGTAAATGGAAACATGTTTCCTTCCATGGATAACCTTTATCCAACAACCCAGTTGCACCCATGCGGTAACATCGCCTACAATTGGCTACAAGGCTATGAAATGCTAGATTGTCAATCCAAAAAAGGAACAAAACCGAAACTTAGGTATTTTTCTTAAGGATCATATGATGAAAAATAAATAAGAAAAAGGAAACAAAAATCCACGGCACACGATGGCATCCGGACCCACGTTTATAAAGAAACAGCTGGACAAGAAATTTGATTTCACTGTATTATACTCGAGACATCCGCAGAAACTGAGGCGGCGTATGGATTTTGGTTTTAAAAACAACATTTTATGGCCGATTCGCCCTTAGTGAAATGATTGCACGGGAAACTGTTTTAGCCCAAAGACATTAGGGGGTAAACCAGCCGGTCCCATGGCCAAACCGTACGTACAGCTAAATCCGTTGAACTATCTGTAGCACACATCGATTTTAAGTGGAAAATAATCTAGTCTCTTGTCCTTTGATTCAGGCCTGGTCAAGTTAGGATAAAAAGCTGGTTCTTAAGAAAGCGTGTCAAGTCCATTATTTTGGAACGAGGTTAATACCTGGATGGGTGACTTTGGGAGACTACGTACTACAAGTGAATGAAACATTTCTTTTTTTCTTTCTTTCTTTCTTTCTTTCCTTCTTTCTTTCTTTGTTTGTTTGTTTGTTGTTTGTTTGTTTGTTTTGTTCGTTTGTTGGTTCGTTCTTCCTTTCTTTCTTTCTTTCTCTCTTTCTCTTTCTTTCTTTTTAGTTCTATCTTTCTGTCTTTCTATCTTTCTGTCTTTCTATCTTTCTTTCTTTCTATCTTTTCTATCTTTTGAAAAGCACATTCGGCATTCCACTATTTTTCAACAAAGTACATATGCTTAAAATAGATGATGGTTAACCACTCCATGACCGCTGTAGACCAGCTTGTAAACTCATTTTACCGCGCGGTTTTTCATCATAAATAAAAATATTTTGTCTCTTACAGCAGCTATTTTAGGTAAATACCTGGAATCGATCATTTCAGAATGAAAATTAACAGAATAAATGCCAATTTATGAGACCACAGACAAAACAACGCCAAATTTATGAACAGTTCAACCGCCACATATTTAGCATATGAGCTACGAAAACCATAATCGATATTGGTAGGCACAGTAGAGTCTATTCAGTAACAGGAATACGAACAAATGAAACCCTTGAAAAAATTAACGTTTCTTAGACAGATTATTTGGGTGTTTAATTTTGAGGGAGGGTAATCACGGTAATTATTTCAGAAGTAGAACTGATATTAGGGTTCTGACAGGTTGAAATCTAATAAATTATGGTTTGCCATCATCTAGTAGAAAAGGGTTAAAGATATGACCGCCATATTAGTTAATATATCAAATGGAACTAACGACAATTACAAATAGTTTGGTTAATTAAATATAGCGACTAAAACAAGTCAAAATCTCTTTAAAAAATCACTGATGCCAACCATGCTAATGGTTTAAGAGGAAACGTTTTTTCAATAACGAGCAATAATGACAAAAAGCGCCAAAAACTAGACCTTCGTATAAGTTTTGATTCCAATATTCCTTTTGGCTTAACACTCAAACCTTTTTTAACAGTTGGAAACTGATGTACTATGATGAAATACTTGTTTGAAGCGGTATTTTCAATTGCACAAAGATGTTTTGTTGCATTTGTGTTAGAATCTAGCTTTGTCTGGCTTTTTTATAGAAAAAGTATGGGAAATAAGCAGGCCTAAACCTTATTTTCGATCCAAATTTTTGCTTTGGGTTAACACTTTGATTTCACTTTCATCGGTTATCTCCACTTCCAAACAAGTTAAACTTCCTGAATAACAAGATTTTAGCCTTGTACAATAGCCTTTCTTCAAGAAAATAGTTTTTGGCGCTCACCGCTTGACTACGACAAGATTGATTCTCTCTTAATATAAAACAGAAACTGATTACCAATCATTAAGGTGTTTCACGGGTTCGAATCCCACCTGAAGCTCGCACTTGTTTTGGAGAAATATTTGCTTGACTAAACATAATTTACATCTGTGAATTCTGATAGTTGATGAACGAAGTCTGGCAGCTGGCACTGAAAATGATCAAGTCTTGGGGGGATTACGCATACGCAAAGCACATGACGGTGGTGCGCCACTAGTGGGGTCGAACTACAAATAAAATCGCATATCTACTGAACCCACTTTGGTTAGGAAGTGGTTCGAAATTGAGCCTTAAAGCAGGCAGTTACTAGGAGCGCGCCACTAGTGAAATCAAACCACAATAAACTGATCGCATATCTACTGAACTCACTTGGGTTACTTTGAAGTGGTTCGAAATTGCGCTATGAAGTAGAGACAGTTAGTTGGAGCGAGCCACTAAAGCGGATTCAAACCACAAATAAAACTCATCGCGTATCTACAGAACTCATTTGGGTCAGTTTGATTAGGACGTTATTCGAAATTGAGCTATATAAAAGTAGGCAGTTAGGTAGGAGTGCGCCACTAGTGAGGTCAAATAATTACGTATCTAGATCACTCAGGACTTGGATTTCGATAACTGGGTGGCGCCACAAAATTGTCAGCAGGCACTTAGTGAAATCTCTCAGAGTATCACAAGATATTTGTCAAAACCTTGATATTCAAGGGCTTACCGCAATGCAGCTCTCTCGCTTATCCCACAGTATTTCTTTCTCTGTGCAAGCATGGAATGTCATCTCTTCTCTGTGATATTTTTACTCTACTTTTGTATATAAAACACCTATCGCACTAAAATGGTATTAATTTTAGCTTCTTAAGCGATTTGTATTTCCCGGCTGATTTCCGGTACCCAAGATTGGATTTTTCTATATATACATACTAATAGTTTTAATTTGCACAACATTGTTTCGGGTTCAAACGCCCCTAGGCGAAATGAAAACCGAAAAAAAATTAATAAACAGCAAGCGAGGATTTGCACACACACACACACACACACACACACACACACACACACACACAGATAACATCGGCGGGTAGTACGTTTTTCAATAAATTAAAATTCAAAATGTAGTCAAAAGATAGAGTACCTTTTTTAATTTAATATTATTTAGAAGATAAAAAATAAAAATCCTAATACGAATAAATTAAAAACTATAAATTATTATTTCCTTCACGAGGGGTGAAGAGTCAATATAATATCACTTTCTCATGAAAGCTTTTTAGTTTTTTTTCGTGGCAATAATAAGTAAAAGCCTTAAGAAGCTGTGGTTACAATGTAAACTAAGACACTAAAAGCCTCGTGGTACATTTAATTCAGTAAAGTTCGAGTTTATTTCAATTTTGAGTTTGTCACCCTCGATCAAAACATTGCGAAAGTTTCTCCTACAAATCAATTACCGATGGCTTTTCGTGAAAGTGCATGTGCAACGAAAGTAAATAAATCTTGGCATGACTTTTCATACGACAAAAATGTTTTGCAGCTTCTTATTATGTGTTGGTGTATTTGTTTTCAAGGCTATTTGCGGTAGTAGTTGTAAGGGTAGTGATAGAGGTATTGGCAGTGGTGGTAGTAGTGGTAGGGGTAGTGGTGGTGGTAGTAGTGGTGGAAGTAGTAGTGGAAGTAGTAGTGGTAGGGTAGTGGTAGTGGTAGGGGTAGGGGTAGGGTGGTGGTAGTGTTGGTGGTGGTGGTGGTGGTGGTAGTGGTAGTGGTAATGGTAGTGGTAGTGGTAGTGGTAGTGGTAGTGGTAGTGGTAGTGGTAGTGGTAGTGGTGGTGGTAGTGGTAGTGGTAGTAATAATAGCTAGTATTAAGGGAGTAGTAGTAGTAGTGGTAGTAGTAGTAGAAGTACGGTAGTTCTTAGTATGTCGTTCTGAAATCTTATCCTACAAATCAATATTTAATATTTCAAGGATCAAAATGGGGTTTCATTTGTTCCTAGCCTAAACAAGTCTTCTTTATGAATAGACTGTCCTCCTATCCTCCACTATACTAATAACTGCAGTGGTGTTTACAATCCCCCTTGTAAGGGATATACTTACATCAAAATAGCCTTAAGGGCTGAAATATTTAGAACATGATGTTGTGCAGTGTGGGAGCAGAGATGTCAGTGTAGGTAGAGAAAGTTGATTAATATTATGCTGTAAAATTTGATTTGTTGTTGCTGCACTTATGCTTTTGAATCAAACTAGAATTAACTGTCATAGTTTTGCCTCTTATAGCCCCCCCCCCTAATATTATGTAATAGTCTATTTATATCATTTGTAAATAGTAGTTTGAGATTGAGGGCCACGAGTTTATACGTGAGGACAGTATTTAGTGCTATGCTCTTTAACTAAAGTAATTACTATTATTATTGTTATTATTATTATTATTATTAATATTATTGTTGGGGTTATTATTATTGTTATTAATATTATTATTGTTATTAATATTATTATTTTATTATTATTATTATTTTATTATTATTATTATCATCATTATTATTATCATTATTATAACTACAACCACATCAATAAATATCAAATACAAAGTAAATACAACGATAACAAATGATAAAATAGGAAAGAAAGGGATACAATAAACATAAATAAGAGAATGTAAACGGACAGACAGACAAATAGACGAGAGAAGCCAATATTATTTATCGCCGGAGTTCATCAAAGAAAATAAAAATAAGGTTAAGGAGTTGCAATGAAATCTTTAAACAAAATAAGTGGTGATTATGACTTCAATATAAATACTGACTTCAATACACTATTTTTAGTATAGCAATAAAAAATTTAAGCACATATGTTTTTCGAAAAGTCACAGACAAACGTTTCAAGTATTACTTCAGACTTATTGCTGTCTGTTTGTTTTTCATCAATTCCTTATTTTCCTTTTCTTTGTGCTTGTTTGCTTGTTGTCTTCCCAAAAAAGTTACTTTTGTAAACGTCCTTTCCTTCCTTTCCTTTCCTTTCCTTTCCTTTCCTCTCCTCTCTTTTAGTCTACATCTTTGTTCCTTTACTGTTTCCTTTCCTTTCCTTTCGTTTTTATTTATATATATTTTTATTCCTTTATCTTCATTTTGATTTTTTTCTCCTTATCCTTTCCTTCAATTTCTACATTCCTTTTTACATTTCCATCCCTCTAAAAGATTTTTCAATAACTTTCCCCCAGAAAACAGAATATAGAAACATCTAGTGCAGCTCTTGACTTCACTTACCTCTTTCTATAATAATAATATTTAATAATGAATATGCGTCGATAATAATGAAAGCATATTACAAAAAAAAAAGAAAAAAAATCGTCAGACTGAATCGAGCACGATGGTAAGTGCAGGTTTTGTGTCAACTTTTTAATATCAACTTAACCATGTACTCGGCAAATCCATCACACTCAATGCTGAATGGATGAATGGACTTAGGATCACTGAAGGGTCAAGCAACATCAGTATTTTCCCAAGGAAGGAAAATATTATCAATAATTCTTTAAGATTTATTGCTTAAGGCAATCCTTAATTAACACGGCTGATATTGGATGTAAAACACTTGATGAGTTGTCATTGTTGATGGCTAAAGTAAATTCCAATTTTGCACTAATTTGACGTGTGTCTTGCACGTTTCATGTCATTACTAATGGATTTTTTCTTTGGCGATCATTTGCTATAAATATATAATTAACAGAATGTCGAATGTGAACGCGGAATCAGTACCAATTTTTTACTTGAGCCTCTCATCTCTATTTCTACCAGTATGTTCAGTGCCTTGTAAGTCTATCTTGTAGATTTTTCACTGACTGTCAATTTCCTGAGTGCATTTACTCGGGCTACTTAGTTACACAAATGTAACTGCCTAACATTTTCTATTAACCACTACATGATCACACACTGCATTTACTCGGACTAAATGCAAAATCACATGCATAATTGTGATGTCTCCCATTATCTACTTTTCTATTGACTATTATGACGAATGCCCTGGGAAGGTTTGAACTAAAATGCAAGTCAGTGACCATTTAAAAAAACAGCGCGTTCAACGAGTCATCATGCTAAATATACTCGGGCTTTATGTAGTAATTCCCTATTCTGGGATTACTGGAATTGTTATAAATTGCTTAAAATTTTTGACGTGGGAATTTGAAGTTTGAATTCAATTAAAATGAACAAATTAATCGGTAACAAGGATCGAAAACCTCAAAGGTCTAATTAACAAAGCCGTCCAGGAGGGATGAGAGTCAATTAACTAGAAACATGGCATTGAAAAATTAGACACACATATATCATAAATAGAGAAGGTAATGATTCAAACAAAGCTAGTTTTCTGTTGTGTTAGTTACTATTAGCGAGAAAAATGATCACACAGTATGGAGTATGCGCATGCGCATGAGAGGGCTTAGAGAATAACCATGGCCGATCATATATATATACTTAAGAACAACGGGTTTTTAAGCCCTTGACAACTTATAAGTACTTCTATTCATGGTTGTTGAAACCTTAAAATGTGATTTTAGTTGATAGTCATGTTGTTTGTAAGCTTTATTTGACATTAGAATGAATTATGGAGCTAAAATCCAGAAAATCTTTTAATTAACAGCGCCTTGTCTATTCTTTGTTTTTGTTAACCATCTTACAGTAATCTCGGAGAAAAATAAATATAAGTAAATTATTTAAAAAATCTCCTGAACACAGTCTTAAAAAAATGAAATTATACCGAGCTTCATATTTCAAATAATAATGTATCTTAGTTATGCTGAAGTTGAAATTATTCAGCGAATCACAATTCAGCGATCGCGACTCACAGCTAGCGAACGTATAAGGGAATAGGTGAAAAAATACGAGTCCCAGACGATGATCATACCCCTAGCCTGACTATGGAAATTCTACACCTTGACAATAAATATATTGACGGAAATAATTTGGCACTGCGAAAATATTGTTCGAATTGACTTTAAATATTATAAAGTTGTTCGGTAAGAGAATAATTCGTTAAAAGACACAACCTTTTAGTTTTGAGTGCGCAATAACTTTTCATAATCCCTCGTTTCCGATAGCCTCTCCTGAACAGAAAGGGAAAGCTGTTCTTTCTACTCATTCACAATTCCACTAATATAAATTAATTCTTTTCTCGCGTATTGGTTCTTTGTGTCAGGGGATGGATTTTTAAGTAGGTATATGAATTAAGATATGAAACTGTTAGGGCGGTGGGATGTCGTTTGGAATAATCAGTGTCATTTCATAAGAACCCAAAGTATTAATTGAGCTGTCAAAAGAGAACTATGGCTTTTAAGGTAGAAAACACCACCATGTCACAAAAATATTCGTAGCTTGTTCGGAATGAATGAAAAGGACAAGGAAATGAAACTAAATTATAATAATAAATAATAATAAACTTTAATAGTATTCTCCCAAGAGGGCATTTCAGAAACTATTTACAAAACTAGAATTATATAACTAATAATATATTAATAATGAAAACGTCAAATGCAAGGAAGAAAAAAAGGAATATCTATGGATTATTAATTGAGTCAGCAAGAAAAAAGATGTGTGTTGAAATTTTAAAGAAAAGTACGACATGAAATGAAATCTCAATTATTGAAAAAGAGGTTTTTTCACAAAAATATTAAATTCAAGAAGAAAGGTTCAACAACGAATAAAGCGAATTAGAGTGAGTATGTAAAAATGAATTGACTCTATGTTGAATTTTAGAGTGATTAAATGGAAGGGGTAAAAAGGAATTCTGTTAAAATGAAAAATAATATAAACTTACCGGTGCCCGCTTTCTTTGGAAAATAGATAACAATTTCTTCGACTTCTCTTTACTCTTTAGTATCTTCGTTTTCTCGTATCAAGCGTAAAACTCAGCGCGATCTGATATGAAAAAAAGAAAACACGACTTCAAGTCGTTACCACACCGCCAGTTTATCTTTAGGGAACAAATGTTTTCTAAATAAACCCTGTTACTATAGTACCAACGTATTATTATTACATAGAGTATATATCTTTCGTAATATACTCCTAAGCCACTATAGAACCGCGTAAGGTTTCAGAGTTCAATATCATAAGATGAATGTACAAGGACTAAAGACTATGTCGGTTTTAGAGCGGGTATTCTAACTGCTGATGATATTGGTACATATGCGGTATGCCTTATCAAGGAGAACATTTAAATAATAACAACTGAGTGTATGCCGGTCGGTTAATCGGTAAGTGAATGACCAATGGTCAATAAATCAACACAAGAGTTCTTGTAAGTTATTGTTCAGACTGGTTTCCCTCTAATGTCCTTATTTGTGGACACTGGAGTTCCTTAACTCATTGAACATCTATAAAAAATCATAGACCATATTTCGCAAAACGTGCGAAGATGCAGAATTTTTTCTTTAATACGCCGACTAAAGTACTTAGCTTCGATAAAATCTTCTTTTGACGATTGTTTGCTATTGTATTAGTCATTATGGGACCATGTGGAATATTAAACTATAGTGGAATACCAACCAATCCAATGATAACGAGCTTCAATATAGTCTAGGACAGAAGTCGAGAAGTTGATGCACAATAATATAAGAGTCATAAAGTAGGAGGATTAAACACGAAAAATGATGTCATACAACATGTCACCACGTATTCTTTCAAAAAATGGAATGTCCGGAAATCAAGAAAATCTGCAGTTGTTTCTTCGTAAACTAAATAAAAAAACACCCAGCCACTATTAGTTTTAAAAAATAAGTTCACCAAGAAATACAGTGCAAACATGAATTTTCTAAGATGTAAATACGATATTATTAAACGATGTAAATTGTGATTTTCGCAAAGCATTTGGCGATAGTGATTTTAGATTTAACGTGGGCAATTTTCTAAATGTTGTCGCGCGCAATGTAGGCGACGGAACAAGTACTTGTTTGTGTGGAGTTCCAAGTTATTCTCCCCAGAAAAGAAAAACGGTTGGCAAGTTTGATCAAATAAATAAGCCAGCGTTAGGTGGCAATAATTGACAATAATCAGTTAATAAACTCTCATATAACTTGAAAAATGATCAGTAAAGTTTCTAGGCACAAGTGACTTTCAGGCTTGAATCTTAAACGCAACATTTAGCGCAATTATCCTTCAATTCAAGTATTTTGATTAATTTTTAGCACAAACAATTTGAATGATTTTCAGAAATCTAGCAAGTTTTTTTTATATAAAACAATTAAAAACCTACTTTTGTGCGTCGACTTACACATTCGGGACCTATTCACCATTATAAGCATACGTGCCCATGAACTACGTCGTCTTAGAATCATCAAAAATACCGCAGTCTCTTGCCACTGACTATATCAAAGTATACCGAATGCGAAAAAAGCGGGGGTGTTTATATACAGAGGTTTGAGAGACGTTTTCGAGTGCAAGGAGTGTTGAATGTATGTACACTATGCTGATATTGGCTTGAATCACATTGCAAACAAAATTTCCAAAAATCCCGATCGTATTGTATAATAGGGGCATTTAGCAACGGAAACGAAGTCACGTTTTTCCTGAAACTTCTCAGTGTCTATATATCATGCGTTTCGATTTCTTGTTGCTAATACTGCACTGCAAAGACAGGAGCATGTGATTGCTCACACGTATCCGTGGACGTAGTACGCCATGTTCTTCGTCCTTAACTAAAGCGATGGGCTATTTCTGGAAACAAACAAGACTAAACTGTCCGCAGGAAAATAGGAAATTAGTATTAGTTAGAAAACTGCTTGGGGGAATAAAATCACGACAAAAATGAGTTCTCCGTTGATTTTTTGTTTTGCGATCTCAATTTCTGACATTGACATTTCGTGCGCCTCACTGATGAGGAAATGTCTTCCTTTATAAGTTAGAATGGCTTTTTAAAACGGATGAAATAAGTTCAAATCTGTTTAAATCCGCTATGGTTTTCTTTCATCCCTTAAAGGAGCGGATAAGAAATGTCTAAACGTACTGAAAATGAAATCAAAAATAGATATGTTTATTTTGACATTTCGTTTTGTATATTTGAGGGAAATCTGATGGTTATGGATCAGTTGGCAAGAGTAGTTTCTCATCAAAGTTGCATTATTCTTGCTTATAAGAAAAGGATTTTTTAAAGTTTCTGGTTATTATTTTTTCTCGCTCGTTCGGAAAGTGCGTTTTTTTCTTTGATATTAAGTTCAAATAAACTCAGCTGAATGATGCTTGTTCTAGTGATGGAAATAACAAATAACTTTTTCTTATTTGGCTGTAGTACTAGGCTCACATCCCTAAGTTAATCATGATGCTCGTTCGACACATACTTAATTTCAAGGATTTTTTCCAAAAACTATATTTGCATTGATGACAGACCTTGTGCAATATTCCTTTTCTATTTGCTGTAGCTAAAATAAGCCGGAAAACTGGAGTTAACTGTATATCATGCTGGTTAAGCTCTACGATAATGTGGTAATTTTGTGAGATTTTTTAAACTTTGCAGTGGCTGAATATTGAAACTGGAATATTTGCCTTGGTGACAAAGGTTGTCCACTAACAGTGTTATGCTGGTTATAGCCGAGTGCTATTTCGGTAGTTTTTTTCGGTGAAAAATCAACCGAAAGTGGTTTGCCTTGAAGACAGAGCTTACCAAATATTTTATTCTATTTTCTGTTCGGCTATATATTATAAGCTAATCCAAAAAGCAACACCGGGGTTTACGCTGGTTTGCAAATGTTTAGGTACGTTTGAAGGATTTTCCATAAACGCAGCGAAGAATCGAAACCTGAAGCTTGAAGAACCTGAAGCTTGCCCGATGTAAACTTTTCTATTTGCTGTAATTAGTACAGCCGGCCAAAATAACTGGAGGTAACTTTCGAATTTTATGCCGACAGCCTGCCACTTCAGTTGACACATGCGAGGTGCATTGTAATCTAGCATGAGAACAAATAGCAAAATACATGCTTAAGAAAGATGATTGAATCAAACAAGCCAAAATTAAAGCAGATCAATGCAGCAAGCCGGTTGGGTCAGCTTCTGATCTTTCTTGATTCAATTGAAGGTTTTTTTTCCCGCTTTCTCTTTTATTCGTTTCCTTCTACCACTTAATTTTCCTCCAAAAAAAACGTTATTAAATTCAAATTAGGTCATGGAACAAGGGCCACAGTTTGGTTAGCCACTGGCTGTCATTAAGAAAAAGAAAAAAGAAAAGAAAAACACTTTTTCAACTCTTACACATCAAGGATGCTTATTATGAACTTTTAACACTCACGTTTACCTTTCGTTTTTGAGTCTTTTTTTTCACCCTTGGATTGTCTAAGTTTTTCTCGCTCTCCAACCTTTAAGTGTTATTTGTATTGTCTTATCAATAGCAGGAAGTAATGCACGTCAACAACTCGAGAGTAAAAAAAGGTGAGGCTGAGATAGGTCAAAATATAGGAAGTTGTGATTAACTGTTAACACGAATCTCACGAATTTTTTAAATATAATTTTAGAAAGGAATAAAGTTCAATCAAAATTGTCAAATCACTTGTGTCCTAAGTTTATCTTTTTACTAATTCATTTTTCGCTTTTGCTCCTTTTTTTTCACTTTCCTTTCATATTTCTATCGACTCTTGAAGAGTTTATTATTCCAAAGTATGCAATTTATGGCGGAGACAGAGTTCTAAAATTATTACCGACGCAGAGGTCAGTGCAATTGACATTTTCAAGTTATAGCGCTGCTGGAAAAAAAAGGGAAAAAAAATGGATAAATACGAAAATAAATCCTAAACAAATGTATACAAAAAGAATAAGAGAAACAACGGCTACATTAGATGTCGAGATACAATGAAAACGAATGAAGTCATGGTTTGCGAAGATAGTCTCTACTACTAGTCCTCTCTTGTTGTTAATTCGGAGGAATGAAACACAAACGACTGCACGTGTTATATACCAACCAACCAACCAACCAACCAACCAACCAACCAACCACACCAACCAACCAACCAACCAACCAACCAACCAACCATCCAACCAACCAACCAACCAACCAACCAACCAACCAACCAACCAACCAACCAACCAACCAACCAACCAACCACCAACCAACCAACTAACCAACCAACCCACCAACCAACGAACCAACCAACCAACCAACCAACGTACGCTGTTAAACAAATCAACTTACCAATCAACTAACCGACTAACTGATCACCAACCAACCAACCACCCGCACCCACCCAACCAAACAAAAAACCAACCAACCAACTAACTAACTAGGCAGGCAGTCAACCACTCAGTTAACCAAACAAATAACCAAGCAAATAACCAAACAAACAAACAAAAAAAAAAAAAAAAAAAAAGAAGGAAAATCAAGATGAAAGACGGTAATTTCATATCAAGAGTCTTATTTTCGTTCTGAATCACGAAACAATGACGTCAAACTTATTTGAAAACTTAAAAACAATCAAGTGAAAAACCTTTTCTAGAAGACCAAAAACATATGATTAAGAAACCATAATGACCAGAAGCGAATTGCTAAAAAAACCTCTGTGTTATTGTCGGTTTTGTGGTTTAAATTGAAATGTTTTTCATAAAATCACCTTATTTCAGTTCCTTGATAAACAAGCCGGTCTCTACTTAACGTGCTGAGTGGCCGGTACAAAATATTATATGCATGTTATTTACCGGCAAGGAGGTCCGGACAGGGAAAAACTGTCCCCCAAGGTCTTGAATATACGTTTTCAAGACCGAGGGCACAGATTTTCCCTATCCGGACCGACTATAGGACTGTAAATAACTTATTTATTTTTTTCCCGTATTTTTTTTTTACTTGTTTTTGTAATCGTGTGTTGTCGTTTAGCTGCAAAGGATACCGGACCGCGCGCGCGGGCAGATGCTGACAAAATTCCGCCCGCTCAAACAGCCAATCAGAACGCACGATTTTTAGGATACCCGCGGACCAGAAAAAAATAAATAGAAACAAAAGAAATAATAACAGAGTTGAAGGTAAAATATGACGTTAATATCTTGTGAAAAAAAAGGATATCAATACCCTGAAACAGAACTCAAGGAAAAAAACTTTATTAACATTTTTTTTTTCAATTATGACATTTATTGAGTTCAGGTTTTTTGGCGTTGGAAACGTCTTACTAGTGATATTATTTTGAATATGCAACATTAGTTCTCACATTGACATTCCATTTTTCTGAGAATCTGAATTGCTCTCATTCTGCATGAGTTTTGAGTTTAGTTATTAATTTATCGTGAGCAGAATGAAGGTATTAAGGAAGCAATAAGGAGAAGCAATAAAGAAAAGCAATAAGGAGAACAGATATTTCATAATTGCTCGTAATTTAGAAACGTTCGGTAAATTTAGAATAAACTAAGTTTCTTTAGAAGGATAAGTTGTGCATGTAGATTTTGTCGAAGGCATTTTGGGGTAATTAGCCTCAGTCTACAGTAATGAAAAAAGTTATGCGACCAATTCAACTTATTAAAAGTCAAATCAGCTGCCACATGGGGAGAAAACCCCACAAATCTACGCCATTGTTAGCTATGGTGAATAACAGACTTACACCAACAAGTTTGAGAGAAGCGGTCAGTCATGACTGACAGCAAAAGCAAGTATGGGTAATAAGATGTAATGTAACATTTAAATTTGTTTTTTCCATTTACGTGGCCTACTGAGGGTGGGAGACTTTAAGGAACTTTAAGGAATGTCGTTCATGAAGCTCTGTTATGTAATATTTGTTTCTCCCCTTGGTCACCTTGGCACCTCTATTCCTAGCTATTTTTGGTTTCCTTGTGAGATGCGAAAAATAAAAATGATCCTGACGTGGCTACATAACTGAACATCAGTTAACTTTTCATCGTCGCATAAGAAAACTACTGTACAGGGCCCAGGTGTACGAAACCTGGATAGCGCTACCCGACGGATTCTTAATCGACAATAATAGCAGCATCGACTTAGCCACTGGATAAGGATTTATCCGCCGGATAGCGCTCTCCCGGCTTCGTACAACCGAACCCAGAAGAAGATAAAACCTCAGTATATAGCTTAACATATGCTTGATCACATAAGTCTAAACGACATTCATTCTGAAGTACCTTAAAATCCCTTGTGTTGATCTTGTATTGAGACGAAGGGCTGTCTATGGGGCGAACAGTTGAATGCATATATAAAAAATAATGAGTTTGACCCGTTCATGCTTTGGTTCTTACCAATGATCACGTGACTTTAGGAAAACCCCTACAAACACTTGGTGTAAGGAGATGCGGCTTACAAAGCGTGTGGAATTCCTATGTTCAATAAAATTTAGAAACCACGTTGCAAGGATAACAAATAAAATAAATAGTCGTGTCAATTATCAGAAACTTGCCGAAAAAGTGGATTCCGAATTGTGATTCTATTGGAGATTCGAGTATAAGTTAGAAACATAGGCATCTAGTATACAGTACATGTGTATATATACTGATATATATATACCGGATCGCTAAAACTTTGACATTCATTGATATATATTTATATATATATGTCTCCTTTTTCTATTGTATATCCACGATTCTTTCGTACCGCTGGGAGGACAGGAACACAAAGAACCATGAAATAGTCAGTAGCCTAATAAACCTTATTATTCCCTTTTGTTTCTTTTTCACGGGTAAACGGTACCCCAGTTTCTGAAATGACAAAGCTGTAGGATTAAGGGAATAATAATAAGGTCAATTAGGCTACTGACTATTTCATGGTCCTTTGTGTTCCTGTCCCCCCAGCGGTACAAAAGAATCGTGGAACTGAAAATAGAAAAAAGGGGACATATATATATATATATATATATATATCAATGAATGTCATAGTTTTAGCGATCCGGTGTGTGTGTGTGTGTATATATATATATATACAGCGATATGCAGAAATTCTGATCCAACCAAGTATATAGTATATAACTATATCGGGTGCATTATGGGTAATGGACTCGCCGGATTCAAAGCGGGATTAAAAATACCAAAGCGTCGTCAGGCGTTTTGGTTAAGATAAGTTGCCTTTCAAAACCAAACTCCGCTTGTTCCAACCAAAAAAAGGATTTTCACCCTGCCTAGGATTCGACAGTCTGTGCTATTTTCATTATAAACCGCTGTTTATTTTGTGTAATTTTGATACAAACGGCTTTAGCGCAATGATGATTAATATTCAAACTTTCACTCTCGTAGTGAACTTGTTTTGCATTAAACTGCAAAGTTTTTACATGTAATAGCTTGAGCCAAAAGATAGCGAGAGAGCTAGAGAGAAAGAAATAAAAGAAAAAGTATAACCACAAAGTATCACTAAGTTATCAGAGGAGAGGTGGAAGAATATGCCTCTCTTAAGTAAGAATAACCTCTGTTTATCTAGAAATTATATTCAGCCTGTTCATCAACTGAGATTTGACTGAGTAGATGCCCAATAATAATATGACACGGTAGACTACGAATATGCCTCTCTTAAGTAAGAATAACCTCTGTTTATCTAGAAATTATATTCAGCCTGTTCATCGACTGAGATTTGACTGAGTTGATGCCAATAATAATATAACACGGTAGACTACGAATATGCCTCTCTTAAGTAAGAATAACCTCTGTTTATCTAGAAATTATATTCAGCCTGTTCATCGACTGAGATTGAACAGGCTGAGTTGATGCCCAATAACAATAACACGGGGGACTACGAATAAAGCAAAATATTCTATCCACAGTACCTCATGAACAATTTTGTACCACTTTTGTCATAAGTCATATTACGCTTTTCATAGTAAACAACACTCCGTAGGCCAGCCAGCGTTTTGGTACTTAGCTTTTAATTCCACGGGTCTATTACCCATAATGCACCCGATATAGTTAAATACTTGGTTGGATCAGAATTTCTGCATATCGCTGTATATATATATACACTCGATTGCAGAAACCTTGTAGTATACATTTATACAAACATCTACTTTATTCAGTGCATTTAATGATATGCAAAACATACATATATACATATCCCAAAAATAGATTTCTCCCAAAGCGTAAATGTCTTTCGAGTGCTTGGGCGTTAATTCCGAAACCCCACATACCACAGTATTAAGAATATTAAGTGTTAATTATTAATGACGAGTCGTAATCCAGGATTTACAACGGGTTATCATCCATAATACAGTTCCTAATTGAACAAAATGAAAGAATCTCAAAAGTTCATCTGATTTTGGTATTGCCTGAGGAATACATTACGTATATTAAAGCAGATGATAACTTGCAGTGTTAGAAGAGCATAGTTTATAAATCTTTGAATACATGATCATTTGCCTTTCAAGATCGAAGGGCTAAGCGCCACGGATGAGGTCTACCATCCGGATTAGTTCTAGAAAAGTTTGTTAGCTATTTCCTATATGTCTGAGAGCAATACTTCTTGCACTCTCAACGCGTTTTTGAACTATTTAAGATTATTAAAAGAAAAGTTAAAATAAGACGAAAGAAGCTAAGAATAAATAAGCAAGCAATATCTCATTAGGATAATTTGAAGCTGTTCTAATTTAAGTTTTACTAAACTCGAAGTTGGTGATAGAGGTTTTGCGTTTATTTCTAAACCCATGTAACTGTTGCCCATTGTTCATTATTCCTGTTCAAATAAACTCTCCGATAATAGTTTAAGGAATGTAAGGAATAAATGGCATTGTCCTTTTAAGTATTGGCATTGTTCTTTTAGGTCGTAACTTTACTTGAATTTCGAAATTGTGCATTTGAGGAGCGTAGGATATTCTTGAAGGAGGGTATAGGAGCGAATGGAGAGAAAAGGGACAAATAAGCATAAAGAGGAATTAAATGGAAAGGAAAGGAAGGAAAACGAAGCAATGGTGGTCAATTTATTTTGCAGTTGAAGCACGAAGACGGCAGTTTAAAAATAACACTATGGCTACACCGACTTGTCCTGATTCACAAGTTGATTCCCGAGCAATAAATGAATATCACTGATTAAACTACATATTTTAGTATTGCTGCCACTTTTACTTGCTTTATATCTGTAAATGTTGTCAAGTTTCAACACTGAACTCCACAGGGGCATAACCAGGGATTTTGCAGGGGAGGTGCACAGGTAATGATTTGCAGAACCCCCCCCCCCCCAAATAAAATAAAATAAAATGAAATAAATAAAAGGTAACCAAAAGAAAATAGCAGAACCAAAAATAAAAAGGTAACCAAATGAAAGTGGAAGAACCAAAGAAAGAAAGAAAGGAAAAAAAAAGAAAAAGAATAATGGGTGAGTGATTCTTAAAAATGCTACAATATGCAGATGGAAAGTAGTCTTCATTTAATTTAATCAAAAACATTTACATGCAATCTTAAAGCAAAAGGAGATGGATGAGCAGACCTTAAGCTCTTATGAGGGGGGGGGGGGGAGGGAGGGGGGAAGGGGGTTTCATGTGCACCCTGTGCTTCCCCCTGGTTACGGCCCTGCCTCCAGTACACTTTGCGTCAACGTGTGCCATGTGTAACAGTTCTAGCGTGACAAGGTAACTTACCTCAAGTAAGCTTTCTTTTCTATTCATCAATTACAAGATTCTATTCATTGACTCTTGTTTCTGAAGAAAAACATAATATATTAATCAAAGCTGTGTTATTTTGCTCGGTTTCACTTGATGCTATTTCCTGTCAAGTCCAGAAACTTATTCATCAGCTGAATCAAAAGATTTCAATAGGATAAGCCTGAAGCGAGATGACGTTTTACCCCCGTCTCTAAACCATAATAGTTTTTAAAATTCTTTCATATTAACTTTTTTGATTCCTTAGAGGATACAAGAACAATACTCATAATTAAAGAACAAAAGCAGTGTGAAAAGGATTATGGTCTAGAGACGGGGGTAAAACGTCATCTCGCTTCAGGCTTATTACTTCTGAATAACAGCACATGGTGGACAGTGTTTGACCACCATTTGGAGCAGATAATGAGATTCAAGGACTTTTATCAGCTGAGTGAAACCCAGCAATTGCTTATTATCAATCAAGTGACTTTTTTAGAATTGGATGAAACAGCCTGAAACCAGAAATCCAGTTACACATACAAACTCCAGGATCCTACAAGCCTCCAAATGTTAATTGCTCCCAAGTCAAAGCACAGATATTAGGCAGATTAAGATTCCCGTTTTTCCTTCCCGCAAACGGCAAACGTGACCACTATTTCATCGTTTCCCTACAATTCACTTCACCTTTTGCAATCCTTCTCTACTAAGACAAGTATTCTTTTGTTTATCTACTAGATTTTTGCGATTCCTTTTCACTAATTTTAAAGAATTTTTTAATGGTCAACTGACGTTTCACGTTTGCCGTAAACGAGAATCTTAAACTCTCTATTATCGGAAGTGACGCCCTTTATAGGGTATAGCGAAATGTTCGTTACCCCCCCCCCCCCCCCCCCGCTTTTTCAAAAAGCATGTCTAAAATTATACTAATAAATATACTTATACTGTCTGTTTAAATTGTTTGTTTCTTAATTTCCACCCATAAAGTGCTGCTGGCTATCATACTTAAAAAGTCACTTAACATTGAGTGTTACAGTATCAACCGAGCTCGATAAACCATCCTTAATTAAAGAGGGAAAAAGAAAAAGAAAAAGAAAAAGAAAAAGAAAAAGAAAAAGAAAAAGAAAAAGAAAAAGAAAAAGAAAAAGAAAAAGAAAAAGAAAAAGAAAAAGAAAAAGAAAAAAAATAAAAAAATAAAAAAAAATAAAAAAGGCGTTACGCCTCTGTGGTTAAAACTGCCTTGGTATATTTACTCTATATTGTTTTTAGATAAGTTTGCCTTTTCGTGCTTCAACCCGTTTTGCTTTTACTGGCACCTATTAATATTTCAGCCATTTGTGTACCACTAATAATGGGTTTCAGCATTTTTCTTTTCACAAAGCAAGCACTCTTATATAACCAAATGCCCTGATGTAAGCAGAGAACAAAGGTTCGCTGTATTAGCTTCTTAGTTAAAGAAAAGATACCGGCAGTCCAACTAGGAAAAGCGGAGTCAAAATAATGTACCCTGCAAGCAGAGGAAATGGAGGGCATGCAGATATAGATCTCTGCAAAAAGAGGAAAATAGTATTCCATTTCACGAAATCATTCGGTTTGGAAAGTTTGCTTTTCGTTGTTGTTGTTGTTTTTTTTTTTTTTGTTTCAGCTTGTTTTTTGTTTTTCGTTTTTGTTTTTGTTTTGTTTTGTTTTTTGCTTTTCGTTTTTCGTTTTTTTTTGTTTTTTTTTGTTTTTTGTTTCTTGTTTTTTGCTTTTTGTTTTTTGTTTTTGTTTTTTGTTTTTTGTTTTTTGTTTTTGTTTTTGTTTTTTTGTTTTCTGTTTTTTGTTTTTTGTTTTTTTTTGTTTTTTTTGTTTTTTTTTGTTGCAAAAAAAATTAAGTTTAGTCAGCAGCACTTTCCAACGAACAGAGAAGCCGTTCTCTTTCTTGGAGTTCATCACCGACAGCTGAAGAACCGTTTACCACGATTACACAAAATTAAGCTAGTCGAACAAAACTCCACTTGCTTGCAATCATATATATATATATACATATATACGTACGTTGAAAGAGCTAACCACGAAGGACGAAGGAACGTATCAGCGTCAAAGATGTCTGGTGTTGACATTAAACTTCAAATGTTATGATTTTGGAAAATTAGAGAAATGAAAAACAACTATGCTGGTGTTTACTTACTCAAAACGATGTTGGCTTGTAAAGAAATGAGCCTTGTCAGATCGGTGACACACTACTGTACTCAGAGTCAACCTTCTCCGGTCGTTAGCGTTTTATATAATAATGTTTTATTTAGTTTGTTTTTGCTTTAATTCCCCGATTTTTTTTTTTTTTCCTTTTCCTAGGATAAAACTGATAATCTTCGACCGCGGCTCACTCAATCCAATTTAACAGCTTTTCGCATGGACAGTTCTGATTTTATTGTGTACACGAAAACCGTGCATATTCAACGTATTTCCAGGAAGCTATCATTAAGATTATCTTGTTTTTAGCTCAGTCTTGACATTTTCTATCCTATCTTCTTCGAGCTTTAACGGTTTAGGAAAAGCATAGGATTATCTTATCGAGGTACGCATCTTATGTGAATCATTAGCCAAGAAATCCTAAAAAAACTTCAAATTAGTCGACACCCCCTGAACCAACCTCTGGGCTAATCTAACTCACGAATCGAGCTTTTTAAGTCTTGCAGAAGGAGAGAACGACGAATTTGGCCATTGGAAACTAAATTAGAGATAAAGTGCGAACTTACTTGCAGCCAGAAAAAGAAAGGAAAAAACGCTTCTTCGCACGCAATATTTTATTTGAGCTAGTCTGTTTGTTGAATCTTTCGAATCATGGCATCATTCAATATCCGTTTCATTCTACCATGTACAATATTCATAAGATGTAGAGCTACCCTGTTATATATGTCATCATTAAACCGTTATTATTATTATTAATATTATTATTATTAATATTATTATTATCATTATTATTATTATCATTACTATTATTATTATTATCATTATCATCATTTTAATAATAAATGTATAGTTTTGATATAGTATTATATAAGTGTGAAGAGCTGGACTTGTGTTTTGAGCTATTAATATATTTTACAAATATATGTTATCATCGTCATTATTACTATTATTATTATTATTATTATTATTATTATTATCATTATTATTATTTTCATCGGTCATATATATATATATATAGTTTAAAACTAAAGTTGTGTCTTATTAGTCCTGTCCTGTTTCGGACATGTAACTTGGTCTTGATTAATATTCAAAAGATTGCTAATCTTTACACAAGGATCGCTGATGTATTATGCTGTTGGCTATTTTTAAATTAATGTGGCTAATGTACATTATTCAATGGTTTCTTAGGAAGCCAATAATAGATAAGCTTGTTTATGAACTCAATGCTAGACCCTTCTCCAATAACTGGACATGCTGTAAAATTTTGAGGAATAATAGCCGCTTTCTGAATCCAAAGTCGTTGCCAAAAGTAGAACTGAACAAATTCTACTTTTTGCAACAATTGCTGTTGCTTGTCTCGCAACATTGTTTGCAGTAAGTTATAAGCTGCAATGCTCCATGCTTGTGTCGAACGCAGTTGAAAATAAGTTGCAGAAAAAAGTAGAGCTAGTTCGTTCCTACTTTTGACAACGGTTGAGTGTCCCTGCGTTTCACCGTGTAAACCGTTCTGCAACCGCTCCACGCTGTTGCGAGGCAAGTTGCAGAGAAAACTGCTCCTTGTAATCGCACCTTAAGACCACAGGAAAGCTTGCTAGCTGGTTCTTAGATATTGTGCTTACATGAGTTTTTATCTGAGACAAAAATGTTCGTAAATACTTTAACAGTTAAAATCATTTCTACGTGTTGACAAAGATTCTAGAGAGTGTATCTACTAGGCAGACAAATTATCGAAAACAGAGATGAGATGAAATAAAAGCCATCTTGAAAATATGTACCCTAAAACAGACAAGATGCAGTGCAATGTCCGCTTTTTCCTAGTCAACCTGGGATTGGCTAAAACGATCCATATTAGAAATCTTTCCAGAGTATCATCACCATTGCAACCGCTTGTTTTATATTGGATCAACACTACTAACAATTAGCTCGACCTCCACCTGCAAGATGTTTAGATGTTTTTACGTATTCAAGGAAACCAACGGCGTTAAAGTTTGATTTCATTCTTAGTTGAAGTGTAATATGTTTTCTAAAGTTGTTGTTGGATCATGAGACAGCACGCTTACAGAAGAACGGCCGAATCAGCCAAATGAAATAACTAAGATTTTGAATTAATAAAAATAAATCGCGGTCTCAAAATGAACTGACAGATTCATTAATGCCTTATATCTATATCTATATGCATATCTTATGGCAGGAAAACCTCCTGGATACCAAGTCTTTATACAGAATTAAACTTAGCTGCCAAATTTTTCATTCGTGTATATTCATGTGGTTTTATATTTCTAAAAAGGCACATTAACTGCCTACATCAACCAAAAATTAAAACAGAAAAAATAGGGGACAAATTTAATAAACAACCAAGTGAAACTGAACAATGTCGGTTTCACGATGTCATAAGTGAGCCTTCGTGCACAATATTCAAAGGAAAGTAAGACATTTGATGACTCCACGGATAACGAAAAAGAACGGCGAGATCAATGTATGAACCAGTGGAGATCACGGAAGAAAACCTCGAATTACAACCGAAATTAAATTTTATTAAAAAACCAAACAGACAAACAAACAAAAAAGCAATTTTAAAAACTGGAATGAAAACCTTTCTAGAATTCAATATTGAATTTTGAACAAGTTGATTGAGTCGATTTAAAGATTCTCGAGTCTTTAATCCTTTGGTATAGTTTTTTCTCAGTGCATGGTGAAGATCAATGCTAAGTCAGACGATTTCCTTGTAAAATGTAGCTAATCTTCCGTCCATGGCCTTGTACATTAACATGATTATCTTTATCTTATCAACATCTAGATAAGACGTCGACCTTCCACACTGGACATTTTAGACGTAAAAGAAAAGATAGATATATTGTCTACAAAAGAGGTAGAAGAAACCTCAGGCAAAAAAGAAAAAAAACAACAACAACGAGGATACTCGACAACGCCTTGTTCTTGTCGAAAGATACTATAGATAGAAGATTAGATGGATGCTATCTAATTTCTAAAAAAAATTAATTTACCCTCATATTTCATGTACTTTAAATCAGCTCCCATGTTCTTCAAAAAAGAAAAAAATCTCGAGAAAACACATGTATATATCCACGCAATTACAACTGAAGCTTTAAGTTGTTTACACAATGCCATACGATAAAGGCGCTCTGCGGTCTTGAAGGCAAAAATCACGAACTTCTTATAACGATATTAAAAATAATATCAGTGTTCGTGGCAATTCACTGGCAGTACTTAAGTAGCCTTGGGCAGGTTTCAATTACATAAGTACAGCAAGTCCAAACTAAGCCCTACCTTCCGTACAATAATGCGTATTTATCAACCCATGATGGCAATGTTATAAGATCGAATAGTGCTTTTCTTAAGGTGTTGTGACATAGTAAGATTCCATATATACTTCCAATGCTCTATAATATGGATATTGGTGGCAGCGCTTAGTTCTTAGTTAAGGGCGGGTTCTAAATGGAAAGTCGAGGCGTGTTCCTTTGTTCTTGGCGCGCGGGATATCGCCGTCTCTTAAGCCTTCTTAAGTGTAGTGCACCTTGAAGTATGTTAATTAGTGCATCAAGCTAATTGAAATACGGCCTTTAATGCGATAGGCAGAGAAATTCGATGACACTCGAATTCGAAGTACTTTGTTGCTCAGTGTTAGTCTCGATTTTGGGTAAAATATTCAATGTATTTCTTTTCCAGTAAAGGGTTGGAATTTCGAAGTTTTTTCATGGTTGAAGTTGTGCTTTTTTTATCTCACCGTTGGTATTTGCGAATATTTTGACCTTGAGTATATAAAACTGATAAAAATACAGCGGTAATCTAGGTATTTGAGTGCAAAAAGGTCTGATCTAGTGATAGAAAACTGGTTTCTTATGTTCTTTTTGATATCTACGTTCACTTAAGAAACGATAACATCCATATCTGATGACTATGAAACAAGGACTATCACAATGACACAGCCCACTTGAACAGATGGTAACCCTAAGTGATATTTTATGTAATTCATTTATAATTATATGTGGTCAATATGTAGACATTTGTAACTCAATATACTCAAAGGTTGTGCTAGTGGTAATCAGTTCTTGGAAAATGCGGTTTCTATAATAAAATAGCATGCACAAACATTTCAGAAAAACATGTTTTGTAGAATGCAGGGCATCTGTATTGATTCATTTTCGCCTGGGAAACCAATGCATACTGAATATGATATAGATATTCTTTTTGCGTGCGAAACAAAGGCAACTCACTGACGATGATTTTTTCCTCTTCATTATGTTTTAATTACTAGATTTTTTTTCATTATTTCTTTTCATTTCAGTTTCCTCTTTGAATATTCACCAGATTATGGTACTCCGAAAACCCATGCCTTTCTATAATCTTTCCCTTTATAAGCCATCTTAGTTGCTTTTCAAGAAAAAGAGAAATTGACTAAATTAAGGCCAAATGTTTTAATTTAATCTTGTTCAAATACAAAAGTTAGAGCAACATCACGTCTCAAATGCAAAATTACAGCCACCCAGCTTTACTTATCAACTTACATGGAATATGTATTCATCAGTAATTCTTATTATTCGAATTCGAATGGAAAGTAATTTAAGGGACGTCTAGTTTAGCTTGTCTTACCTTTACTATTATGTGTCGCGGACACAAGCACAGGACAGTGGTAGCTGCTCCACGAAGCTTTTCTAGTGAATTAGAATCATCGATTTCGAGCTGCTGTTGCTTATTATCGACCCTCGATCGAGGCTAGGTAGTTTATTATTGCCGGAAACCATACGGAAGTATCGCAGTCTTAGGTGATGCTATCTAATGTTTCGATTTCAGAGGATGCCAGAAAGGAGACGGACCGTCGATATTCTGAAAATCAAAGCAATCCAAAGGGACTTTCCTTTAAAAAAAAGACTTTAACTAAGTACCATACGTTTTTAGTGCTCGATGGAGCGTTTAACTAGCAATGAGGAGGGTCCAGCAGACGTTCAAGATGCTCGAATAGCATTATGGGTATACAAATATATTGGTATTATTTCAGATACAAATACACCAATGGACATATACTGAAAAATTGTATAAAAATCAAATCAAATCTAGACAAATTAAGAATAGGAAGGGTGTATAAATGTTTCAGGCTGTTTCAGTTGTTTCAGCTGTAGTTTTCACATACTGTGTTTGATCAACCCTGAAGCTTGCTTCTTAATATATCGGGCACTTTTATTAATCCTTTGGATAATAGAATCCGGAGTTCCTTTATAATTACAACTCAGACGTGATTGCAAATAGCTTAAGGTTTTGATACTGATTAACGACGTCAAGAGATCAGACAATGGATAGAAAATAACTCAAGAAATTACGATTGGGTTTATTGTTAGCGTACTATAATTGGATATTAATCTAAGGCTATCGCTAAGTATCCATATATCTTTCCATCAATCCCATCCAACCTTCCCTTTCCCAAATCTATCACTTGTACATTTAACCACCAACTCTCTTCGTCTGTCCGTCCATCATTTGTCCATCCATGCGTTTGTCTGTCTTTCCATCCACCCGCCAATCCACCCATCCGTCCATCCCTCTGTCCGTCCTTCAATACAATCATTCACGTACAATCTGTTTTTTCTTCTTTGTAACGGCCAAAATAAATTTCCCTTAACACAGCCCTACAAATTCTTAACATCGCACGATAATATTTAGGAGTGTTCGCCCTGAAATATTTTCTTATTTAACCCTTTTGACAATCATCATGAACCCGTATATCACTAAGAACAGGCGCCTACTCTTCATTAGTGATATACAGGTTATAAATGTGTAAACAAAATGTGCAGTGTGTAGATCTTTCTGCGCATCCAGCGTTGAGTATAAAGGCTAAACAATAAGCGATTCCAGATCTAGGCTCGCAATGCATCGTTGGAAAGTATTCTCTGAGTATTTATTTTTCCCCTAAATGAAGTATTAATAACGACAATAACAACCTTAAGTAAGACAGATTTCGAAAATGGAGTCAAGATGACTCCGAAACGTCGGATTTTTGCGTTAGTTTTCATTTTAAACAATAACAACCAAACCGTCCTTTTTTCACGAGAGTAGCACTTAATTCGGCCAGTGGCTAACAAAGCTGTGGCCCTCATTTCGTGGATTGAATTGTAATTTAGGAGTTGATTTTTGCGGAGGGAGGAAAACCGGAGAACCCGGAAAACCCACGAAGCACAGGAGCTAGGCCGCCCTTGCTTCCCTATAACATTAACAGTAATGAGAGGAAGAACAGAAGAAGAAGAAGATGTGGATAATAGCGATTGAATCATATTAAACCCATTCAAGAACTAGGTGTTGAGAGAAATTTAGGGTTAAGGTTAGCAATTTGGGTAATTTCATCGCGATCGATAAAAGTTAAAAATCTTCGCCGCCTAAAATAAGGATAAAGATAATAATGCGTAGTTTGAAAAAGTGACTTTAAAATCCCATTCTTATTGTCTTCAAAAGCACATGCACCCTCCCATTACCCAGGTAATATGGCTCTTCACTTCTTAATTAATATACAATAATTTATTTTGTCGATGTCGATATCTGTCTTTACTTACTCAATTTAGAATGTCGCTAATTTTAGGCTTCAGCTCGATATTTTTCCTTCGATAAAAACTGAATATAATAGCAGTTTTGTTCCGAACTCCACATTTGTTCGTCGATAAATATCTATAAGCCCCATACTGTGTCAATAAGCATCGTGTGAGCTGTACTGACTTGCTCTCAAATAACAATGACAAATATCATGTTTTTTTCCCGCACTTGTCATTTCATATTCCACTTGGATTGATTTCTATATAAAGGTCATTAGTGTTGCCCGCTAACGAGTTTGCCCAGCGGCGCCAACAATACAGCCTCCAATTTACTTCTAATCCGGTAGAACTTGATGAATGTAAATGATTAATTTAAGTACGGATTACTCTTACGTATTTCATCTTATGTGACGGTATACAAATTAAGGCACTCAAATGGTTTTTACTGGAAACCGATCAGAAAACTAGAAAATGAGCAACATCCAATTAAAACGAGAAGCCACTTGAGAGGGAAAAAAAAGCTGATATAAATAAATAAAGAAGAAAGTCGAGTATATTCCCTTCTATCTTGCTTACTTATTACGGCTCTCCGTATCGATTCCCCTATCTGATTCATTTATTGTTACTCTAGCAGGTAAGTGGGCAGGGTGTTTAAGGACGGTCTCGAGCATTGTTCGCTTCTACACATAAGTTAAGTGCGCACGCGTTCAATGAGATGACGTCATTACAATGCAAAGAAAGTAAAGTTCAAACTCTCATAACTCTGACGTCGGTGCCTCACATTTTTCTTAAATTAAGATACAATCAAAATCTACAAAATGTGTGAATTTTATAAAATTCTAATTGCAAGGGAATGATTGACACCAAATGTACGAAAACGATTCAACGCAATATGGCTACATCGCAAAACATCGCATGGATTGAAAGTATCATAGATCCTGATCACTTACTCTTACACACATGCTTCTTATTCCGAAATGTTAAAGGAAGTCATATTTAATGACCATTAGTTTCTTCCTGAATTTCTTTGATGTGTTAGATTTTTTCGAATAGTTTTGTTGATACCTCAGATTACTCTATAGCGCGCGTCTTTTATTCGCTGAATTCCATATTTGCTCATCGTTTAGTAAGAAACGAATTTCAGTTGGTGAGCCGCACATTTTTTAAATTTATTTTGTTTTATTTTTTTGAACAATAATATGTTTGGGTAACAAAATGCCAAATTTAAAAGAAAATCCGATTGCAACTCATTTGACCGCGAACGTCCTTAAGTCATCTGATACGAAATCTGAAATACACTGATGCAAGTGTATGTAAGATAATATTGAAGACAAGAAATATAATTCTTAAAAAAAATCTCTATACTGGGGAAATACAAAATTGATAAACCCGACTGCGGGCAAAAGCCCAATAGAGCTAAACAGGTTATTTGTAGTTGCGTGAACATCTTTTAAAACAGCCTTTAAGCCCTTTCCCAACATGTCAGATTTTACGCTGAAGTCGATTTACTTTACTAATACCTTCCCTCGAGGGAGATGATTCTGGACTGACGTGATACTTAAGGTGTATCTAAAATGGAAGGATGTACGTGTCAGGAAAAAGAGCACTGGAGGGGAAAGTAGAGGAATAGAAAAGAAGAAGAAGAAGAAGAAGAAGAAGAAGAAGAAGAGAAGAAGAAGAAGAAGAAGAAGAAGAAGAAGAAGAAGAAGAAGAAGAAGAAGAAGAAGAAGAAGAAGAAGAAGAAGAAGAAGAAGAGGAAGAAGAAGAGGAAGAAGAAGAAGGAAGAAGAAGAGGAAGAAGAGGAAGAAGAAGAGAAAGAGGAAGAAGAAGAGGAAGAAGAGGAAGAATATGAATAAGAAGAAGAAGAAGAAGAAGAAGGAAGGAAAGAAGAAAGAAAATAAGAAAGAGAGAAAATTCAAATGGTTGTACATAATTCATTTTCAATAGCTTTTTGAATTTGATATTTAAAGTGGTGCATGAAAAAAAACCAACGCTATCAGTTCGATTGCATTTGCGTTATCAGCGTCCGTTAGATTGGTTGTACACGTAAAGTCCCTTTTCTGGCCATATTTTTTCAATTACCGGTTATGAATTATAACTGTATGTGCGTGAGATGTAGTAGTCAGCTAGCCCTTGTCTGTATGTTGCCAAATAGAAGAGGGAATGCATATATTAGTGAGTGCTAATTAGCTAGCCCGCAGACATGATGGTAACTCTAGGCAGGTTCTAAGTAGATAAATTACGGTTTTAACCATCGTTAAAACTACCGAATGAAAGCATAAAAGTAATAATGTGAAAGAATGAGGCTTGTGAAGAACTTCGTATTTTTAGCTATATCGAAGCAAAATAGATTATTGCTTCATGTTTACTTTTATCTTTATTTCCTTTTTTCTTTCTTTCTCTTCTTTTCCTTTCTTCTATTTTTCTTTCTTCTTTCTTTCTTTCTTTCTTTCATTCTTTCTTTTTTCTTCTTTTTTTCTTTCCTTCTTTCTTTTTTTCTTTCTTTCTTCTTTTCTTTTTTTCTTCCTTCCTTCCTTCCTTTCTTTCTTCTTTCCTTCCTTCCTTCCTTTCTTTCTTCCTTCCTTTCTTTCTTTCTCTTCTTTTTTCCTTTCTTTCTTTCTTTTCTGTCTCTTCTTTTTTCGTATTGAAATAAAAAAATATCTATAAGTATAATTAAAAATAGTGCTTTAGTGCTCCAGTGCTTTTTTCTTTCTTTCTTTCTTTCTTTCCTTTCTTTCTCTTCTTTTTTCCTCTTTCTTTCTTTTCTTTTTCTCTCTTTTTCCTTTCTTTCTTTTCTTCTTTTTTTCTATCTTTCTTTCTTTCTTTTTTCTTCTTTTTTTTCTTTTCCTTCTTTTTTTCTTTCCTTTCTTTCTTCCTTTCTTTCTTTTTCTTCCTTTCTTTCTTTCTTTCTTTCTTCTTTCCTTCTTTCTTCTTTCTTTCTTTCTTTTCTTTCTCTTCTTTTTTCCTTTCTTTCTTTCTTTCTATCTTACAGTCTTCGTTTATCTATCTATCACGATTTTTCGTACATATTGTCGGTTGTCGGTAACGAAGGAAACTAAATGAATTTGGAAAAGTAAACTTTGTAACAACGATTTTTCGAATTTCATAGATTTGGACAAGTTTTAGTTTAGTTTATTTATCACAATATTAACATACTAAATGATACATTATATAAAACTTGAGACATTTTGTGAGTACTGGCGAAGAAAACAGATCTTTCCGCATCCCTATTGATATTCCCTCCCCATAAAATTAACATGATCAACATTAAAATTGACGAGGAAAAAACGATAATAAAAAGAAAAACAAAAATTTATCAAAATTTATCAAAATTCAAAAATATTAGATATTTTTAGGAATCATATTTTCATTAAAGATTTAAGGATTAGATACGGAGTAAAGTATGCTTGATCCGCCTAGATTTCCGCCCTAGTATATATACCACATGCGGGATTGACAATACTTATTGCAATCTTGTTAAAATAAAATCTGTACTAATCTCGAATCAATCACTATAGACAAAGTACAAGATTGTAGGCTATACGTGCTAATCAGCTTAACTTTGGATAAGGATATTCTTCATTCTGACACGTCTTCTCACAACTCTGATAAAATGCAAAACAAATGACATAATGATATATCATTGGTTGCCAATCGTCATATGGTCTACCGAGTGGTAGAACCTATAGTCTTAGTAGCGGCACAAATGAAAGCGTTCAACATTGATGGACTAAATAAAACGGTAAAAAATAATGAAGTGTTTCAGGGAATAAATTAGGATATTGACTTGGAGGTCTTTACCCCAGAAACAAATAATTGTTACGGTAACATTAATATCTGGGATGCTACTTATCTGGGAGATACTTCCCGTATTACCTAAGCATTCCCTCTTGTTAATGCTAAACTTCGAGCTTTCCCACCCCCCCCCCCCCCCCCCCCCTCGACTCAGTAAGAAGAGTGTTTCAGCAGTTGCTGTGGACTCGCGCAAAGGTTTGGGCCGAGAATGCGGGGAATTCCATAAAACACTCGTCTTTACTGAGTCCGACACTCTCGTTCCCAGATCCTCCTCGGTTGTCGTTCCTCCCCGTCAGAGGCTCTGGGAAACCCTACAACCGGAGGCAAGGATATTGCGACCGCGTCCGCACGTCGTATGATTGAACTCTTTCGAAGACAAGCCAAGACAGGCATAGACAAATCTACAAATTGTGAAATCTACAAATGGCGAACAAAAAAAAACATCGATTATCCAATCAAAAAGTAGATCTATTGTTCTTCTTAAAAGCCAATTAAATTGCGAGAATCGTTGGGTTTCCCAGAGCCTCTGACGGAAGGGAATGACATCCGAGGAGGATCTGGGAACGAGAATGTGAGTCCAAGTGAAAAGTAGAACTGGTCGCAGTCTAGCTAATGTTTGTGGCCGTGATCACGGCAAAGGAACATTTGGTGACCCTTTTCTTTTATACCCAATGGAACCCCCGCGCCAGCGCTGGGTACGCTACTGACATATGCAATATCACGTTGGATGTTTTTGCTCATATGAACTACTTGACTGTATAGCTACTGTAAACTTCTCCTAAAGACTTTTACAAACGTTATCAGTTGATATCAGAGAGCTTAATTATCGCGCTTACGATAAACGGGAAAATATTAGCCTTAGCGTTGAAACGAGGGTAGGCGAACTGCAAACGCGGCAAAATATTACATGATCTGCCTTGACGTTTGCGAGAGAGAGTGAGGGAGATAGGGGGGAGAGAGTGAAAGAGAGAGAGAGAGAGAGAGAGAGAGAGAGAGAGAGAGAGAGAGAGAGAGAGAGAGAGAGAGAGAGAGAGAGAGAGAGAGAGAGAGAGAGAGAGAGAGAGAGAGAGAGAGAGAGAGAGAGAGAGAGAGAGAGAGAGAGAGAGAGAATAAGACCTCCAGCTTTATTAGCTTAACTGATTTATATTTTCAATTTATTTCTTAAAATCGTTATCAGGTACACCTACAGAGAATAAATCAGCAGCTAGTCGTCATAGCAATGAATAAAAGAGGAATTGGATGTCTGTTGCAGAACAAAGATATCTTCATGCATTCTGGTCTATGTACAGGCTTCGTAATAATGATAATAACTTTGTTTGACAGCTAGACTGATCAGGATTTTGTATAAACATACTTATGAAATTACTTCGACTAATTAACTTTCTAATATTTTAAAAATTAAATAATTCGGAAAAAGCAATTGAAACATCTTTAATAATATATTGTTCTTTTCGTCCGTATTTGGATCAAAGCTATATCTATCATATTTAATTGACATTCATTCAGACTTTAGTCTGTCCAACTGAGAAAAAGTCCATGTATGATGAATCCTTTTCAACGGGTGGCTTCTGGAAAGAGCTCACAAAGAGAAAACCCGTTAATCTAATCTATATGGAAATTTAGCAAGACCTGAAATATCCTGCAGGCATGACAGAATGTGCCAGATGATTTAAAAGAAAGAACGAGACGATGGCGAGATGACCACCGGAATCGACAATGGAAAAATATGCTCTTTAGTTCTTGGAAATGGAAAGGAATTTTTTTCATCGTTCTTGCGATTTTTTTTTCTTTTTCGAAACTGACAGTTTAATAGTTCTCTTTCCTTTTTATGGCATGAAAGCAATTATAATAATTGTTGTCCGTATTATCCTATTGCATCTGCGAATTTAATCACCCCGAATGGCGTTTGAGTCTTGAAGAAGGATTTTCCGGTGAGACAGTATTATCACCATACCCTGTACAAATGTTAAGGTAATAACTGAATAAAAAGTGTACGAACTTTCATCATCTTCAGTCGTCCTTGTGAACTAGAGCGAGTGAATATTTACTTATAACATTTAGCACATTGACATTCGATATTATGTAACAACAAAGAAGGACCGTCCTAATACTGAAAAATCTAAAAGAGCGCCATCCTATATTTCGTGTGTATATATATATATATAGCATATATTTATATCTATATATAAATGTATTGTTGATCCATTTTGGATTGAATGTCCATTTTGAACTGCTTAATCTGCATTACCCTGGAGTAGTCCATGGAGAGGTTATATATTCTTGGCGTTGCGCGGTTTTGACGCGAACAGTTCACTCAGTGACGTGTTTGTCAAAATATACCCGAAGCGAATCGGACTTTGTTTCCCAATGTGAGTTTGTAAGAAGCCGTAAATCTAGGCTTATTCTTCGCTTTTGTAACTGAATTTTTTCTTCTATTCTTCCGGCCCCTTGGTGATATCAATATCTATTTGGATAAGTTATCAATACAACCTTATACTGAACTTTCGAAATCTTTCAGTTTTCAGTCATATGCACATACCCTTTGGAACGGGAATCAACGGAGAATTCTGTCTTTCTGGTTCAGCGCATTCCAAAGTTCTTCCCAAGAAAACAACGAGAATGTGTATATGTTGGTCTCTTTGCGATAAAACCATATTTATTTATGAGCTATACAAGGGAAAGTACGTGCGTTTTTATTTAATTTCGCGCAATTAACGTTATTGAGAACGATAGTTAGTGTGACATGGGACAAAGCTGATCAAATAGATCCGAGTCATAGTCTCAACTTATGAACATTCGTCAGACTTACCTTGCTAGGAGAAGACTCTTCTTCTTTAATCTTCCAAACCGATGACTCATTTGCAAAAAATTAGAGTTTTCTAATAGCTGGTCGGCGTTATACGCCCGTGTCCAATAAAAATGATATCTAAATCGTCCAGGCTCGAATGGAAAGTCGGTTCCCCTGTTTGATAGCCTGAGACAAATAGAACATACGTTAGCAGGTGATAAGTGGGATCTATAACTGTAAAATAATAGGTCTTAATCGTTATCGTTTAGGCATTGATAGCGTGATTAATCGATAAGAAGAGTAATGTGTTTCCGATATAGAGTTTCTGGTTGGAAAAAAAGAAGGCGCTTCTTTGAATCCCCTGCGACATGTCTCAGTAAAGTATGTGGATTGCAGCGTAAAGCGATTAATATAATAATGTTAATCAGATGGAGAGTTGGATAAAAGCGAGCTTTAGTGTTAAGACTTCACAATGTAACCGACAAAATTGAATCATTAAGCGCCGATGAAAATACATTTACAAGGGAAAAATGAGAGAAAAAAGGAAAAACGCGAGCTTTAGTGTTAAGACTTCACTATACAACCGACAAAATTGATTTCAAGTGCTGAAGAAAAAATTTTGCAAGAAAAAAAATGAAAGGAAATGGATAAAAGAAATTGACGAGTAAGCCGGTTGTAATTTTGGTAGATTTTTTGTATTTGACAAATGAATGAAAGAGGAAACGGTTTTTCTCAAACGACTGAGCACAATTGACCGCATAAAGTAATTAAAAGGATAAATAGTTGGAGTGGGGAACTGATTGATCCTCACCGGCATCAGTAAAAGCGCAATCACAATACATACAACCATCTCTGGATCCAAGGATATCGATGAAATGAAGAAGGGATGTAACACTTTCGCCAAGAGTTGAGACACATATATCTACCTGCAACAGCAGCGTAAAACTGTCACGAAGGAAAATTCAAGATAGTTTAGGCAGGCAATGGGTAGGACTAATTTGTGCTCCATTGGCAGGGAATAATGAGTTGTTTCATGATCAGTATGGCAGTAGCGCACCTCTGATACCTCCAATTCGATTTCTGGACTCGACATCACATGTGAGTAGAATTAGTTAGATCTCTCCCCTGATTTTAAGTTTTTTTCCCGCGAGTTTGCGATTTGTTTTTCACCTTTTGCAAATCTCAACCATTAATTTCCCATTCAATCTATGGGTTAAATTCATGACTTTGATATGCCCAGAGGATGTTTTATGAGATATATACGATAAGATTGATATTTTGAACACTGACGTATATGTAATCAGTATTAGAGGTGTGACAGTTAAATTGTTAGTAAAGTCAATGTCTTGGATTGGTTAATTTAACTGGGTTTAATTTTTTAAATCTTACATCGATATTTATACACTCAACAAAATTGTTCGATTCTGACTGGACAAAATTGTTCTCTGTAGAGTCCCAGTAAAGTTGCTCAATTTTGTTGAGTGTATTGAAAAAAAAATCGCACAATCTCGAGTACAATTCTGGTTCTATAGCCCGAGTGGTGTTTTGAAAGTTTTCAAAATTGGAAGAGCCTTTACTTTTGATACTAATCAGTTTTAAGCTTTGTTAATCTAAAACCCAATCCACGGTGGTCCAGTGCCGCCATTGATCTCCCCCATCGTGTATCAAGCTAAACTCATGAAAATCCCTTGATTATTTTCTTTGAGCTATTTCATGATCTCTATCAGGATCCTTTAATCTCTAAAGACTTGGCCGGTTGTTGATAAAGATGATAAAAGAACGATTAAGATGTGTGGATCGTAATCAAAATTACATATGTATATGTGGACTTCTGTTGATGAATATACCTTCAAGGAACCGTGGGAAGAACCCAAGTAGCAAACATTGATTAGAGCAGTTTTCGTACAACTGTGAAAAGCTCACAGCACGAATACGGACGTCACACGGTAAGGCATACGCCAGCCCAGTCACACTGCACGACAATTTACTTTCCAACCAATCAAATGCCGGAAACACGCATGAACACGGTCACGCCAACGTGAAGGAACTGCCAGACCAATCACATTGCGCGAGAAAAAAATCTCCTAATCAAAATTCTAGAAAACATCACGATCGCGACAAGGCACGCATACGGTACTGACGTTTTCGCAGTCATACGAAAACTGCTCTAAGATGAATGCTTTATAACAGAAAATTAAAGTATATATTTAACGAAACCACGGGATACAGTATATTTTAAAAGGGATACAGGATGCAGAATACGGGATATTTGAGACGAATCCCTAGCGATACGGTATACGGGATATAGATAACTCAGGGAAAACCAATGGACACGAAATCTTAGATATGAAAGATAAAGTATAGGAAATATTTCAGGGGCAAACCTGGGGATATAAGATAAGGCCGGAATACGGGATATTCAGGATAAATCCCTAGGGATGCGGGATGTGGGAAAGGGATTGGGTAAAGGAAAAAGATCGTTTATTTATGGCAATACTGGGATATCTTTAATCAAACTTTTTGGGGCCATATTCCCTCTCCTCCACCTGTTTTAACCCCTCCGATCCCATCCCCCCATTTTAGAATGTATTTTTATCTTTCTATAGCACTATTCATCATATTCATCAGATAGACTTACTATAAACGGAACACTTTCAAGGCACGAGTCTAAATTAGTTTTGCTGAAGCTTATTACTAAACAATGTTGGTTAGTTGCGCGGGAGCTAGAGGTGATGTAATTGACGTTCGGAACTACTTTCTTTAGTTGTAAGGATAAACGCAGGATATCCTATTTTATTAACTGTGCCGTGGATTTCATTTCTTGACTTCTTTATTAGGCTAATTCTGCCTAGATCGGCGGAAGTGAATCTAAAAACACAAATGAAAGTATTCATGATACTAGGTCAGTCGGTGGCAAAATTGCTTCCATATTTTTTGGCAACACGCAACTGGAGAACTTAATATAAGGAATTGAAATGTCTGACTTTATCGTAGTGACACTGCAATTTTCGAAGGCTACTATAAATGTGGTTGATACCTATGAACGCTCTGGGAAGTGATACCCTGGAAGGGCGAAAAAATATTTTCAAACTGATTTTTGTTGATGGCTCAATGGTCTGAGGACCACGCGTGACAGGTCACGTCATGGGAGTGAACAATACCATGCCCAGGCGCGCACGGATCCAGAATAAAATCTGATGACCACTAGGGAACTAAGACTTGGTTTTAAAAAAAATTCGACATGCAAATTTTGGAGCTCGATAAGCTGAGTTAAGACCTTCACGTTCAATATCCAGATAAAATTGGATAAGAATGGTACGAACACGTCGATCCCCAAATACATTTATTGGTAGGAATAATATAATGTACAATATACGACGTTCCTACCTTTTGGCAATATCAAGATTAATTTTGGTAAAAATGAAAGTCGGTTCACTGTTTAACAAAGTTATTAGCCTGCAGAGCAGGCGTTCTTTTGTTGGATTTGAGAGGAAGAATCGGGGTTTTGGGGTTCCTGTTTCGACCAAGGGCCCTAGCGAAAAAAAGGGAGCGTTCCAATTTTCCAGAGTTCCCCCGACACCCCGGTTTTTCCCCCAAATCCACAAGAACGCCTGTTATAAACAAAGTTATATGATACTCTTGAAGTTAATGCAATTTTGAACATTTTATTCCCGGAAGCCTTGGTTTAAAATTTGTAAAAATATCACTGTCTTTTAAGTCGCAGGACAATAGCCTGTTCAGTCTGTGCTCAAATATTTCTTCGTTTTGCTATTCCTGTTTGCCTATATTTTTATATCTTACACCTTCCGGTAAGTCTAGCAGACATGATTATTCAGTTAAGACAATAGGTGGGTTCAAGAGGGCAGCAATGACAGCAACAGGATACGGTAAACTTCCGCTTTCGTATCACTTTCAAGTTCGGTATGTTTCAGCCGGTAATGCTAAATAAATTATTGATTTTATTGATTGATTTATTCTTAATTCTATTTAATATAAAGATTTGTACTCTCATTAACTTCAAAAGCAGAGGTTCATAGAAGAGCTATTCTGCTAGCAAGAAAGTAGTAAGAAATTCTCTTATAAGTAAAGAAACGGTAATAGTAAGTTGCGTATTAGGAGCTTGATATCGTTTTTATTTTAGGTAGTAGTAGTAGCAGCAGTAGCAGCAGTAGTAGTAGTATGTATGAAAATTGAATGGGCTGAACTGTGGTGGAATAATGATAGATGTTTTGATCATCACTGTGATGATCAACACATCTATCAGTAGTATGTATCTTATGATGCACTATTAATACTGTGATTCCTACGTGTCGCAAATTACATTTCTGGTTTAATTTGATTTTTATGATTTATTTTTTCCCCAACAAAAAATAAAACAAAAACAAATACGGCAGGTTTGGCATTAAAAAACAAAGCTACAAAAAATCCCTTCTGTATTAAAATTGAGGAAACAAAGGCGTGTGCATACCATCTTTGAACAAAATACACAACTGTACAGATTTAGTTCTAAAAATAGGCCGACCGGAAAGCCCCGATAGGGAAAGCCCCTTTCCTCAAACTCATTTATATGCTATATCTGACTTTCAGTTGACAGACCATTTTCACTTTCCGTAGAGTTCTGAAACCTTTCAGCAGCGTTCGATTTACGATTTAAAGTTCAAACTCCTGATTTTCTCCAACATTCAGAGATCTAGAGTACCACTGAATCTAGTGCTACGTTCTTACTGGCAATTATTTAACTGAGGTAAATAATTTATTATGTACTTAGGTCCATGTGCTCCCTTAGAGACATTGTTTTAGTTCGATTTACTGATCGTAATAACACTATCCTAATTATAATTAAAAAAATAATACGTATACTCAATGTTTCGATTTCATTTACTCTTAAGGTGTTTAAATCTCATCGCAATAAGTTTAGAATATAGCTACTGTCTATGTAGTATAGTTATATTGTTCCAAAATTTTATTAGCAAAAGAATTGTTTTAAATTGGGTTATTTTTATAAAAATACGTAATAGGTAAATTACGAGCCTTAGATGAAACGACTGAAGAAGAGTGCCACACAACCCTTTCACAACTTCAAGTCGCGTAAAAAATGAGCCAGCTCAACTAGAAACTGTGGACAGCTGTCCACACTAGCACAGTGTATCTAGCGAGCCCATCCCACATGGCGCATTGCCTCATCTATCTACTACTACTACTTTTTCGTGGGATTGTCACCTCACTAGATACACAATACAGGCCAAAACAGCTGTCCACAGTTTCTAGTTGAGCTGGCTCATTTTTTACGCGACTTGAAGTTGTGAAAGGCTTGTATGGCACTCTTCTTCAGTCGTTTCATCTAAGGCTCGTAATTTACCTATTACGTATGTTCTTATTTGATAACCGAGCCCATCCCACATGGCGCATTGCCTCATCTATCTAGTATTATTTTTATAATGGTTATTCCACGAGCAGATCTCGACATGCTCTCAGTTTTCTTCAAGGCTTCAAAATTGACTTGTAAAGTATTTTAACGAAGTTTTACCAATAGGAAATGTACGGCAACTAATGTAACCAGATACAAACGCTTACATAGATAGATACAAACCGACCTTATGCCGAAACACATAGCCGAAATATATTTTTAATGTGCATTTCGAAATGTGGCACTATTAACGAACCTCCTGAATATTCTGTATAATGTTTTAGATCATTTTTATTTATTTATTTGACTTCGTTTGTGACCTACATGTACAAGGCATTGCCAGAACACATCGACATTTAATTGAAACCAATTCCATTATAGTGTACCCACACGGCCTCTGGAACCCAGGTAATTACAGTGGGCTCGAAAGAAGCAAAAACCACAACCTAAACGAATTAAACAAAACGTTCTAGGGAGTCCAAGCATTGTCTACATTATTAACTTCACTTGCCATACTTGGGCCTGGTTTCTTAAGCAATTTCAGTTGTTTTTGTTTTGTTTTGTTTTGTTTTGTTCTTGCTGTTGTTTTTGTCTACATCGTAATACATCAGTAAAGTAAGGAGTAATTACCATGTTGTGAAATATCTTAGCGTTTCAAATTTAGAGGAGGGATGTTCCAATTACTAGTTCAGTTATTCATGAATTGAGAATAATGATTGTTGCAAAGTCAGAGTTTTCAAGTGCTTATTCATTATAATCATTCATTACATCAGTTTGCCAAACACCTAAATAGTCTGGGTGAATTGAATAACAATTTTAGCTCATTTCAGCTCAGTTTCAATATCTGTACGTGTTTTCAAACCAGGTTTAACAGGCCAAGAGTTAACTGAATGACTAGCTTTTCTGCTACAAAGATATTTTGATTTAAAAGGTTAAAAGGTTTGTTAGGATCTTAGTACTCACGGGACAGTATCCTTGTTCAACTACGCACAAAATCTTTAGCAACTTCAGGCCTTGTAACTTATTTTTCCACTCGAGTAAACGGTGTAAACGGAAAAATAACTGACGTGAAACAAAACCTTCCACTACATCAAATGAATAACCTAAACCATTGAACGAGAGGTCATGCGTATTTAAGAGGGTTAGCATTGGATTTACAACGACTGATCACGCAAGGGACTTTCTTTTGGCAAACGGGAGACCTGCTGGCCTAACACACGCGATTTTATACATTTCCAAAAGAATAACCTCTATCCCGCTTTCTAGCTCGATCCTAACTGATAGATCTTACGTGAATTATAACAATAGGAAGAAATATACCTAATAAAACTTTTTATTATATGTGATATTGGAAAAGATTTATAAGCATCTTTTCGCCCCGATGGAAGGGAATCCGGAATCCACGAAATTTTAGTCTTTGGAATCCGCAATCCAGGCCTTGTACAAGTACAATATTTACAAGTACAAATTAACGATATAGAATCCGGAATCTGCAATACATCCGGAATTCAGACCCTTGGAATCCGTAATCCAGAGTCTCGGAATCCGAAATCCAGAGTCTCGGAATCCGAAATCCAGACCCTCGGAATCCGAAATCCAGAGTCTCGGAATCCGAGGAATCCGAAATCCAGACCCTCGGAATCCGAAATCCAGAGTCTCGGAATCCGAAATCCAGCGCTTGGAATGCGGAATACACCATAAGTCCGTATTCCCTTACATGGGGCGAGTCTTTGCGTTGCATCTGTTCAAGTTAAAGTCTGTTTAGCTCAGTGCGTTATTACGGGAATTCAGATGCTCTAAGGCATCAGGCTTGGGTCGTTTGAAACTACTGGTATGCTACATGGTAGAATGGAATGGAATCCTTAGGCATCTCATTATTTATTTATGTTTTGCTTTTCCTTTCCAGTTCCGGAGTCCTAACATAATCGTGAGGCTGGGGCTTGACATTGAGGGTGGCTTTCCATTTCGGCAAAAAAAAAAATGTGTACACTTATTTCAATAAAGTTAGTCACCTAAAAAGCTATAAAGCTGAGGCAGCCGAGGATTATGGGTAGATTCATTTTACACGTTCAACCGCTTGATAACTGTTCTTGGACTTGCGAATCTTTTACCGGTTACAGTCTCACCTCTTCTGAGCATCATCGAGCTGCAGTTTGTATTAAAAGCTTTGTATATATGCTTTCTTGATATGAAAAGTTTCCCATGATGCTCAGTGATCTCAGCTTTCTAGGTTTTTGGTGACTAACTTTATTGAAATAAGTGTATAAATTATATATATATGGCCAAAGAGAATGAAAAGATCCTTTATCGTGTGTAAAATCGTTTCAAAATGTTTTAAATGAGAGACAAACATTTCTACTCTGATTGGCTGAGCTACTAGTGGTCCGTTAGTGAAGGACAACTATTAGCAAACAGTGCGGGTCTTAAAAACCAAAGAAAATGGCGGCTGTATTGAACTCGCGTTCGTTAACCTAATTTCAAATGATTTTGTATGATCCATTTATTTGACCGATTAGTAGGTTTTCATTTAGACCTGTCAATCTTATAGTCTACGAGTCATAGTCTTCGGATTCAAGCCTTCCTTGAGGAACCTCTGGGCTGGCCAAACTTATGGCTCGGCTAACTCAGAGATCGAACTGAAATTTATAGTTAGGTTTCGTGTAGCGAGGGGGATCGATATTCTATACATGATGCACTCGTTTACCTCCTTCTTGCCGAGGTACTGCGTTAATTTTTCAAAATTAAATTCTTATTAAATTCTTACGCTTGTTTCTATTTTTAGGAGAAATAAATCAGCGACATGGCAGAAAAACTATTGACCAAGTTTGCAAAAGAAAACTTTGGGCACACCGAGTACATCCCTGCTGTCCATGGTCGTTGCTCCAGCATTAAGCCCTCTACTCTGATTATCAAACGAAAGCGCGCATGGTGGAAGAAACCATTCCATCACTCGGAAATGATCGTTCTTTCTGAGCTTGGGAAATATGTCGATGAACATTTCAAAAAGTTCTATACCGAGGTTGCAGAGAGTCTTCTAACAAAGTAAGCATTAATTCTAAAAACTAAGATAATTTCGGGGGGAAGTCGCAGGTGCGCTTTTTGATCATGTAACGTCAGGTACATAGGAGTTAGAGCAAATGTTATATGACTTGCCGAGAAACAACTCACGCGCGCTACAAACGTGGGATCGTGACGGTGCCCGAACGTTCTTATTGGCTGAGCAGTGATCTCACACGTGGTGAGTGATTTATTGAAAGGATGTCACGATCGCGCACGCTAACCAAACTGACAAGTCATATTATAAATCGCATGCACATCCATCTGATCTGACAAAAATGTTAGATAATCAGAATCGAGAGTATTTGCAATTTTCCTCTATGAATTATGGATTTCCAGACCACCAAATGGGAAAAATAACGTTGATAATAAGCTTTCGATAACAGTGACGCAATTATTGTGTTTTGTATTCCTATTTCAATGGCGGGCATGCTTTTATTTTTCGCTAACAATTTTCGCAGGCTTCATGAGACCTCAGTTTTGCAGTGACGTCATTTTACGTCACTATTTCAGATCAGCTGGATAGTTATAAATTTTAAATTACCTCCTGACGTGGCTTTCGCATTCTTTTGACTGGTTCCGTTGTGGATTCCGACATACTTTTATCTGAAACCCAAGCCAAAGCACATTAACTATCATATCTTCCTGTTATGATGTTAAGCAGAATTTTTTTTCGATTCCGATTTTTGATTAGCTTAGCATGGTATGTAAAGGAATAGAGTCATCATCATGTTCTGATAAAATGCACTTAGGGACCTGTCAGCGTTTATGGGGGAGGGCAAGGGATGTTTCAAACGGTGGCTGGCGTGGAACACTAGTTTTCATGTGGGGAAAAGGGACAATTAAATTTATGCAAAAAATAAAGAACAAATAGGGAAAAGAATGATAATTTGATGGCGGGAGGTGTGAGGTGGAGAGAGGTGGAGGGAGGGGAGTGTGATGGATAGGGAGCTAGCTGCAAAAGGCATTCATAAAATCAGAAGAGGGAGGTATCGACTAATATATTACAAATTTTTGTTTTACAAAAATATTAACTGTTTAAAAACTTTTATTGAAGGAGTGAAAAGAAGCTGAGGAAAAAAGAAATAGCCGAAGTGGTGGAGAAGCACAGCGTTAGCCTCAGAACATTAGACTATGCAAAGATCGAATGTGAAACTAATTGCAACATGGGAGACATGGAACTGGGCAACATAGACGAAATATACTATGAAGATACAGATCTACGTTCGCTGTTGGAAAACGCAATCCTGTGCAATGAAAAATTGAGTCCCTATTCTAAGCAGAAGATGTACATTGTTACAGGTGTGGTATACAGCAGCATGTTTAAGGTCATTGGAAAAAGGGAAACCTCATTTGGTATTAACGGACAAATTGCCTTCAAATCGAAGCTTGGTGGGTGGATGACCAGAGTCGGAAGCCTGCGTGGTGGCTGTTCTAATATTAAATGTAAAGCAGCTTTGGTATCAAGGTACGTGTACCAGTACTCTCCATCTATTCGAAAATATTTTTGTTAGCGTTCCATCAGATAAAATATCATCATGATCGGAGCCAGCAATGCATGGATATTTGTACTCCGACGCCACGCCTCTCTCCTCTACATGCCCTTTTTATTTGAATTCAATTTAGCTTCTTCATTCCAAGATCTATTTTTTTAGAGAATTTTAAAAAGGTAAAAGACTAACTTTCCAAATAATTTCCAAACATTCGCTTACAGAACGAAGAAAGGACCGATTCTGTTCACAATCAGTCCTGTTGAATATGACGAGCAGGCCAAGAAGCTTAAACTTCCAACTGATGTTTTTGTGGGCAATGTCATTGCTCGTGGAAAGTGTAGTCTTGGAAAACTAGAAGACAAGATTAATGAACTGGTTCATGTCACCGAAGAAGAAACAGAAGAACAAGAGCAATCGTTATCAGGTAAGCCAAAATCTAAATTGAAACTAATGCCAATGTTATGCCAGTGCTTATAGAGAGTTCGTCGTTAAGCTTTCTCCTGATTGTCACATTTCAGAACTGTTTCAGATGGCAAAGATAGAAGCCAAGATCGAAGCAATTGAACGCCTGTTGATGTCTGTCAACACAAGAGATGAGCGGGAAGTACTTGTCGTGAAATTCCTTTACATGGTAAGTATGATCTTGCTGGATCACATACATGATCAGTTCTTAATCAAAGTAACAACTATGAATGAAGCGACCTTTAAAAACGTCGTGAAACTCTTTTACATTGTAAGTATAGCTTGTTGGATTACATATATGCATCAGTCTTGTCAGCAAGTTACAGCTGTGAATGACGCGACCTTAAAACGTGAGCACATTAATTTTTGTGCCCATGTTGTCGGCTTCAAACCGGACCTCCTTAAGAAGGCGTCATTGTACCTTTTTTCTCGTCCTGATGGAGGGAAAGACTCAAGAAAACGGTCCGAGTGCAAGTAAATAGAACTTGCGCAGTATTTGAAGCAAAATCTTGGCTACACGTGTCTCTATATATAATGGTCAAACAGGAGGCACACATATATAATAATTAGAAAAAGAGAAAACAATGTCTGACAGCCTCAATTGAGTGTTTATTATTACCTTAGAATTCATAAGAGATAAATATTATATGATTTTCTCTGTTAATTTTTTTCTTCCTTTCCGATGTTTTCGTTTTTATCTTTTAAAGCTTGAAAGGCTTTTGAGCGAAAAAGGTCAAAAACTGTATCTAGACGGGTGCTATTTTCCAGAGAAAGACAGCGAAAAGGATTTCTTTACTGAGCTCGGGTTATGCCTTGATGGAGCTAATGTTTCTGCACCTGAAGAGGATCTCCTTCAGAATGTTCAAGACTATGGGCTGATCCTAAAATTCATTGCAGGTTAGTACTGCCATTTACTTTTCATCGATGGACGAAATCCTCTTGGCCACAATAGTTTGATCATACCATGCCTCATGTCATTCCCTTGAAAATAACGTTATTTGTTTGAGTTGTATCCATATTCATATTTCTTCTCATATCATGAGCAACCGAAGAAACAAAGAAACGATACTCTAAGAGATGACAGGTGGTCAAAAATAGAAAAACATTATGCCTAAGTAGATTTGGTCCATTCCATTTTGGCCATGAGAGCCAAGCCTTGTGCAAGGTAATGCTTTGCAAAGCAAAAGCAATCAAATGGAAAAAGTCCATATTAGATAAATTTTTGACTTATTTTGTATGAAAGACTATGAGTTTTATATACTATTTTCTCGCAAAGCAGATAAGAAATTAGTTGTAGAAGGCGAGCAAAACAACAACAAAAACAAACAAACAAACCAACGAAAGAGTTTGAAAGAGGTCACCCGCGTGCATTTGAATTGTCCGGTAATTTCACTCCCGAAATGCATTCTTCTTACCTAACTATATTTGTATAATAATACAATAATTACTTATACATGCATGCAATATTCAAACTTACATCAAACTAAAATCCTTTGGTTTACAGCGAGCAGCCAGGAGGAATTGGATGAACTTGACAAAATATTAAATGAAAAGAAAAGAGATGACAAAGAAGTCGCCGAAACTCAAGAACAACTAAAAAATCAACAAGTAGAGGAACAAGAAATAGTTTGCTGAGTACATAGAGCTAACGTAAAGTCAATAAACGACGCACATTTTCTCTAAAGCATGATAAAAACTTGGCTTTTTCAAGTTAGGTGAAACTTTTTTCGATTTAAAGATTCTACAACGTATAACAATATCATTTTTAAAGCAGAAATACATGGGAGAAAATTAACGAACAGAGAAAAAAGGCAAAAAATCTGTCTTGTCTAACGGCTCGTTTTTGATCATTCTTCCTAATTAAGCATTCAGCTTCGTAAACTCGAAAAACAAAATCGAAAATGTTTGGCTCAACTTTTAAAACTATATAAGCTTGTGATATTTTTGGTGTATCAAAAAATAAATAAAACATACTTAAAAGCGTTATAGCGTGCGCTAATCTTTCATCCTGTGTAGCGGCCATTTGTTGAGGAGGACCCTGAATTGTTTTCCCCCTGCGCGGATAACTGTGGCTTCGTCTTTACTCGAGCATTTTGTTAATGTATTTGAAGTAAATTTATGTTCTGGGCTATTTACTAGCAACTGGCCGGATTTTATTGCGCCTATTGCGGCTATTTACTAACAACTGAATTTTATTGCGCCTTTGTGATAAAGGCTTAGCAGCATGTTATAATCAGATTTTCATAGGCCGACTGCTGTTGTCGAAATCAGAACAAAAAGTAATAACGACCATTGATAGTTGTCAGAAGTCAATACATGTGCAATGTATATAAATGAAGTCTTCATAATTAAAATGCAGAGATAAAAGTGGGCAGAAATGAAAAGAAAGACCGGGTGTTTTTGTTGTCGAAGTTTTCATTTTGAGTGTTTTGACAGTAAGTTTGAGAAACCCCAAATAAACCACATATACTGCATGATTCATTCTATTCCATGTTGGCCAGAAAAGAATATTTTGTAAAATCTTAAAATAGATATCTTACTATAACGAGAAAGCTGTTAATATTTGGATGGCTGAGAGAACTTATAAGGAATAATCAGGAATGATGATTGACCACGACTTCCACGTACACCTTAACAACACACCGTCTATTGCATGGGATCATGAGTACAGAGACGACTTAAAGTGAGATTATAGATGAGTGCATTAAAAGCAATATCTGTATTCACTTGCTATTCAATTGGCAAAGCACGTTATTCTTAAACGATTAGAAAAATGTTTACTTAAACATCATAAGCACTGGTTATAAGATCAGTATTATAAACACGTTAGAACAGATTTCGGACCGACTGTAAACAACTCTACGATAACGGCACGGTCACGGTGCATTGAGGCATTTCTAAACCAATCAGGGGGCGATATATTATTGATTATCCAATCAAAATGCTCGACCACGGCATTGTACACTCAGTACACATACAGGATTTTCCTTCGATAAAATCATTACTTAAGCTTTGCTGCATTAAATACATGCATTTTTCTTATCGTATAGTCACGCCGCTATATATATATATACACACACTATTCATCACCATCTTTTTGAAATATGAAACTCCTGACCGGAAGATATAACGAGAACGCCGTATTTTCAAGTACAAAGATAAAATAAAAAATAAAAAAAGGGAATTAGATAAAGGGAAAGAAAGGAAATTAAATGATAGAAAAGAATGAAGTATGAGTGAACAGGAATTAAAAAGGAATAAAAAGAGAAGAAGAAAAAAGAGTAGAGAAAAAAGGAAAGAAAAACAAGAGAGAAAAGAAAAAAAGGAGTAAATTGAGGGGCAAAAAAGAAGAAGAAAAAAAAAAGAAGAGAAAAAATCATAAGAAAGTAAACGCAAAAGCAAAATAAACGGAAAAGATTAAGCAAGTGAAAATGAAAAGAAAGAAACGGATGAAAGGGATGAAATACTCATTAAACGGCACCGACTTGCAGTCACTATTACGATAGTTTCACCCTGAAATTAAAATGATTTGTCAATTTTGTTTATTGCCAGAGTTGTTTATCATTCTATGGGAGTCATCGCTAAAATTATTCTCCAATCTTTTGTTATTATTTCTTCAAAAATGTTGATTGGATGGTACAGGTGCCATGTGTTCTGTTTTGTTTTTATTTGTCCTCTCAATGCCCGTAATAACAAAGGCTTTTCATGTGAAAGCGAAAGGGCATATTGAATGCCACATAGCCGACACCCACAATATTGATTTGATGTGACAAAGTGCACGAAAACCATGTAGTTTATTTATTTGAAATCAAAAATCTCCTTATTAATTCCCTTAAAAGGTCAAAACCAAATAGAGTATCTAATTGCGTTTGTCTGGAGTTAACAGCAAATAACACTATGGCATAGGTGAACAGAGTAGGTTTCTGTTCGTGCTCGGACTAATAAATAGAATTTATAGTATAGTCAATCAAAAGAACAGTTTTCAATTAGTTTAGTACATTAGTCTCTCGTAGACGCATTTTTGTACTTATGCCTCGCTTTTAAGTACGGCGAAATTAGGAGAGAATCACGAAAGGAAAAGAACGATCTTGGGAACTATCCGAAAGAGTGTACTCCAGACCATCTAGGTTTTTGTTTGACTAGGATGGCACTTCCCCATCAATCCTTTTCGATTCATTCTCACAAAAGTAAGACTCCTGACAAGTAGATGTTTTCTGATGCTTCATAATAATAGAGGTTGAAACTCTCAATATTTTTCTTACTGCCAAAGCTATGTAAGCTTCTCAGACAAACCATATGTCCAAGTGCGTTTTGTGCTATCAGCCAGAATAAACAAATCTGATAAGTCCTTTTGTTGACACACATTACGAAATGTCAAATCGCGGCTTTCGAATGTGTTCCTTGCTTACCACAATAAAAAAAACCTTGAAAATATTGAGTAACTAGGGGGACTAGAGACGTTATCACTCAAAGCCTTAAAAATGAAAAGAAAGGAAAGATTTAAAGCGATAAGCTTTCAAGAACGTATTCTTTTCATCTTGTATTCAAACCACGTGTCACTGTGAATGTCAAAATTCTCCACTTGCTCAACGTGGCCTAAACAGTTTTCAGCTGCATTTGAGGAAAAAAGAAAACAATAATTTATATGTTTGCTAAAAGCTAAGCCCAGGCCATACAGTAGTTAGTACGCCAGCCAATCAAAGGCCGTCTAAACCCGATAGCACGTCTCCTGCCTGACATCTATTTTATTTCCAAGGTCGTTCCTGTCTGGTTGGAAGGTTGGGAGAATTGATGCTTTGATAAATCGAGTCGGTCGGGCTGCAGCTGAATAGAGGCTATGTGATGACTATAAATATAATACACATTTGAAATATGCATTAATTGTTGCCTGGTCAATTTCCAATTCAGCGTGTTTCGAAATTTATGACTGGAAATTTAGGGAAAACACTGCATTCATATTGTTTTCTCCGCTCGTGTATTTATGTTTAGATGAAGATGAAAAGAGACTGGCGTGGGAGTGGCCTTTGTTCTGCCTTCTCTGTTTATTTTTGTTTTTATTTACAGGTGCCAATAACGTGACGTCACAGGGCAAAGTGAGGCTTTCTCATATTGTTTGGGTTGCAAAGCAAGAGACATCAACAACAGCGGGCAAATTATTTAGCTGAAAGGAGACATTTACGACTGGAGGAATATCTGGAAACCTTTCTTTAGATTTGACTGCTGGACTTGAGGGAAGATTTTAATCTTGATCAGAAGACAACTTGTCAACGGAGCATCAAACTATGGCCCTTTCATTCATTCACGGACAAGCGAAACATTTTTAGAACTTTCAGGTAATGTGCTCACTATCGTCAACATTTTCGCTCGCACAAATGTTCATTTTTATGAACTCAGAACTCAAAGTATAAGCATATTACACTATTTAGATATTTCTTTAGGCATTAGTCTAGTTATCTTTTATTTTAAATAGGACTTTGGCGCTTTTTTATTGCTGGTATTTCAAGGAAAAGACGCTAGCTGTTGTTATTTGTTGTTTACTCGAACACGTTTCACATTGTTGTTATTTATGGCGACGCGCTCAAAGGGAACCTCTTTCTCGCTCAAAATCTTGGCTTTTCTCAAAAGAAAGTGTACTTTACATACAAAAACTACATAGTCTGTTAAGTTATCATTTATTTGAAGTTAGTTTTTGGGGAATTATTCTGTTCTAGGAAACACTTTCTGCGCATTATTTATTCGAGGACAAAATGAATTCAAATAAACCCAGCTCTATGTCGATCGGTGGCGTGTTGGAAAGGAAGTGGGTTTTTTTTCTCCTTCAAAATATTCTCCCTGACAAACTCTAACAGTTCAGACTTGAAGCTTGTTAGAAGTTGGAACAATAAATGCTAATTTTAAGAAACAAAATTGGTATTTATGCGTCAAATGGGCTAAAAATGGTCGTACCACATTGATGATTTGCGTCTAGCCGCCATTTTCCTCGCGATTAAATTAATGAAAACGATGTTCATTGCATCGTTTTTCTTTCAATAAAGAAAGATAAAAATATGTTTTCCTCTTCTTAAACTAGACAAATGAAATCTGGAACCAGGAGTACCAACTGGTAATCAAAGTAAAGGAAGAACGCTATCGAAGAAGCCCCTTTGTGATCAATAATCGCACCCATTCAATCCAGCCATGTCAACAAGCAACACAGAGGGAAACATCGCAGGATCAGTAACTTTGGCTGCTTCTAGAACCTCGACAAATGTAAGAATTGCATTGTTAAACTGTATATTCCCTACCGATTTGATTGTCTGTTTGGGAACCGTCATAAGCGACCGTGCTTAAGCTACTGCACAAGAAACAACCTACGAAGTATATACACGACAGTTTAAATTTAAATCCTACAACTTTACTAGCCGAATCTGTCCCAAACGAGAAAAGAAAATAAGCTCTAAAGCCAGCAAGTAGTAAACCTTTAAGATCCCTTTGAGGTTTTCTTGTCTGTCATAAATCTAATATAAGTGCAAAGAGCTCGTCGTTTTCAGCTGTATGTCTGGTATCATGCCGTTCTATTGAATAATTCCGTCCGTCCCACTCTAGTACCCCCCTCGGTTTAAATATCTTACAAAGCGAGGAAACGCAATCGGTTATGGAAAAAAAGCTTTTCATCCTATTTCCTAACTCTGCAACAGGTGCTGTTTTAAAACTTTTATTTTACTCTCAATTTCTAAAGTTTTTTTTGAGTGTGATTAAATTTTCCCCCAAAATTTTTTGGACAGACCCATTTGGATAGATATTTTAAGCTGTGTGGGTGTTGCATTCAGCAATCCCCAGATTTTAAGTGCAACTTTTAAAACTTTGATTTTAATGATACCAATGGTAAATTATTTCTCAAATCCAAATTTTATGCATTTTTTCACCTTTGACTTATCACTCATGTTTAAAACAAAGTTTTGACTATGTAATATTGTGGGCATTTATTTATTTATTAAATGTTTTTTTTATAAATTTAAATGGTCGACATGTTTTCAGCAATATTTATTACATCTTTGGAAGATCATTTTTTGATCATGTTTTTGTTTCTCACCTAAATATCTTTTTCTATCATCATATAAACTATTATCGAAAATCGATTATAAAAAAAATAATCAAATTATAGCCAGATGACATGTATGTAGTTAAAAATTACTTTACATGATGATGAGAAATTACTGTACAGCATTAAGGACTGCATATAATATTAATACAATGCTTCCCAGATAAGATGCACTATAAAATTTGCAGAAAACTTACATGTAGACCTTGTATACATTACATCAATAAAAGATATGTTTTACAATAGAATACAGACAAAATAAATCAAGTAATGGCTATGTAAATCCTAAATTGATGCTTAGATAGAGTCTCCAACACCTTCGCTATGACAAAAATAATATTAGCAAATACAAAATGTAAAGCCATTACTCTACTATAGAGTTAATGTATACTTGTTTAAAAATTTTCTCATAAATATGGATCATGTGATTGTGATTTTGAATAAACTTGATACAAGAAATCAAGCAAGCTTTAATTTCAACACTGAATGAGTACTTGTAAGCTCTTTGTTGAATACCCAATTTTTTGTTGTCGATTTGAATAAGAATGACAATTCACTATCTCTCTCTGTTTGACCCAAGCAATGTAAATGATGATGGTACAAAATAATCTCTTTCTCAACTTATCGACAAATAGTAAATTCTAGAACTCAGTCAGAACATTTAGACTATTGAATTTGTAATCAAATGAATATTCATAAATGTTCATGTTTTAATATATGCTAAACTAATAGTAGCACTTCATATCTTATTTATATATCATGTCACATACATTTTGTTTGCATGCTGTGTTACAAATTCTTGTATTGTTATTCATATTCTTTCTGTGATCAAGCCAGACCTTTCTAGACAGTCCTGGTATACTCAAAAACAAGGTCATAAATTACAGGAATATATCTACTAGTCATGTTTCCTTTATCACTAACAACAAATGTGGAGGAATGATTAAGCCACATTATTGACACATTTTTAAAATTTAATTATTTTCAAAATAATAAACTTGAGAGCTTAGTTCTGCATGCATATTAATTATATTATTTTGATACATGTCTTACTGAGTTTATTGGCTCCTGGATTGAATAAGTATTGTTTTGGTATGCAAGGTACTAGGTCAAATAGAATGTTTGTGACAGATCAGAGTAATGTGAGAAGAACCTTGTGGATGACAGGATATTGTTCTTTGCTTGCACAGACAGAAATAAATAAGTATGATCCTCATTCATTTTCTAGATATACTGATTAAAACATAAAATATTAATAAAAATTTATAAGTTCATAGTTGAGCCATAAAGTAGCTTTCTTTGGAATAATGGAACTTAGGTTATTTCACAAAGAATATGACAGTTAAAAAAAGTATCTTTCTTATTGTATTCACAAGTTATCACTACATTTCTAATTCTGACTTGATATTAAGAATTTTATGCCCATGAGTGCAAAATATACCAGACAAGTTGTCAATCACAAAATGACTTGCTGTAACATACAGTATTTCATAGTGCATGTATGTGAGAATCACTTCTCACTTTACATCTATATCAACTTATGATAACAGTCAACTGTTGGACTATATTGAAACAATGAGAAGGATACATGTAGTAGAAGTGTACCCCAATAGTAAGTGGTAACTCATTTAATGATACTCATGATCAGGACTAGGCATAGCTAAGTTGCCGTTCAGCATCATTCAACTTAATAGACAGGTGCTAACCATTAAATTATTACCTGTCACAAAAGTTTCTTATCATTTAAAATTTGCATGTCGACTACAGCAATATTGCTGTATGTAGCAATTTGCAGTGAATTTTATTTGTCCCCCTATCTTGTTGCACAATGAATAGCATTCTTATTCTTTTCTCTTGCAGTTTCAATGAACAGATATTTTCTTTTATATTTTTCGTTCATGTAAAAAAAGAATGGGTGAATTTACTAGATTGAGTAAATCAGTTAACCAGTTGACATGATTATAGACAGTCAATAATGAATACAAGTTCAATGGAACTAGTACTAAATGTATAAAACCTATATTTTATCATCATGTTATAGGTAATAAACAAGACCACAACTACACTCAAGCAGTCAGACTCTTCAAATAAGGTCAACTCAGACATGGTTAGTCCACAAGGATCTGCTACTGCCAGTTATACAAATGGCACTAGACTATCTGGACAGGGTTCTAAGAAACCCTCTTGCTGTTGTTCTTCACACGACGAGCACCTGCCTGGAGTTCTATATCAGCATATTCCAAATGGTACTATTCCAGTTGACTCTAAAGTGCCAGAACATGGTGTAAAGGATTGTAAGGGTGGAAAATCAAAGCACAATGGTGGACCATTTTGTTCATCTTGTCCTCCAGGACTTCATACCCATCACATGTATTCTCCACAGAACTGCCATCCTCAGCCCACTTTTGAACATGGGCACTGTGGCTGCCCATCTGGGTATTTAGATGGTCATTATCACTATACACATCATCAACAAAGTCAATCAAGGCCAGTTGCTGTTGTAGCTCATCCCCCACCTTTGCTTCTAAGACCAATACAACCACAGCATATTCAACAACATCAGGTAAATATTATGATAAAGCTTATTATATTTTCTACAGCTATTTACTAGTGCTTATTGTGACACATTAAATAAACTTTATTAATTTTCTTTTTTTATGTTTTTGACTGCAATTTGCAACACATTAAAATTGTTTATGAGGTACTTATAAAGATACCATTTAAAAACCAAAAAGTTTATTTAAGCAATTATCACAGATTAGTTATACAGACCTCTGTAGATTATTGTAAATTCTGCATTAATATTCTCTGTGCTACTATAGGTACTGTGTATTAGTAATATACCACTTAAGTGAAAAGCTAATCAAAATCATGGCATACTTATCAATTTGTATCAAATTAAAGCTTAGTCAGAAAGTGTTCTGAATATTTCAGTGTTTTTTGTTGTTGTTTTTTGCATAAAAATTTGCTCAGGCAAGTGGTATGTTAATTTATAGTCTTAAAACAATTATTGTTAAGACCTCAAGCCTATATACCTTTTTTTGAGTTTGATGACAAACGAGATGCATCATGGTCTAGCTTAAGGTTCAGTACAAACAACACCATATAAGGCATGATAAACAAAAGATGTTTGTACAGAAGCCAAATCACAATACGTGATGTTTGTTAATTCAGGAAAAGTGCATTGGCTTTTGATCAATGGACCTAATTGTTTAACTTGAACTAAGGAAGGAAAAGTAGAATTTGTCCATTATTTTCTTAGTGTCTTTAATTAGAAACAATCTCGAAAATATTGACCATAAGATATAATTTAAACTTTCTTGGTCTATTTTGTCATTTTTGAAGGTTATGCTTTATACAGTATGATAATTGTAATGAATGTTTTAGTAACATGGTTATGTTTTTTTTTCCATTTGGAAATAACAGCCTTTCATACAATTAAGATATTTTAATTGGTAGTTATCAGTGCCAATTCTTCAATTTCAATTTTTTCAAGAGCTTTGTTTTTTGGTATTTTTTACTTGAATTGTAAGTTTTTAACAGATGGCAGTCAAACTGACATTTATTGATTGAACTGAAGAAATGTGTTTTTGATACACACTGCAACGTCGCTTTCTTGCTTTTGTACCCCAAAATATTAATATTGGAGCTATTAGAGGGTTAGAAGAGCCACCATTCAAGTTGGTGTTCGTAAGGGATATTTGATTTGCAAGGCTTTATTTTAATAATCAATTTGTCTTTCAGGCTATTCTTGAACAGGAACTTAGGCCATACTATGATGGAAAATGGAAGGGATTAGTAGAATCTCAAATTCCATCATTTGGTAAGATAACATTTTGAACATTTATGGAAATGGTTTGCTTTTGAATTAAACGTATAATATCAACTTTTATGGTTACATTAAGATTTTATTCTATACTCAAGGTCTTTCTATGTACAACATAATTATATGCATGTGTCATATCATATATGTAAATATGCGCTTTCAGATTTTAACATCTGGAGGCAATTACTACTGGATAACCTAAGTACTAACTTGTAACGACAAAAGTCATCTTTATATTACCTCTCAAAGCATGCATCCTTAATGGTTTAAATATGACTGTATATTAAAGTGATATCTTTAGCATTTTTTGTTTGCTAATATTGGGACAATTTTATTCATTGATATGTAAAATATATAATCTGTTGCAGCTGGTAGGAATCCTTCGACAGATTCCCATAATGCAGTAAATACAGTGTAAGTTTGTTAAAGAATTATTGTTACACAATAATTGTAATTGATTTTCAGACTGTGTTACTGTACATTCAGAGCAAAATCGATTTCCTCTACGTCAAGAAAATAGGCTATTGCATAAAAGTTTTTCGTTTGAGGACCTAAGTTTTTAAGAACCCCTAAAGAAATTCCTGTGGAATTCTCTGCTGTTCATGACTTACCCCTGAAGAATACGTGTGAAATCACACACAAAAAAAACACACAAAAATAGGCCTGACCCCTAAAGAATTCCAGCACAAAAACACCCTCAACCCCTGAAAAATTCCATCACAAAAACACCCTCGACTCCTAAAGAATTCCAAAAACTTAATGCAATAGCCCAATACAAAATGAATTATTTTGACAATTCAAAACTGTAAAGACAGATGTCTTAGCAGGCATGCAGTACTGTTTTGGCATATGCTCATTCTTTATTCATTCTTTCTTTTAACCTCCCTACTTACATTTACTTGTGGATACATACACATTGATGCAACAACTTTGTTTACATTATAAATCTGAATTTTTCTACAAATATTACTTTGTACGACAATTACTTCTAAACTGAACAGCTGGTTACACTTTCAAGCAGATTCAATAAATTACACCAACATCAAGAAATATATCTACTATTAAATTTTAAATGGTGCTGCTATAAAAAGCACATGGCACAAATTTAAAGGAATGCGACATCTGTTATGTGGTTCATATATATTTTAGATGTATCTTATAATTCAGAATAAATCAATAAACTATCAAAAATTAAGACTATCCTTACAGTTCTTGACAGAAAATTTTAATACTTTGATCTTTATTATTTCTTTCTTTTTGTATTAACAGACCTGCCGGATTCGTAGCGGACCCACAATCAAGTAAGAGTCAAAATACAACTAGATCCTTGTAGACATGACAGCAACTCTTTGCATTTTTCAGCCCTTTTTGTCATCTAGATAATTTTATTACATGTAGTGATTTTTCTCTTGCGTGGGCGAAAAACAAGGAAATCTAAATTCAAAGATTTAAAGACTTACCTGATTTTAATCCCCCAGTACGATTTGACAAAACATGAACGATAAATCCCTTAAACCTGCTTTTCTGTTATTTTTCTATTAATCTCGGATATTTACTTTTTTCAAATATTTAACATAATTCTTTCTTGTACTTACATAATTTTTGACACGTCCTTTGAATATATCCTTGACTATGGTCCAAAAAAGAGGCTTTTAAGACAGATATTACGGAATATTGAAACTCGGTCGCCATCTTGTTTATGTGTAAATCTTCGAGTTTCCCGCCTTTTGGATGTGCTCACAGCGCGCGCGTAAATATGGCGCGTAAAATAAATTCTAATTTGCATAAATTAGTTTATTGGATTTAAGTTTTTTAGTTTTAACATATTTATATATCATTGTTTTCGTCTTTGATTGTTGATTTTATATATTTTATGGTCTTCTTTTTGAACTATTTTTTCGGTTTTGAATTTTCTTTTTGCCTGGTTAATTAAAGTTTGTCATTTCCTTGATGTAAGTTTATCTTGTCATTGTTACCTCATTTTACTAATTATTTCGTATCTAGTGCATAGCTGCCGAGTGAATTCTTATCTTGACGGAGCCTTTAAGCTTATCTTTTTCGTTTGTCATTACAGTACAGGGACATCCTTTGTTGATTCATAATGTCTGCCAATGGCCAGGTTGTGAAGCGTATTGTGACAGTTTTCAACAATTTTTACTGTGAGTATTCATCTCTTCTTAAAAGAGAATTTAGTCTTGATCTTTACAATAATAACAAACGAAAATCACAATACAGTTGACCACCTTCAATTAACAAAATAGGCGAGATATGGTTCGTTGAATAATGTTAAAGTAATGCTTATTGCAGACTATTTGTTGTCAGATAATTCTATATTATAAAACGTCGTTCTTACATCTTAATGTTTCCTCCTAGTCATTTAGATAACGACCACGCATTAGATGAACGAAGCACTGCTCAAGCTAGAGTACAAATGCAGGTTGTCGGACATTTAGAAACTCAGGTATGTGCGACGGATTCCTAGTAATACGTTACTTTTGTTTGTTTGTTGTTATTTTTCCTAAAGCCATATAACGGCTTTCCATTTTTATTTACAATTTTTATAGTGTTGTTTTTAAGATAAGAACGTACGATTTACAGCTGAGCTTTTTTATATTTGCTTTTAACTTTTAGACATGCATTTAATCTTGAATTCATGTGTGTTCTTTTTCTTTTTAATAGCTAAATAAAGAACGTGAAAGGTTGAATGCAATGATGAGCCACTTGCACATGCCAAAGGTAATCAATTCTTCCGTGTACCCAAAAAAAATGTTTGTCTTGTAATGTCATTCTTATCGGGCACATTTTTGTGTCTTAATAGGGTCAAGTAACATCCCCAGTTCCCGAACAAGAACAACCACCTCACTCTCATTCTCTTGTAACGATCCACGGTCAACCTTCTTCCCAAGAATCAGCTGCCAGATCACTTTCTTCCTCGCCTTCGAACACAACCAATGAAAATACAGAAAAAGATGGGCAGCTGTCTACAGAGAATAGGGAACGCAAAATATGTATTACGCCTCCGCCCAATATCAGTGTCCACGATATTACTAGCACCCATGAAGCAACAACCGTCACTATGATGCCAATCATTCACATGCCCACCCACATACACGAAGATATAAAGCCGCTGGTACGTCATATGCATGAGGAGAAAGTTCACAAAAGAAGAAGCGCAGATCCAGACGGAATTTCTTTAGGTAAATCTGTAAGGTTACATAAACTCTGTGCATGGATAATGATGTTGCGTTGTGTTCATATTGATGATAAGGAGGAAGAGGATGAAAATTTAAATGGTGATGATGATGCCAATAGTAAAGAATGATAAAGAACAAGCGTTTTAGAACGTAGCGCTAAAAACTATTACATTTTTAAGCATTTTTTAAAGGAAGAGAAATATGTTTAAAAAATTATTCTTGATTTGAATTTTTCTTTCAACCGATGAAATGTTGTCTTTTATCAAGAACAAAATAAGTTTCCGGGAATCTTTTATCGAGACAGACAGCGACTCCCACTAAACATTTTATAAAATAATGACCTGAAGCATTCATTCTGACACATCGATGAGATTCGATAAGGAATGTATTATTCTATTTTTAAGCTTTTAATTTTTCTTTTAGATATCCAAAGGTCTGCTGACTTCTATCAAAAGGCGGATGTACGTCCCCCTTTTACATACGCGTCTTTGATAAGACAGGTAAACAATACTAAAGTACTCTTCTTGAATAAAGCCAAGCTTATTGCTTCTCGGTAGTGGGAAATGGGTCACTTGTTTACCACTCTTAATTCTCCAAAGACCAAAATCGAAAAGTCAGATGTCATAAGAACGATATCCGTCATATTCTGTCCAATTAATTGTTGTTTCCTCTAAATGTCCATTTACTCGTTCAATTTTCCAACATTATCGTGTCAAGCCTGAAGACTAACCATTTGGATCTAATAGTGATTACTTCCTTCAACATTACTGACCGAGTGATAGGTAAAATCAAGAATTTCCGCCAAGCACTCGATCAGTTTGTCAAATATTACAATTGAGTCTAATAGTCGTATCAATCATGGTGGTAATTTTTGTAATTAATATTAAATATATCATAAATAATTCGATCTTAAGTTTTCCAGACGTCGGCGGGTTAAAATTACTCTTTTGTTTCCTATAAATTTCTTAATTTGATTCATTACATTGTAATAAAGTAAGGTGGAACTTGGAAGAAAAAATATATGCATTCGCTTTCTCTTTCACTTTTTAAATTCCAATATTTAAATGTCTTTTGCTTTTATAAAATCCCAATATTGCTCACTTTACACAACAAATGCGTCTAGATTTTTCACTGGGTTTATTTTTATTTTATTTTTTTTCATGCTCAATTTTTATTTTTCTCGGACGTCCCTCGTGTTTTTGTTTCTATTTTTAATGTAAGCACTCACTTCACTCACTTATTGTTTTATTTTTATTCAGGCTATTTTAGATTCCCCAGACCAGCAGTTAACCCTGAACGAGATATATTCCTGGTTCACTAGAACGTTTGCCTACTTTAGAAGAAATGCAGCCACATGGAAGGTACGCCTCGCTTCCCTCCCTCCGCAAAACCCACCTTGTCCTGACTTAGATACGACCAGTCCAGAGATTTTTTTCAGAATTTGTTGAATTTGAACAGTTATTTAACATATATCAGTTAACTGACGCACCTAAATCTATGTTGGTTTGTGTCCAGTGGGAACCCCCTGGGGATTATTTTATTTCTAGCTAGTTTTAATGAAAAAACCCTAGAGTTTATTATTAAGTGGATTTTTGTGCGATAGCTGTTATTCTGGGCGTTGTTGTTTTTGTTTGTTCGTTTTCGCTCAGAACAGGTTTGACTAGCCTAAAATATACGCTAAGAGCCAAGTCAGATTGTCATCAGCTGTCTCTTGTTGTTGTCGTTACTTTTTTGTTGCTGCTGTTGCAGCTGCTGCTGCTACTGCTGCTGATAACAGTGGTTTTGAGAGAGTAGCAAAGGTGTGGTAGCCGTTGGTAGTGGGTACGGTGACTGTTCTGGTCCCTTTTAACAATATGGTTGATGTTGACAGCAACAGTTCCGTTCAGTGATCAAAAATAGTAGTTCCAAGTTGAGGATGCAGTTGCAGCGCATAGCAAAACTATACTTTTGACCATGTGCGGCCACTCCAACCTCGGCTTGGAAATTTTTCATGGTCACTGAACGGAACTGTAAAATGGATTATTACTGTGGTATTGATGCTGCTGTTTTAATAGTGAACCATAATAGCTTCAGTTATATTCGCAATACTTACTATATTTTTATTGCAGAATGCGGTCCGTCATAACTTATCTCTCCATAAATGTTTCGTAAGAAAAGAAAATGTTAAAGGAGCTGTTTGGATGGTGGACGAAGATGAGTTTATGAAACGAAGACCACAGTCTAAAGTCACGCAAAGTGCTTCGTAAGTACAGCCCAATGGCTATTTAGCAATCAAATATAATCCAACTAGTGGTCTATCATCAATCCTGCGTTCTGATTGCATGAGGAAATACTAGGCTATAAGTTATATTCTTCTAATAGTGAAAACCTAAACTGGCATTAAACTTAACTTTAATTCAAAACTTGTTTGCATCTATATATTTAACCGTCGTCTATTTTGTTTTGACTATTCCAGTGTACGTTCGTTATTTAGAATTAGAAAGATAAATGTCGTGCAGCCATGCGGCCATTCAATTTTTGGCATTTGATTTCAGGACATTAAAGCAAGAACGTGAACGTTTACTACAGCAGCCGCCATCTTGCCTGATAGGCCTTCCAACACAAGTCAGTCTGGACGCAGTTTCCAACTCACGTGATCACAATGACGTCGGCCTAGATGACGTTAGCATGGCATCTTCTTCAGACGAAGGGAGGAAACGGCCACGAGGGGAAGAAAGCGAAGAAGGTGGACAACCTAAGCGACAAGTGTTACAGGAAGAAGAAGAAACTGAAGGCGTTGGAGGAATCAGGAAGTTAGTTGAATTTTGCTCCAAAGATATCAAGTAAGAAATTCTATTAAGTATTTGTTCGTATTTTAAGGACGTTTTAAAGAAAGAAAAAAGTTTTCGATTTTTGCTTTAGATTGACTCGTTATTCGCAACTCAGTACCAAATCGTTCATTTCAGTTAGCTTGTGCTAATTTCATTCAGGAGGGGGGGGAAAACGAATCACGCATGCGTTTACTTACGTAGCTCAGCATGCAAGGAAAAGCTTTACGAAACAGATACTTAGTAGTATTTTCAGACTTCTTGGGTGCTTACCATTTAAACCAATCCATCCGGTTGGAAATTTGCTAATGGTAAGAAAAGAGCGTGGAACCTTGACTAAGACAAGAAGTACTCGCGTCCAACGCCGGAAGAACCAGTGAGGGCGGGAAAAGTGGAATCCCTCAATCGGAAGACCAAGTTGTCCGGAAATTTCCGATTAGAATGACAAATATCATTTGTTTTCCAACCGGAATTTCCGGTTTTTCCGGGTAAATGGTAAGCACCTCTTGATTCTATTCCTTCCAATGACATTTAGAAACGACTTTGTTTTCTTTTCGTATTTTGACTTCAAAGCAGTCAACTGTCGCAGTCGAATGTTCAAGTCAAGCTTGAACCCCAGGATGATGAGCCAGAGATACATCTGAACAGCAGTCCTGAGACCGACGATCAGATGCGTAATGACACAAACTCACAAGATAGTGATATTCAGTTGGAAGCTAGGATGCTTTATAGTGAAAATGGTTCTTTTGTTGGAGAGGACGAAAATGACAGGTAAACTACCTTTTATTTATTCATGATGAATAAGTTTGTTCAATGAATCATTCAGTCAACCGTTAGCGCTGGGGTTTTGATTTACTTGCGGACACACTATGCGACATCGCCAGCAACGTTGCATGAAAAAGGGTGAGGTTTTTTACTTCTACTCCTGCGACGTTGCATGCAACATCGCACCTTGTGTCTGTACCTTTATTAAACCAGGGATTGCCCTATTTTGGATGCGTTATGAAAAGGGGTGTGACACGTGAGTGAGAAGAGAAAGTGCAAAAATCTTCCATAAAAGAAATGGTTGTTTTAAAAGTGCGGGGTTTGGTCCCAACAAGTAAAGTTTGCTCCAGCGCCATGCAATTCGTTTGACGCGTACTCCTTTATTTTCTCTGGATGCAATTGACGTCATAACATGGACGCCATTTTTGTACTTGTTTTCTTTTGCTGTGTCAACTCGGGACGTACGACACCGCCCTAACCTATGAATGAAGCTCCCTTATTAATATTATCTTGATTATGTTACAGGTAAAAATGAAATACCAGCACTAGAGACGATCCCTAAATCAAATTGGCGTAGCAATAGCAGTAGGAAAAATATCAACATGGGAGCTAGCAAGTTTTTGGTATCGGAGACACTTTTGGCCACAGCTCTGAAGGAAGTCTTTTTCAATGATTGACGCGCGTGGCTATAATTACTTTATAGATGGTAAGGTAGATGTGAGGAGAGTTACATTCAGTAGTTGCTAAATGCAAAGATAGAAAATGTTTTATACAGACATGCACTGCTCAAAGCAATTGACTTAGCAGAATTTGTATGATGGGCTGGAAAACGTATGATATGTTGTCTAAAAGACTTTCAAATTGAACGGCGTGTTTTGATAGGTTTAGAGGGAAACCATTTTAGTGTCATGGTACCGTAAGTAAATTTTGTCGTAAACACAAACAGCGCAATAGAGAGCGCTTTTCGATGTCATTTTGTGCGACCAAAGAAATCTCTGGCAGAGTTCATCCTTCAGTCATCTTGAACTTGTAGAGATAGCAGATCACATAAATAACACTTTAACAAGAATGAGATATGTGTAAAAGAAGCAAAATACTTACAATAATATAAAGCTAATGAAAGAAACACTGTAAAAAGTACATTGATTGAACCACAAACGATTTTTCCATGAGCATGCGACATCGACCAAAACTTGGGCACGGTTTAGTTTAAACATCTAGATCTTAATATATATAAACAAATAATAAAAAATATAAAAATATATATATATATATATTAAAAACATTTCCAGAGGGCGACAAGACTTCTAGAAAAATAGAGAGATAGCATAAGTTTCTGATTAACTTAAGAAGGAGCATGTGTCCAAAGAATTCAAATCATTCAGCGCCAAGCATTCTTTTTGGCGATTATCAATAGATATTACTTTTTAATAGTTTAAAACGTGTTTAGTGTCGTGGAATGAAAATTGTTAGTAGATTATTTTTTTAGAACCTCGATGGAGGTATAAAATATATTGATTTTAGCACAAAATTTTATGGAAAGAATTTTTTAGGCATTTTATTTTAATTTACTAATGCACAGAATAACATAAAAATGTTATTGGAAATGTGGTGTGATATTGTTAGATATGTTTGCACACGTCACGCAGTCCAGGTTCTTTAACCGGCTGTGTTGCGTGACAAGAAAATCATCGTATTTGGAGTCCAACCTCCTCCTGGTGTCTAAGGAATTCAAGGCATACCAACAAACATCTACTTTGATATAGTTATGTTAATTGTTTTCTTCGCTGGCCAACTTTCGATATTGTGGTTGAGTTTGTCAAGCACAAAACATTTTGAGTCGAGGCTCCGGGGAAATTTAAAAAAGTGATCGTAAATATTCTTTTGTTTCCCCGGAACCTCGACTCAAATGCTTTTTGTGCTTAATCATTCGACCACAACATTGAAAGTTGGTTATTCAATTTTACTATTTCGGAGACCGTAGAAGTTTCACCTTTTCCTTTGTTCCTTCACACGATCCAAAAGAAACTCGATATCAGGAGACAGCAATATTGCTCTGCGCATTATTTACGCAGCCAATACAAAAGTTATCGTTACTTTCCAAAGCGTTTTTGATATTTATACTGTGCTAATTTTGGCGGGAAAAGACAACTGCACCAACAGCAGGATCTTTAGGCTTTTTTGAGATGCGCGAGGGCTGTCAAAAGTATCCCGTACTCAGATTCGAAAACGAGGCATTTTCGGGCAAGACTATTAAAAACACATACGAAACTTTGAAAATCGTGCTAACGAATTGAGGAATGCTTTGAAGTTTCTTTTAGTTGGGAAGCAGGATAGTAACATTTTGAAAGAATATATATAGCTCACTTCAGACAAAATCTTTTTTTCAAGAGTCTTAGAAATTGCCTTAAACTTTATGGTTTCTTGTCACACTGCCCGAAAATGCCTCATTTTAATGTTTGCGCCTGCGATACTTATGAAAGCGCTCGCGCATCTCTAAAATCGTCTACTAGTAATACTTAAAGAAATCGAGTCGGCTGTGGATTCGAGTCATTGATTATGGTATGATAAGTAGATGTAGATATATCGTTACGAAGGTTCTTGGTATGTCTGACGAAATGAAAATCTAGAATAGATTTGAAATACTGGAAGAAAATAGAGTATGAACTTTGTCAATTTTACATTAGAAATAAATTTATAATTCATTTATTTCTTTTGAATAAAAAGAAATCTATAGATGAGAGGAAATGGTGCAAGTGATTAATATTCTGAATCTGATCAGTTATGTTCATTGGGTACACCGGATTTTATTGCATCACATTTATGACGTTATTGCTTGTTTATGAGGAGGACAAACTGGTGGGGAGGAATAAGAATTTGGACTAATTTTACGATGAAAGCTGAATAGGCCTCTTGCAATAGATTAGCACGTGATTGCTTCCGTGCACGTGCGCAAGTCGTTAAGAGAGTCTTCGTGCAAACTTAAACTTATTATATAATACAATCACCACTCCCCGTACTACTACATTCTATATTTACGACATACAACTCTCACCTCACATGTTGATTTTTAAGGAGCGAGGAAACCGGAGAACCCGGAGAAAACCATCGTAGCAAGGGAGGGAACAACATTTTTTTTAAATCAGTCAGCTCACATATTACGCAATACGGTGCCAAGGGCGTCCGTGCAGGACTCTAGTGAAATCCAGACAACTAGTTGCCCTGTTAGCTCGTCGCTTTTATAAGTGAAACGTTTTGCGTAGCCTTTTCTAATTTGCCAACTTTCAGTGGCACCAAGAGAATATTAAGTACTTCATATTCTCTTGGTGGCACGTATAGAAATTAGAATAGGTTATACTGATACAGCACATGCTGGCGACAGGCTTCCGAGAGATGTCACACGCAGCAACGTCCCGCAACATTACGAATTGTGGAACTCTGCTATTCTACACGAAAATTTGCATTTCATCGGATGGGTACACCACTTCCGTTGCAGCAGTATTTTCGTAAGAAAAACCTGTTACGTACTACGTTTTTTGAGCTACCGGCAATATTGCGCACTGCAACTATAGACCTCATTCGTCTTGATGCAATGTTTACCCATTTAAAACCACGTGTCTTATGTCCGGGCCTTGAGAATAAGATTCTTTGTATAGTTGTATCTATAATAATATGTCTTCTGATGCGCAACCGTTAAACGAAGAAATGATACTCTAGTGAATGACACGTGGTCTGAAATGGTTAAGCATTGCATCAAGATGAATTACTTAGGTCTATTGCACAGGTGAACAGACGGTACAATTACTACTGTGCGCAACGCCGTGAGTAATAGCATCGTGTGTCTAGGCGTTTGTCTGAAACAGGAATTTAGGTTTTGGTGACGGTCACATGCAGGTGCCTTGAGGGAAGGGAGGAATGACTTGTCGATAGTAATGAGCAGTACCCCTCCCCTGCCCTATTTACATTCCTTGCTTATCAGTCCCACACCTAGAATGGCCACAGTATGTTTGCAAATCCTGTACTGAAGAACTATATCCTGACCTAGCCTATACTGCGCATGGCTGAGAACGTTTTTCCGGCTCGCTCTATCCCGTGTACGAGCTATTACTTTTTTGGCTCTTCCAAGTGGATGAGCACTATTTAAAAATTGCTAGGTTGCGTTTACGCTATGCTAAAGGAGTATTATATCGATATTTTAAACATGACTTAACTTGATAAAATTGTTAAAATATATAATAAGATATCTGAACAGATAAATAGTGTCAAGTGACACCACAAAATAGTTTACCGGCCGGCCTTAATGTAGTCCTACTAAGACAGTTCTGATTCTAAGCCGGAATTTAAGCAGTCAGCCGGTCCTCCAAAATTAGCTGTCTCTGTGGTAAGTTAGTACAAAGAGAGATAATTGAAAAAATAGCTATAATGCTTCAGAAGCATAACCTTTTGTCTTTTCTCTACATGTCGTACAGACAATAACAAAGCCGGTCCCAATTCCTGATTTTGAACGAAAACCAAGTTAATATGTTTTTAAACCAAAGTAGAAATAGAGGGGACGGTAAAACATTTAAAAAAAAGACATATGAAAAAGAGTAAAAAGTACAAAGCAATTCTTGCCTTATTTTTCTTTACGTGGCCGTTGACTAAATCTCTTTTCTTCCAGGCGCAAAGACTACGTTTTTCTATCGATATTGTCACCATTCACGCTCTGGTTCACCTTTTTAAATGCGATATATATGCGCTTTTGATTCAAATGCATCAGTAGACAAATCTCTACAAAGCAAAGCTTCACAAGACACATGTTCGATGCACTGCTAAGCTTCATAGTCATACTTCGAGCTATCGATCATCATGTTTGCATGAACAAGGAATTCCAGCATGGACTCTGCATGATATTGTGCCGTCAGGGGAAAAAAGAGAAACGATATTCCTGGCGCTCAACCTTTATAAAAAGTCAATTGAGTAGCTAGTGGTCGGAAGCTAAGCTAGGCTTTTCAAGACATCCGTAGTTGCAGCATCTCAAAACAGCTGATAGCTAGGTAAGAAGTGCTCATAGGATATTTGAAATCTCGTTAAATAAATTTAAAATGAGAACTAGAAAAATTTCGTAAGCCTTGCCAAATGCATGTATAGGTTATCGAGAATGCTAGATTCGTAAGCGTAAGTGTGAAAGAAAGTGGAACTCAATCGCTTAGCGTTCGTAAAACCATTTCTAAACATCTCAGTTATATACGAGAGACATGCAACTCTCTTAATAATCTGGACTCAGCTCTTTGGCATTAAGAACTGAACTACCCTGATTCTCGAGTCCATTTAGCTCTCAACTCAGTGTTCACTGAAGGTAAGACACGGTTTTAGATGAGCCTAATCCAAGCTTGACAAGTTGCTGTCATCAAACCTGATCATCCACCATCCCTTATCACAATATTGTATTTGCCAGGGACGTCTGAGCAAGAGAATATCAACTATTTTTTTCTTAATTTTCTCTTGGTCTGGGACAGCAATGTTTACAAGCAATATACTCTTTATAGAATTCGAGTTCTGACTGATCTGCTCCAACAACCATTGTTTTGGCGCCATTTTTCATCGCAGCTTAGACAAAGAAAAAAAAGTCCGCTGTAATGTACAGAACATGTCCATGACTAAACTATCTCTAAATTCTTTAGCGAACAAGAATTGTCTTGAATTTATGCAACTTAATAGAAAATGGCTCATGACTAAGCGAAGCGGCGTTTTATGAATGTTTTATCAATTGTAACATTCACTTCAGTCTGGCTGGTTTAGTCACACTTGACAGATCATTCTCAGCAATTTTAACTCGACATGTTTTAAGACAATAGAATATATGAAAGCAAGAAGTCAGTTTGAAATCCTGACCTTCTAATATCTAAGTTTATTTTTATTCCATGAGTTTTTTTCTTTCCGTAAGTCACTAAGCATCATTTTTTTCAAATCTTTTTAAGCCCAGTTAGCGAAAGGGAATAAAAGTTAGCCCAGGTTGCCTTTCAAAATGGCTGACGATGATTTAGGTAGAACATTTCTTAGCAACGAAGAAGAAGAGGAAGAAGCAGCAGGAGAGACGCTGATCCTTCAAAACATTAAGAAAAAGAAAGAAGAACGAAGTAGAAAACTGAATAGTATTTATATGTCCTACGACAAACTAGAAGTTGACGAGAAGCTATTCCAAAATGGTGATGTTCATCATGCTAATCAGGAAGATAAAGTTGAGGTTTGACAATGAATTATTCGTGCTCTAGTACATTTGGGGGTGGGGGTGGGTGAGGATGGGTTGTTTTTTCGCACTTTAGCGGACGTTTTACTCATGCATTTATTGAAAGGAAATAAAAATTTCACGGCAGCCATGTTCGTTGACAGAAACAATGCAACATTTTTGCATGACAAAATAATTTATTTCCATTAAAAGAAAATTTATTTTTGGCCTCAAACATGACTACCATGACAGTATGACAGTGGGTATTGTTGGATTTTTAATAACTAAACCTGCACATGCATGTATCTCTAGGGCGAAGTGGTAAAAACAAAAAAACCTCAGAGGTTGAATGAGGCAGTTATGTCATTGGATTATATGAACGTATCAAAGTTGCTCGCACAGAATATAGGTAGGTAACATGAGCTGGAAAGATTTAGAGGATGAGCATGAGATTCTTTATATACGTACACCTTTTGTGCAACCGAGCACGTCTATCCTTTGGATAACAATGTGCGCATAGGAAGTTTGTATAGCGGAAGAAAATTCGATCAAAGTGTTTTCTTATTTTCGCCCTCCTTTTCGTCCTTCTTCTCCTTCCGCTACTTCTCCAACTCCTCTCCATGTTGATGTCGTAGTTTTCTTCATCTTAGATTCTATTTCTTCCAATCCTCTCCTTCTGGTCTTTAATTCCTGTTTTCATCTTCCACGTAATAAAGTATTTATTATTTTTCACAGATATTAATTTTCCCAATAGATTTGGGCGCGGTTCTTTACACAATGCAATACTAAAAGGGGATTTGAGAATGGTCAAAATGATCCTCGATGCGGGTGCTGATGTCACTCTTAAGGACGATAGAGGTGATTCCCCTCTGCACTATGCAGTGAGAGCTGACAGTGAACAAATAACAAAGGTAAGACGGTAGCTACTGCTTTTGCAATAATAATTTAGGCTGCGTTCATAATGTATGGCAGACGGAGGGGGCAGGTGAAAATTTGAATTGTCCAGAATAATCCTTAACACCCCCTTAAAGTTATGCAAAAAATACGATCCCCCCTAAGCAAGGCTTGTAGCTTCTTCCAAAAATTTTGCATCGCCCCCCATTTTTCTGATAAAAATTTGTCCCTCTCCTGACCCCTGGTATCTGACACCTCTCCTAAAGGCCATGAAGAATTTGTCCACTCCCAGCTCTGTCATGTTCGGTAGGGACCCGCGCAACATAGTCGCGTATCTTACCGCGCAACACAGTCGTGTATCTTGACGCGCAAAATAATTTGCGCTGTTTTATCAACACGTGGCTCGGATTATCACACCGCGCGCTAGGTTATTCGGCGCGAAAAGCAGTAACACGAACAACATCCACTCGGCACTTTATGTTCGTTGCAATGGGTTTGTAGCCGTACCTTTATACAATGGACCGAATTTAAAAACCTCCGCTAAATGGATTTCCGCATCTTCTCGATTTAGCATTCCTGGTTTAGGTTTCATGCAACATAAAGTCGCCATAATCCACTTTGACGCTTGTTATTCTACGGATACATGATGTGGAAATAGTAAAAGAAATTAAACTTGAAGTCGAGATATGGATAACATTGTTGAAACATTTATTATAAAATTAAAAGACGTTTGCGTTCAACTCAATTCCCAATACTAGATGGATCCATTAATATTAAACCTGCAAGATTTATATGATAAGATTTATTATGATTGAGCCTGAATGTAATTTAGAGGCAAAGTTAAAACCGATCCCAAATGGACCCTTCTCTAAAGTATCGTGGATGCAACGCTAGCATGGAAATATGAAATAAATGAAATCGCACTTTTCTCGATGAATTTTTATTTTTTGTATTCTCATGTTAACCTTGCATTCAAGACAATCAGTTGAAGAAGGGTTCATTAATCTGAAGTCGAAGAACAAACGTCCAAAAACTCTAATACGTAAACGAGTTTTAAATGTAGGTATATCACTGTGGTCGTTCATAACTCAAAAACGTTTGAATGAAGTTGATATGTCTATAAAACAAAGCTGGATTCAATGATTCTAAATCTTTAGAATGCTATTCATTGGTCTTAGCTATTACAAAACTATATATTAATTCTGCGTATATAAATTTTGAAGCAGAAAAGTCATTCTAAGAATCTGTTTTGTGATTTATGATATAATAAGTCACTAACGCGCACAAGCCAAAGCTCGAAAACTAATCACGATAGACGTCTCCAGTAGTATGGTTATACATCAAGGTCACATGATGCAATAACACAGGCACCTAAGGAGAGTTCATAATTACTTAATAGTTAATGGAGCGTTGATAATCTGGAGAAGTGTACATTGGCATGTTTGGGGGGTAACTGTAATGAGGTGCACAAGCTCGATTACAATCAGATCCTGCCGGGCATTCTTGACATAACGATGGTTGTGGTAAACGAAGTCCAGGGGATATTCCTGGATATTCTGTAGTAGGACTGGACGGATGACTTAACCCGATACCAGGGTACAGCGGTGTGTTAGCTGGACGAAGAAAGCTTTGTTGTTCTGGAGATAAATTCTGATAACTCGGCGACATAACTGATGGGTATGCTGTGTACCCAGGATATATCGAGGGCTGGTAACTAGATACAAATGGTTGAGGATGGTCCACCGCTAGGCCATTCGATTCGCAAACGCCAGTTTAGTGTAATACTGAGTCTCTTCTGCGCGCTTCTCTTTGCGCTTCATGCGCCGGTTTTGGAACCAAGTCTTGACTTGCTGGTCGGTCATTCTGAGAGCCAAGGCTAGTTGTTGTCGTTCTCTGGTGCCAACGTATTGGTGTTTTTCAAACACCTCTTCGAGTTCGCGGACTTGATCAGTTGTGAACGATGAGCGGTTTTTCTTTGGCAGAGTTGACGGGCATTGGAGACGAGAGTCTGGTGAACCTTCGGGGGCAAATACTATCATAAATTCCAAGAAAGCAAAACTTTTATGTTTCTTAAAACTTGCTAATGCTTTTTGACAAAACTGTGTAAAACATAATATCAAAAATAATGTGTGCAATTTTCGAAAGATAAAACATATGCAAAAAGAAAAACAAATTGTATGATCAAGATTAAGGTGGTCGTTTAACCTCATTTTCCCATTAGGGATCTATAACTATTAATAAACAAATAGATAATAATAATTCAGAGCTCCCATGACGTGATTATTGTCAGTAAATCTTATTTTCGTCTGTGAATGACGATAAAAACTAATAAGCAAAATTTACTCAGCTTGCAAATGAATTGACTTTGATCGAGTAAATATGGGTACGAGGTCTTACAAGATAATAGCATGAATAGAAAAGATAAATAACACAATTTCCTCGTTTATTAAAAACAATTTCCTAAGCTGTGAGCATATAGTGAAGCGTTAACGAGTCATTCGACACGGGTGAGAATAAAATGATAAGTTAAAACAACAACAAAATAGAGACTAAATCAGTCAACATCTTGAACTAATTTCAAATATATCTACAAACAAACAACTGATAGTATAGATCTAACAGAATAACTAGTATGGGATTCTTGGATATAAAGATACATTGAAAATCACTGTGATTGTTGAACACCTCTACTTTTAGAGACGTTTGTACTGAATGCTTCGGACATTATTTCAATGAGCCTTTGTCCGAAATAAAAAAAGAAATTTCAAATACCTAGTTCTTGTGATGAATCACTCTCGTACATCTGAGGACTGGTGGATTTATTCGGCGAAGACTCACACGTAGAAGACGAGCTTGTTGAAGAACTCGATGGCGATACTTGACTATACGGGACGGGCAAAAGATCCTGAACTAGGAAAGATGAGGGCTTCTTGATCTCAGCTTTAGCGCAGAAGTCTTGTAATTCATGGCGGCACTGTAGGGATTTATTCCAAGGTTATTTTTCGACATGTTTGTCAGAGCAAGAAGAACCGTTCTCTCTTTAGCAATGAATGTGTAAACTCAGTCTTTGAGATGCTGATTTGAATATGAAACTAGCCGCTTTAGGCGGCAAACGAGCTTGATACTGCCAGCGCGAGACTATTTCAGAATCGGCGTGCTTATTCGATGGGAAAACAATGGGTCATCGGATGGCGGGATCTTGTGATGAGGAGATAAATTAGCAAGGGTATTGTGTTAGGCCAGGTCAAGCTGAAAGGGCGGGAAATTCAAACGGTGTGGTTCTAGGAATGACGCGCTAAAGACGCAAAACGATCGCGAAGCAGGACTCGAGTTAATATCCAAGCTGTTCATGTCTTTTGTCAGTGAATATTTAAGAGGAAAATAGTATACCTATGTAGTATTCATTATTAAGAAAACACTTTACAAGAACGTAGGCACAAAAAAGTCTTTTCAAATAGTTTAAAGTTACAGTTTTTATATTTTAAAACTCTGGAGGGCAGTAATGTAACATAATTAGCGAACAATGAACTTTTTATGTGGACGCTACCACCTAATGACACGCAAATGCTTTGCACATAAATCTTTCATTGAGACAAAGTCAACCTTAAAAAGCCCATTGCTTCAGATCATTGTATTCTCCTTACTCATAGTATAAGTAACCATTACTCACAAGTATGAACATATAAGACCTATTTTATGTGATTTACATTGGCTACCGGTCGAACAGAGGATTAAATATAAGATATTACTATTAAAATATAAGGCCCTTAATGGACAGACTCCAGAATATATATCTGATCTAGTTAATATCTATAAACCTAGACCTCTGTTCGACTGGTAGCCAATGTAAATCACATAAAATAGGTCTTATATGTTCATACTCTTAGATCGTCGTCATCAAGTAATAATTTAGTCATGACTAGTTATAATTTACGATCTTATGGATATAGAGCATATTATTATGCTGCTCCTTATTTATGGAATTCTCTGCCTCATGATATCAAGAATGCTGGCTCAGTTTCCTGTTTTAAGTCCTTAATTAAGACTTACCTTTATATATATATATATATTCTTAGGAATTAATAATTAATAAACTATTTTTAAATATACTTATAGATAGATATTTCAATACGTTAGTGATATATAATTGTAGATTGTCATTCATTATTTTTTTTAAATATAATTGTTAAGCACTATTGGGCTTTTTATGGAAATAGGGCTATATAAATAAATAAAGTTATTATTATTATTATTATTACTCGAATGGCTCATTTAGATAACCAATATACGCTTATTACTAATATAAATGCGTCAAAAATTATTCTCTCTTAAATGGCACGCTTGACGCATGATATTCGGACAAAGGTTTTGTCAGGTTGCGCGCGCTGTTTGAGAGAAAAATGTAAGATGCGACGCGCATTTCTTTAATTTCTTCTGAGAATAAAGTGAGTTTCATCAGTTTTGTACTCTCGATTAGAAGATTTGCGTTTTTTTTTTGTTTTTTTTTTTTTCGAAAACGCTTTTCAAAGCGGATATTTTTGAAAACGCTAGATATGCGTTTCAGTACAAACACTCGAAGCAGGATATTTTCGTAAACGCTGAAGTCACTAAACAAAGGAGATCGCAGACTCAGAAACTATGCGCATGCTCATTTAGCTCCTATGAGCGTTTTCCGAGTCGATACAGCGTTTTCGTGTGAACGGTCGAAAACGATGAGCGTTGATGCGAAGCCGCATGTAAACGCACTATTTTTTTTTTTTTTTTTTACACGGATAAAAAAATATCAAGCTTCGTGTAAACGGGGCCTAAAAATCCCTTTCCCAAAGCCCCAAAAGAAAGAATACCTCTGGAACCTGGGTATTTAAATAATAATATATCATTGTTCTAGATCATGGTGAACACCTCTATTTATTGCATCAACAGCTATTATTGGAACACTCTGAATGTGATGTTAACGCCGAAGGAAGCTCTATGGCAACACCACTTCATCTCGCAGCAAGTCTAAACAATGCAAAGCTTTGCAAGCTACTTGTATGTATATAGATAATAGAGAGTTATTGTTTATTCTGACAAGATAAGAATTTATATAAGCTTAAAACTTGAGCCGGTTTGCACACCTGCCAATCACTTCTCACTATAATATTTTGTAGCATCAAAAAACCTTTCTACTTAGTCATTTTGATCTTTCATTGGATTCAAAGTTTTACTGATTGGAAATGTTCGTATATGTATGCTAGTCTTGTCGGTGGCCAAGGCACTCAAAGACATGGTGCGCATAGCGCGGGGTCATTAAATGATAACCAGTTCTCCATGCATAAAATGAGTGAAGTTAAGGAAAACGAACTAACACGTGTCTTTACGCGACCTTTTTCAATTTTCAAGTTCACGAAGAGTTTCGAGTCGTCTTCAAGTTTTCCTAGATGCTACTCAACCAAAAGTGCCCAAAGGGTAGCCACTTGTCAAGTTTCTTTTTCATTTATTACTTTTTCTTTTTAAGTTGGAACACATGGCAAGAATGGAACTGAGAGAAGAGTTCAGAAGGACAGCTCTTGGCAAAGCAATGGAGAGTGGGGCTACGAAAGCGGTCCAATTTCTCTTTGAATTTAGTACGTCAAGTAACAATATACAAATGATTGTTGAGTTAAGTTTTTTCTGCATAAGCCCTCTCTTTCATTCGATGCATCTTGCTGTCTTATGATGATCGCAGGCTCATTTATACGAACTTGGCCTCGTTTATAGGTAAGCTATTCAACGAATGAGAGAAAGAACTATTAATTTAAAATCGTTGTTTCTTTATAGTCGAAAACAATGAACTTGGAATGGAAAACTACTTGTATAACGCTGACAAAGAAGGGAGCACTCTGTTGCATTTAGCAGTGGACAGCGGCTTTGTGAAGGTATAAATGTACAATACTAAAAAGGAAGTTAAAATAAGATAAATGGTCTTAGCAGTGGTTTGGCAGACTGGTTCTCGGGAGCAACTTTACTAATATACGGCTTACATCTAATTGGACAAGCAACTGTACGATCCACCAAGTTCAGGAACTGATCTTGAATCACAGTAGAGAGACGCGAAGCTGTACTGCGCAATATACAGCTGTAAATACTCGCATTATGACTTATTTGAATGCTAGCTAATGTCGTTGCCATTATTAGTTGGTGCGATGTCGTAACACTCAAATCAATTTTGTTTGCACCGTGTGGGAGCCTGGCTATAAAGTCGAGAATACAACTAATAATGCTCTGTGTGCGGTCATTTTGCATCCGCGCATCTGCGTTTAAGAGAGGCGATAGCATTACCATGGTAACGATTTTTCTTTTTTTTTCTTTTTTGATTCCAAGGTCGTTGACCTTTGCTTGAAGTATGGAGCAAGAATAAGACAACCAAAGGTACCGATCTCGCTACAAACAAAGCCCTCTTATTTCTTTTAATTATCGTAACTCTATATTATTAGACGTAAAAATCTTTTCATTTCAGAGTCAGGGTCGTTCAACAGCTTTCCACTTGGCATGCGAGCAAGGCTCAGTAGAAATTGTCAAACGCCTGCTTCAACAAGACCCTAGTGTTGCTAAGATACTATTGATTGATGCTTATGGGTCTACACCATTACACAATGCCGCCAAGAACAACAGCTCCGCCATACTTGAGCTGCTTCTTGAGCATGTAAGTCATCAAAAAATCGATCAGGCAATTAAAATGCGCGTGTGAGAAACACTGCATGTCATTCGCTACTTTAGGAATCGGTGGTAGACTGGGAAGAGTTGAGAGGCGCAATGATGATTGGGATTGTTATATGGACACTTGTATACAGATTAAAGAGAGCTGTGAACAACATTATTTGCTAATTGGCTTGTCATTTATAGACGGAACTGTACACGAGAATTATGATAAATTAAAATACTGGTTGACGTTCTCTGAGTCATGATTAGATCGAGAAAATTAAAGACTGCTTCATATCAATGAATAGTGCTACCCTTACAGAGTGTTAATGTTAGGGTGAATTTGGGTAAGTCGTTTCCGATGCCTTGAGTAAATCTAAAGAACTAAGTCATATGAATGAATGCTGTTGATAAACTCTTACAGGGTGCTGATGTCAATGCTAAAGACGACAACAACGTTACCCCCCTCATGTTGGCCGCGAGTTTTGGAGCAACCGATTCTATTCGACTCTTGATGGAAAAAGGTGTGGATCCAACGACCAAGGATATTGACGGACGAACTGCGCTGTTCAATGCTGTGAGGCATTCGAATGCTATAGAAGTCTTGCTAACGGTAAGTTATTGCTGGGTTAGAAAGAGTTGTCATTTCATGCCTTCCTACATCGGCCAAAGAAGCAACGAACCTAGAGAAGAATTCTATTGTTTGACTCAGAGCGGACGGACGGAAGGATGTGCCATGACGTGCCGTGCCCCAGAATGTTCATCGTGTACCGTGACCGTGCGAGCGGTGACAGTCTACTAATTCTGCTCTATGATCGTAAAGAAGAATGTGACGTGCTCGATAAAGAAATAAATGAAGAGTAGCACCGTAGAGTCGTTGTGATTTGTTTAGTTGATGTTGCCATTATTAATAAAAATGCGGTACCTCGTGTTCTGATGGTATTTTTGCAAACTGTTTGCAGAATCAACAAATGATTCCACTTCTGATAGAGAAAGACGCTACAGGATATGCTCCTCCTCACTATGCTGCTAAACATGGGGATATCAAGGTAACAATGGTACATGTAACAATGCGCAACCTCTGGGCTGATCAAAGTCAGGGCAAGGCTATCTCACAGATTGAACCCTGGAAAAGCTCTATGGGCTGATCAAAGGCAAGGCAAGGCTAACTCACAGAGCGAGAACCCTGGAAATGCCTCTTGGCTGATCAAAGTCAGGGCATGGCTAACTCACATATCGAACTCTGAAACAACCTCTGGAATGCTCTAAGTCAGGGCACGGCTAACTCACAGATCGAATTGTAATTTAACTGGTTTAGGCTTTGCGGAGGGAGTAAAACTGTAGAAAAAAACAATCCAGGAATCAAACCAGAGACCTAAGACCGTACCTTTTATTGCGAGTTGATTACGAATGCTTTCCCTTTCAGACAATGCAACTCTTTCTATCCCACAACAAAGCAACCGCTAGTGTGACGTCAGACTCATTGGCCACACCTCTACACGTTGCTTCAAAGTAAGACAATTCCATACAATAAATTGCTGCGTGCATGCTATCTCTTTGTTATACATACTGGGCTTGATTAGTATAAAAATAACAGTATTGTCTGCTATTATTGCTCGTTTGTCTGCAGACATGGCTGGGACGCAGTCGTTAGCATTTTACTTGAAAAACAAGGCAGTAAAATTGTCAATCTCCAAGACAATCGTGGTAGAACAGCCTTACATTATGCCGCTAGCGGAGGGCATCACAGAGCAGTTCTAGTTCTCTACGATACGGTGCAACTATAGAAAGGTGAGTTGCATATATAAGTACCTTACTTTATCATCAAAGAAAAGTAAACTATAGAAACAATTTCTAATCAATTTTCCGCAATCAGAGTTTTAAATTCTGAGATATTTTAACTGATTTGTTGAGCTTGTGGGACATAGTAACGGTAACTAGGAAGCGGAACCATGAATAATCGCTTCATCTTTAGATGCATGAATGCTGTGGTTTAAAGCACAAACCCTATTAGGTTAGCTATTCGGTAGATTGCGCTGTTTGTTCCTTTCTCATGACGCTGAGTTGTTATAGAGAAGAAGAGACATATCTTTGCAGCTGCGTTGAAGAGACGTATCATAAGGAATCACATGCATGTAGACATTGATTATGCACAAACCTTTTGTTCAGCGCAAACCTCCTTCAGACATAAACAGTGATACCCATGACACAAAATCACATTCCCACCATTTTCTTCTTACGTTTTCCATTGCGTTTCGATCAGGGATCAGAATAACAGAACAGCTCTTCATGAAGCAGCAAGAAAAGGCTCCAGAAAATCAGTCGAAATGATTGTCGAGAAAAGATCTCGCTGTATTAACTATATAGATGATGACAGGGTAAGAATCGTGTCATAGTTTAGAAAGTCGATAATGATAATGATAATATAATAATGATGATGATGATGATGATAATGATAATGGTGAAGGTGGTGATAATGATGATGATGGAGGTGGTGATGGTGATGGTGATAATGATGATGATGATGATCAATGATGAGATGATGGTGTTGTGGTGGTGGTAATGATGATGATGATGATCAATGATGAGATGATGGTGTTGTGCTGGTAATAATGAAAATAATGAATGATGATGATGGTGGTGTTGGTGGTGAAAATGATGCTGCTGCTGCTGATGTTGGTGATGCTGCTAATTGGTGATGGTGATGCTGATGGTGATTATAGTGGTGATAATGATTTGCGCATGCCACATCTAACACAGTAATTGATACTCTTTCTTAGAATACAGCTCTTCACTTGGCAGCCGTCTACCAACACTCTCACCTCGTCAAACTACTCCTGGCGAACGAACACCAAGAAATTCTTCTCAATTCATCGAACCAGAATATCTTGGACATAGCAGTAGAGAGAAACACCACTGAGGTAGTGGAAACTATAGTGGAAGATCCAAGGTAAGCGTGCACTACACACAGCCCTTCGTGGTGAGGCTATAGGACATTTGCAAAATCACGTCATATACCTCTACTACAAGACTCCCTTGCACACTTTCTTTTGTTCAGTTAATCAGTACCAATTATATTACTATTCTCATGAAGCATCCGGTGGTGGTAGTAAAATGACGCCATCATTCACAAGTTCTGTGAAATTAGGCGATTGCAAGTTATGTGCAGCAATTGGGAGTCAAGCTCCGCGTAAGCTTGTATGTGCGACTAATTTTATTCTTATTGCAGATGGCGAGAGGTGTTGAGGTCTTGTAGCAGTGGTGTTTCTCAACAGATGATAAAATTAATCGAAAAAATGCCACACGTAGCAGAGGTATGGAAAAGATCCCCTCATGTAAACTCTTGATGTATTCAAGTACGTGTAACGAAACAGCTGACGCTCACGGTAATCAGAGCATCACATACTTTAGAGGGCTCATAGTCAGGTTCCTTTGAGTTCCTTCTCAGCTTTCTGACAAAATATTTTTTTTTCGATTTTCAGCCTAGAAGGATCTGGTTGCGAGAATGGTCGCATCTGTAGTAAGCTTATGTTAGACAACAGAGGAAATCTCTTAGGAATGTAAAAATCACACACATACAGACAGGGTGCCGTGATCTTGGCGGTCCCGTTGTCGAGCATCTTTATTGGCTGAGTAGTTGATCCTGTGCTCTGTGATTGGTTCAAAGTGTGTTGTCAATTCCGTATCGTGATAGTATCGTGTTCTGTACCGTGCCGTGTCATTGTACAAAAATGCGAAATGTGTTCCATGCGCGTCTATTCCAAATACGATATATTCGGGGGTGGGGGTGGGGAATGTGTGTACGTATTGTAACGCGTTCCTCTCTATTTTTATTTAAGCGTTTATTAGATCACTGTATGCAAGCTGAGGGAGATCGCTTTCATAAGGATTACAAGGTAAAAAGAGGATTTTCGGGCAAGATAAAAGTAAGGTCGTTCCTTGTCATTTCTGGATCATTCAATCAACTAATATTCTCAAATATCCGAACGATGACCACCACGTGCTGTCATCCACAAAGAGTTTCAAATTATTTAAACCTACGATTCAGCTGATTAACATTCCTATCTAGACATGGAATTAAGTTGTGTTATAACGTTATCTTAATGGTTTCTTTGCGAATGTTTTAGATCAAATATGATCTCAGTTTGATATTGTGCAAGGAGAATGCAAAGGAAAAAGCAGGATCTCTTAAGATCTTAAAGGTAATCATGGAGTTGATATGTTTTTGTGGGTTTTTTTAATGATATTATTTTATTTATTAACAAACATAAATCATGGAGGTGGTAAGTTGAAACCTGTGATCTACTGCCATCCTGCCTGACTTGTTATTCTTTGTTTCTTGATCGTTTTTCAAGACAATGGCAGAATATCGACGCGACAGATGCCTTGCTCATCCGCTGTGTTTCATCGTACTTAGCACGAAATGGTAAGCAGTCTTTTATCTTTCTTTTCTTTTTCCTTTTTGAAGCTTTACTTTTCCTTTTTCCACTTTAAAGACTCTCCTTCGACTCCACGTATTTCGTAGTTAATTAAATGACTCAATACGCAACTGTTACATTTATCTTGCGTTTACTCGGGCTTTTTGCCTTCTATTTTTGCCCTACCTTTCTCACCATTTTTTTTTTTTTTTTTTTTTACCTTTCGTGCTTGCAGTTCCTCTCTTTTACTACGACTTCAACCTTAATTTCCAACTATAATGGTCCTCCTATTAAGCGGACACTTTCAGAACCTTATCTGTTGTCAGCTTAAAAATTGTTTCTGCAGAAGTATAGGTTTCTTTTACGCGTAAATTTAACAAATTGATATCAGATTTGATGTGTCTGTCCTCTTAATGACGATAAATTGCGTCATCACATCCGGTCACTTTGACAATGTGATGGCGAAATTTATTGTTAATAAGAGGACAGACACATAAAAATCTGATGTCAATTTGTTTTTGACGTCAGCTTTATCTGTTTGTCCTCTTATTGATGATGAAAAATAATCAATCAGCGAGAGAGACATTTGTAAGTTTTTTTTTTAAATTGAAATTTATGACGTTTGCATGCTTAATAAAGAGTACGCTTACTCAGTTATTCTGGGTTTTTTTCTCTCCTTCTGGCTGATCTGTTTTATAGGAAGAGATTTGGTTGCACCGTTTTTCTACTAAACCTCTTTTTCTTCCTGGCATCGATCTTACCACTGACCGTGATGCATGTCTTTCTTGAAGACAACGACGAGATATATTGCGAAGATCGCATAATAAACCGAACATCGAGTGGGGAAATCTTATACGATACAGTGAGTTGAATAAGACTTATAAATAAAATATAACATTACAATCAACCAAGCAATAGTTTGGGTGGGTGGTTGGTTGGTTGGATGGTTGCGGGATGGTGGTTGGTTGGTTGTTGGGTACGGGTGGGTAGGTGGGTGGGCGGGTAGATGGGTGGAAGGGTTGGTTTGTTGGTTGGTTGGTTTGTTGGTGGTGGTGGGTGGGTTGGGTGGGTTAATAGGTGGTTTGGTGGTTGATGGTTGGTTGGTTGGTGGTTGGTGGGTGGGTGGGTGGGTGGGTGGGTGGGTGGGTTGGTGGGTGGGTGGGTGGGTGGGTGGGTGGGTGTGTGGGCGGGTGGAAGGGTTGGTGTGCGGGGTGGATGGGTTGCTGGGTTGGTTGTTTTTCCCATATATTCACACTTAATTTAGACCTAATGGTTTATCATTTTTGATTTTTTAGCAAATTAAAAGTTGTCTCTTAGCCATGCGGTAAGTGGATCGTAATGTATTTGCATTCATGTTTTAGTAGAGGGTACCAATGAGGTTAATAGTGAGCTGGCAAAACCTAAAATTTGTAGTTTAACAGTTAACTGATATTTCATTATTTTGGTTATTATTTTGACCAGCTCTTGTAAAATTATTTGCAGTTAGCTGACGCTTGGTAGTTAATTGGTAGCTAACTGACAACTGGGTAACCCATTGCACCCTTCAGTAGATATGGTATCTAACATTATGCAATACAGCTAGCCCGAGTGCCGACTGAATACGGTTTAGTCTGGTGGCTAACTATAGTCACTATTTTTGACTATCAAAAATAGACCCTTTTATAATGCGTTCGCATTCAAACTAAAAGTAATCAGAGGATTAATTGCGTTTCTGAAATATCGTACATCACATTTTGCGTGTAGAGGTACTAAATTATGTTTGTTATGTCTTCAGCCGATTCAGATTCTTCATTACTTCATTATACTCATGCTTTCAATTCAAATCCTGAAAGAGGTCATTCAGTGTTATTATCAGGTATGTATATAGGTTTATATTACCCATTTCAAGGTTGAGGAACATGGGTCGAGTTGAAATTGAAGCAGTGCATTGTGGGACGATTCTAGGGGACATATCTTCAAGATGGCGTCTATTTCTTCCCCTAAAACCGCCCAAAAATGCATCGCGACTCGACCCAGTTTTCCCCTCCAACTTCGTAATGGCTTAAAAAACATAGCAATATCCGATCTGGTACCCATAGATTTCTTACTGCGCATGCTCGACGAAATAATTGGGCTCTGGAAAACTCCATTATTTCCTGTGCTGTGATTTGCTCTCATGAGAACAAAGGAAGATACCGGAAGTAAAAATTACAGTACTAGGGAAAATACACAAGATGGCGTCTCGAACTGTACACCAAAAAAGCCTGTAGGGCCAGATTTTTCAAAGTTTTGCCGGTTTTGTAATGGCAAATTCACATGCTCGTTGAACATTGTCCGCCATTTTGAATTTACCTTGTCTGTCATAATGCGCAAGTGCGAGAAACCCAGAATCTGGGTCTTCCGGTTTGGAGTTTTCCAGAGCCCAATTATTTCGTCGAGCATGCGCAGTAAGTAATAGCTCTGGGTACGAGATTGAGCAATATCTATCACATACCAGACAGGGACTTTAGAGAGGGAAAGGCTAGACGGACGATCGCTCCTTCACTTTTTCCTAACTTCACTACATTTTTAAGTCTCTGCCCTCGCACTTTGGTCTTTTGCATACTATTCTGCAGGATTTACCAGTCTAATTAAGTCTCTTCCCCCCTCAATTTTTTATGATGCTCGGCAGACTTCGACAGATCAGAATGCAAAAATATCATTGCTTATCAGTCCGAATATTACATTTCCTATCTACAGCGCATGCGCTACTTCACCTCTGTCAGCAGCTGGATCGACATCATCGGGCTCGGAGCAGCCTTATTCTCTGTTGTACCACCGTGTGAATGTAAATGGGGAATACAAAAAGAAGCTGCTTCTGTCGCAATCTTTCTGAGCTGGATCAATCTCATCATGTACTTTCGAAGGTAAAAATTTCATATTTTTTACTGATATATAATGATATGTTTCTGCAAGTCATATCAAACACTGAGTGTCGTATTTCCCTGTGTCTGTTTTCTGCGAGGCAGACCCACGAGTTAGCATCGTCCCCATATCCTTCCTCGATTTTCCAAAGCTTGTCGTTTTTTCTTTTCTTCAAATATGTTTATGTCATATTCGTTATAAAACGACGGCCATTTTGTTTGCCGCTTTCCCGCACAATCCAAATATGGAATTGATCATACCATATATGGAGTTAGCATTCCCTACTCCAACTTCGACACTAACACATTGAGTAAAGCTTGATATGCGTTCTTTATTTGCTTGGTATAATTTTGCACGGTAAGGGCACGGTAAGGGCACGGTAAGGGCACGGTTAGGGCAACGATATGACGCTCTAAACTCATACAATCGATGTATAACAGACCAACCAATCAATTTGAATTCCTTAGCATAGAATACGCATAAAATAAAACTTCAACATGCATTCATGAGAGAGAAAACTTACTTAAGGGGCCCCAGAATCGATCATGAGGAACACCACAGATATCTCTGTTTAATTTTTTTCTGACTGTACAGGCAATAACATTTTTTAAGGGACCCCAGAACCGATCTTGAGGAAAACCACAGATATTGCCGTTCAAAGTTTTCTTACTGAAGTTAACACTTGTTTTATCGTTTTTAATATCGTGAATCAATCTGGAGTTTACGGATAATATTTCTTGTCCAACAGGCTTCCCTTCTACGGTAAATACGTCATCATGCTGTACCGTATGTTCATACATTACTCAAGGTAAGATAATCGTAATACTGGGGAAAGGAATTGCGATAAAATTCAATTTTTAGAAGCGGCGGCGAAAGAATGAATTTGACGCTAATCTAGATTTTTGGGACCCTTCATCGGAAATAGTATTCCTCTTGTGTAAAACTAGTACTTTATTTTTCTGTCTGTTTTCAAACCACAGACTTGTTTATACACTCTGGTTTATAGTTTGAAATATCACATTGAGAATCCTACGAAATGATATAATATAGGACTAACATTTACTGCTTCACAGGTCTTGGTTCTATTCGCTTTTTTTATCGTGGCTTTTGGAGCAACTTTTCATCTCATCATTGATCAGGTAAAGTACCTTCTTCTCTTCTCTTCTCTTCTCTTCTCTTCTCTTCTCTTCTCTTCTCTCTTCTCTTCTCTTCTCTTCTCTTCTCTTCTCTTTCTTCTCTTCTCCCCTAATACTCAAATATTTCCGCATTGTTCAAATAGGAGCCCTTTACGTCTCTCCCTAACACCCTGATGAATATATTCATAATGACGCTGGGCGAGATCAACTATGTAGACGTCTTTATGCCATGGAGCAAGCTGTTCTACCCTCAATCAGTCAACATTATTTTGATTCTCTTTTGCCTGACAATGCCCATCATTCTCATGAACATGTTGGTAAGTATGATAAATGTGATGACGTCGGAATCGCGGCCGTGGAGAGCGTTAGTGCCATTTAACAACTATTTCTCATTAGCATCCATTGTTAACGGCACCACAATGGCCGCCATGTTTTTGTTTTGTTAAACGAAATACTTCGAAAATTGCCAGACTAACTAATATTGAGATGCTTACTCAGAAAACACGTTTATTAAATATTAAAACTCAAAACTTGCCAAAAGTCTCTTGCTCGTGTCGACTTTGAATGTTACAGCCGTGATGCTAGCGCAGCCTAATTCGATAGACCTATTTACCTTGGGCGTAATATGTTTTAGCATTTCAAACCACCTCAGCATCATTAAGGCATGGCTCTCAGATGAAAAACTGTTTGGCTATATCATAGCCAGTTTTCTACGAATCTTCCCCAAACTTGGCAAGTTAATGTCTTTTGTGAAAAGAAGGAACTTTAGGGCCTTGGTTACCATGGAAACTAAGTCACGTGACCACAAGGCCGCCATCTTGGATTTTTAAACAAATCGTTTGTAGTCGTATTGAAACTACTTCAAAAGTCCTGAAAATCCATATTTCTTTTTATATTTGCAATACCTATATGGATCTAATTGGATATTATGGAAATTATATTAAGTTTAATATTTAGAATATTTTCTGTATTTTCCAAAACATTTAAAATATTCTAAAAATTAAACTTAATATAATTTCCAAGATATCCAATTAGATCCATATAAGTATTGCAAATATAAAAAGGAATATGGATTTTCAGGCCTTTTGAAGTAGATTCAATACGACTACAAACGATTTGTTTAAAAAATCCAAGATGGCGGCCTTGTGGTCACCTTACCTGGTTTCCATGGTAACAGATATACGGTAATTGCTTGCCTTGAAGAATTACTACTACGAGCCAAATTTGGGAAAGATTCATAGTAAACTGTCAAAGATATGAATAAATAACTGATTTTCCATCACTTCCTCAAAAGAGCCATGCCTTAATGGTGCTGAGACCTGTTATATTCTCTAAAGTATCACTCATTTGTTGCGCATGAGAAGACCCTTCAATATGGATGCAACTCAAACAAAAAAATCCTATTCTTAACGAAATGACACTTGGTCTTAAATGTGAAAACATTTAACCCAAAAGCAAAGGGAATTATACATATCTTCTGTAGCAAAAGCGTTGAAAATACTTCTGCTAAAATGTTAACGCATAGCTATGGTCGGGAGAAGATCTTAGAAATAACTTAAGAGTGCGGGAAACAGGCCGCTTTACCACATTACATTTTCTTGAAAATAAGATTCTTTGTTTTAATTGTATCCATATTCATGTACCTTCTCATGTGCATCCGTTAAACAAAGAAATGATACTCTAAAGAATGACACATGCTCTGAATTGGGGAAACTTTACAAAAAAGGTCAATATAGCATCCTTCAGATGTGCCACTGGGGGACTATGTAATTGTGTTACCTTGAATGTATTGCAAATGAAAACCTGGAATGATGAATATTGTTTGTTTTGATAGGTTGGTCTGGCTGTAGGAGATATTGACAAAATCGAACGGAATGCTCTGATTGACCGATACATCATGCAAGTATGTTAACCAACGTTCATTACCGCTAATTTCAACGTTCATCCACCCTTCGCACAACCGGGCCCAGATGCTCTTCTTACTAATTATTTTAATACAGTTATTAGTTATATTAATTATTGCATTTAATAGGTGGAACTGCTGATCGATATCGAGGCAGCTTTGCCATCTTGTCTCCTCAGACGCATCCATTTTAGTCAAGTGACAGACTATCCTAACAAAGAGCCTTCTATGTTTTTCAAGGTTAGAAAACGTTCGACACGAAGAAAACAGTATTTTTTAATGCGTTATCAACATGACAAAGCAATAACGAAAGGACGAATCATGTGGTTGGTTGCCAATTTCAAAAGTATAGAGTCTTTGCGCCATCACTTGACGGCAGCTATGTTAGATGTCAGTGACAATACAATTGCATGTTTTACATGAGAAAGAATTCAATTCCCGAGAGCAAAGTGATTTTGCTGCTATACTATGCCATCTAATCACAGGCAGCCTAAGCATTATTATGGGATGGGTACGTGGTTGTGCAAAGCCTCTATTTAATGTTGATTTTCTTGTGGGTGTCATCAACAGGTTTACAACAGTCTCATAGGCTTTGGTCTCGGCAACGAAGAAGGTGAAGCGGACGAAAGAGACACACAAATACCGGAAATGACGCAACTAACCGAGAAACTGGAGGAACAGGCTTCAGAGTAAGATTTGTTTGGTAAAACTTAAAAGAAAGGGGGGGAATCGAATTGAAAAAAAGGAAAGTGTGTAGAGAGAGAGAGAGATAAAACAGTACTCTTAATATTAGGATAGAAATGGATTCTCTAGTCACATTGTACGTACCTTCCTCCATGTTGGATGGGGCTAAAACATCCCCCCAGCTTATAATTTAAGAAAAGTTACTTCATTAAATAAAAGCCATTTAAAAGACAGTGCTTACAAAATAAAATTTCAAGTTGGAGAAAGATCTTGTTATCCTAACATACCCCCAAGACTATCGTTCCTTGTAGAATAGTAAGACCTACCATCTTTCCATGTTGCCTTGTCTCAGAATCGAGCACTTTCAGAAAACAATGGAGACGGTACTACAGCTTGTACGCGAACAAACAGATATTCTTTCAAAGCCCAAAAAGTCCGAAGCTCCACTAGAAGATCCAAAAGCATCGCTTCTCGGTAAACCCCTAGATGTCTTTGGTAATTTAGCTTCAACGGCCATGTCATTTGGGACCAAGAAATCGGAAGAAGAAAAGACGCAGGACAAAAAATCATCTATTAAGACTTGGATTCATAAAGCAGACGTGAAAGAAATTTAATGCGCATGCTCCATAGTATATGTTAATTAGTTCAAAAATGTCAAAGATTTGCATTATTTTGCTGTGTCCTAGTTATGGCAAAGCCTCGATAAGGAACTGACTAATTTGTCTGTTCTGGAAACTTTATTAATTATTTTGTATCGTTGTTAGTGATACCTTGGTCATTTAAAAGTATATTGCCAAGTACACGCATGCGCAATAGGTTTTCCTCTGGTGACTTATCAAACTACTCGAAATTCAAAAATCAAATCAAAAATAAAAATATATAACATTCCTTTTTATAGTTCTGTTCAGTGACCACGAATAATAGTTTCAAGTCGAGGACGCAGTTTCCGCGCATAGCAAAACCACAGTTTATTATGCGCGGCCACTCTAGCCTCGGCTTAGAGCTATTATTCGTGGTCACTGAACGGAACTGTAAAAAGGAGTATTCCAAAAACAAAAATGCACATAAATGTTACGCATGTGTAAGTGTCTTTCTCTGCTTTGCCTTTTTAGCTTTCTTGAAAAAAAAGTTAATATTTGGTGCTAGAGAAAGAAAGAGAGATAGAGAGAAAGAGAGAGAGAACGTGTTTACTGTTGACTCACAAAGTAAATAAATGCGCACAAACATATCACAATTTCAATAGCCATAATCTTCTTAGTTTGTGTATTTGATTTGTTTGATTTGAATAAAACTTTACATTTTGCAGGTTCAATTATCAATATAAAAATATCACTTCTCTTCCTTCTTTTTTTACTTTTTTTCGAACATAAGTTAATTTGTAAAGTGCACTTCGGGAATCTTGAGTCCAAATTTAACTGCCCAAAATCTTCATTATTAGTTTATTTTATTCAATTCCCGACAATGGATTTTTAATCGTTTACAAATACGATTAAATACGATACTAAAGCTACTGGGGCACTAAAAGGATCAAAATGCCTGAGGCAATGATACTAGCTTTAGTCTCTGCTCCTATCACCGTGGCTCTTTTATTATGTAAAATAGCACAGCGCACTGATTCGGACAAACCTTGCATTCTGTTTAACCGCTACGAGGATTATACGAACCGAGTTTATTATTTTTATTTCATAAACTCATGAATAATTAACGAGCATTTACTCCAATGAAATCAAGGAAATTAGTCACGTGAATGAATCCTTATACCCTGGTAATAACGTGTGATTCTTAAAGCCCGGGGGGATTTGATTTCGGCCTCAGGGGAAAGCGGGGCTGAATGAGTAAAACGATTGTTATGATAATTATGTTAATGAGCGAGCTATCAAGGTACCTCATAACATGTGTACAATTCTTAAATTTAAGGCCTTTATCAGTGAATTTCTAATGAGGGAAATCTTTATATAAAGATTTCTCTCATTAGAAATAACTGATAAAGGCCCAAAGCTTACTAAATGTACACCCATGTTATAAGGTGCCTAGAAAACTCATTCAATGATATAAAATTCAATTAGCGACAAACATAAACATTGAAGAAAACGTACTTTTTAAATGTCATTATAACTGGCCAATATATAATAGTGAAACAAGTGTCAAAATGTTTTACCTTCTGTCCTCTTTATCTAACAATCTAACCGCTTCACCTCCATTTCCCTCTTCCAAATGGCGTTGGAGACCACATATAATGCTGTGCAAAGATCTCGGGGGATATCTCTGTCCGTTCTCTTTGCAAATTTCCTGAACAAATTTCGTTAGCCAGAAATTCAATGAATCCGCCGTCATGTTCACGATATTAGTTTCAAGACTTTGAATTTTATCGACTTCGGCTTTGAATCCAATCACCTCCAAAACGGGATTTTTATTTGACCTTGCAGTTTGCCAAGAGTCAAAAATTTTGAACGACCATTTTGTCAAGTAGCGTGTCGACCTAGGTACAGATTTCTGTAAAAAAGCTTGTTCTTCTAAAGCACTTTTTGATTATAGAAACATTCTCTTGGTAGGCACTTTCAGTTAAACTGATGCAATAAGTTCCAAACAAAAATATGTAAATCTTTAAGGTCCACCTAGAAATATCTCCCCCTGAGAATTGACTACTTTTCTATTATATTTTTTATGATGTATGATTCCACACGGGATTTCTTAGCCGTTCAAAGTTCGTTAATTATTCACGCGTTTATGAAGCTGTTCAATAAACTCGCAGATCATGTTTTATCAGGTCTAAAAACACTCCTACTCGTTTATTAAACACTACATAATAACCCATGTAAACTAAGATCAACTGCGATCGGCTGTTTTATTCAAGTTAGTGTGATAGCGTTGGTTGGTTCAGTGGTTCTTGAGAGAGGGAAGGATATTATATAAAGATAACACCACAGAGTAAAATCACCAAGCGAAACTTCGTAATCATGTTTACTAACAGTATTTATTAAAGTGTATATGACACGAAAATGTTTCATCGATTAAAATGTATAGTTTGCTAGTAATAATAAATATATAGTAATAAAATTTGTTTCAAAAGCATATTTCTTGAGATATTTGAGAAAATTAAGCCAAATTAGTGACGTCATCCTGTTGACACGTACTCTAGATTCAGTAGTAATGCACTAAATGTAAATTGTAATTCGTATAAAATAACAACAAATTTCATATTCTATTCAGCTTCATTTGATAGCTTACGTAGTATTCTTCGTATGTTGGGTAACTGAAAAGTGTACTAGCTGAAATTAAGATTCTACATTCAAACATCATTTCGTGTATTTGCAACTAAATCTGGAGACTTGTAAACAAAATGACGTCACGACTTGTGCTAAATGTTCTTGAATTTCTAGAGAAATACGTTTTTGAAACAAATTTAACCGTGATATTCTTGTTAATGCTAATAAACTCCACATTTTTAATATTAATTTTTTTTCGTGTCATATGCACTTTAAACAGATGAAAACCCTGAAAACATCAAACACAAATGTAGTAGTATTAATTGAATAAAGTAAACAAATCTGTTCTTTGAAAATTTTTGATGAAAGTTACTGCGAGATTGGACGGAAAATTACAGCTTCAGAAAGAGGCTGTTGGAAAAGCAATAAGGAAAAAAAACATTTATTAGAAAAATATTGTAAACTACAAAGTAGAACATCATCATTATCATCACAAACACTATCGCCCATTAAATAACAGTCTTTCTGTTCTCTTGTGAATTTTGACAATACATTATTCAAGTTGTCCATAAACAATTGCAAATTAGTATTTGGAGGTCTATAAACAATCCCAATAATTGCATTCTTTTGATTGGGTCTAATGATTTCGATAAACATGGATTCCATACTTTGCGAGTCAAAGACAGCTATGTCTTTTCTTAGTTTGAAGTTTATATTATTTTTTATAAATAAACCTACTCCGCCACCAGATCTATCATTACGAGATTCATGAATAAAATTATACCCAGGTATATTAATATAATCACTGTTTGAATTTCTATTGTCAAGCCAGGTTTCCGTTATACCAACAATTGAGAAATTTTGGCTTATAGTGGTAAGAAAATCAGTTAGATTAGTGAGGTTTTGATTAATGCAATATTAATGCAAAAGCACTGCAGAATATTTCTGTGGTTTTAGGGAAATGTGGTTCAAAGTTTTCTATATTATTCTATATATATATAAAGAACTATTGACATAAGTTTTAGAATTTCATCATCTCGATAAAATCTCCGTTATATGATGGGGTAAAAAGTAGTATAGGGAATGGGGGTTCCAGCGCAATCTCAACACGGGCAAGACCCGTGTCAAAAATCCACCTACGGACAATCCCCATTCCAAGTGTGGTTGAGGGTAACAGCGCAAATATGTTAGTTTATATATGGAGTGCGAAGAATGTAAGAGGACTTTTAAGAAAGAAGCAGACTTAAAGAAGCATTTGAAAATGAGAAAGAAATGTATGAGCAGCTATGATTGTGGATGTGGTAAGAAGTTTTAGACTAAGGTTAAATTGTATTGGCATTGCCAGGATTGTGAGTATGACTACGACGATCTGAAAAGTGCTTGGTATTAGGTATAAAATATTTCCTATTATATAGATGGAATCCCAAAGCAACTTTGAAACGGTGTCGATACCCGGTAACGGTGAGATTGACGTTAGACAGTTTTGGCGTCAGTCAGAAAAGAAGGTTAAAAGGACGCTCCGAAAAGGTATAGAAGACTTAGGAGCCCTGAAAGCAAGTATAATGGTAGAAGTGAGTCTATCAAAAGACGAGGTGACGACGACAGCAATGCTGCGATCAAAGTCGTTAGTGATATTAGAATCCACGAATTTGGATAGGTCACTCAGTGAAGCCTTAGAAGCAATAATGGAGTCGCTGTCTAACTACACGAAAGAAGGATCAGGTTGGACAGTGGAGGAGGTCGAAGGTATAGAGATAAGTATGGCTAGGTACGTACCCATACGAGGAGGAAGTTACGTACCACTACCAGTGTGGGTAGAAAGGAAGAAGGCTATTGTAAACGTGAAGAATGAAGACGATCGATGCTTTATGTGGGTAATTAGGTCTGCACTGTATCCAGCCGAGAAGGATCCCTGCAGGACGAGTAAATATCCCACAGACGATTTAGAGTGGGATGGTGTGGAATTTCCCATGCAGTTGATAGACATTCCCATATTTGAGGAGATAAACGATCTAGCAATTAACGTTTACGGAGTCAGAGAGCAGACGATAGTACCGTTAGTCCTGTCAAAGAGTAAAGGAGAGCGCGTACATCTCTTCTACCACGGCGGACACTACTCATGGGTTAAGCATCTAAGCAGACTATTTTACAGACATACCAAGCATAAAGGTAAAAAGTACTTCTGCGACTGTTGTTTACTGTCATTTACATCCCTAAAAGCCTTAAAGAACCACGACGAGATCTGCCGAGGAGTCGAAGAAGTGGCACAACGGATCCAGATGCCCGCCAACAAAGAGCTTTCATACGCAGACCACCAAAAGCAGATGCAGGTGCCTTACGTGATATACGCAGACTTCGAAGCGTTGATAACTAAGGAACAGCAGAAACGTGGTGCCACGAATAAGGTAGGATTACACGAGATCTGCTCCTTTGGTTACATAGTAGTCAGATCAGACGGAAAAGCAAACCCTCCTGTAATTTACCGAGGTAAAAACGCATCTAATAAGTTTCTAGAAGCATTGCGAGAAGAGGAGGAAGAGATAAGAGAACAATTAAGACGTCCAAAGAAGATGGAATTTACCAAAGAGAACCAGGAGGCTTTTACCAAGGCAAAGAAATGCCACATTTGCCAACATACGCTTCTTCAGTTTGGAAGACAAGCCAAGAAAGCGTGGGACGAAGATGGAAAGTATCTAGGGGAAGCTCATTTTAAATGCGGGAAGTATGCTAAGAAAGGTGAGAAGCCGGGAAAGCCGTCAACGCACTGCATTCACTGCCACAAAGCATTCGTTGAAGACTTCTACGTGGATAAGGTTAGGGATCACTGCCACATCACGGGTAAATACAGAGGAGCGGCTCATTGGAAATGCAATATAAACTTCAAAGTAAACCCAGATATGGAGATTTCCGTGTTCTTTCACAACCTCCGCGGTTACGACTCCCATTTGCTACTACAAGGAACAGACGGATCCGACGTCAAATGCATACCTAACAACAAAGAGCGTTACATGTCCGTAACTGTTGGTAAGCTAAAGTTCTTAGACTCACAGCAATTTATGGCAGACTCTTTAGCAAACCTCGTAAAGTACAACACCAACTTCCCTATTTCCAGTCAATACGGCGCGGAAAGGAAAGGAGTCTACCCATACGAGTACATGGACTCCTGGGAGCGCTTTCAAGAATCTTTACCCAGCAAAGATTGCTTCTACAGCACCCTAAACGAGTCCGGTATAAAGGACGAGGAGTACCAGCATGCGTTAGACGTGTGGGAAAAGTACTCCTGTGAGAACATGGGGGATTACCACGACATTTACCTAAGGTCTGACGTAGTGCTGCTCGCAGATGTTTTCCAAAGCTTCAGAAAGATGGCTATGGAGTACTACGGATTGGATCCCGCGAACTTCTACACGGCTCCTGGACTCAGCTGGAGTGCTTTGTTAAAGAAGACAAATGCGCAACTGGATCTCCTAACGGAATACGATATGTACCGCTTTATGGAAGACGGTATTCGTGGTGGCGTTTGCGGACCCAGCAGACGTTATGCCCGCGCAAACAACCCCTTAGTAGAGCACGACCCAGAGAAACCAACTACATACATTTACTACCTGGATGCAAATAATCTATACGGTTGGGCAATGTCACAGTACTTGCCTGTGAGAGACTTCGAATGGGACACCGTGCGACCCATAGACTTCTACATGCAGGTAGGAAAGGAGGACGACAAGGGTTACGTTTTAGAAGTGGATCTGGAGTACCCAGAGCACCTGCACGACGAACACAACGAGTTCCCCTTAGCACCAGAAGCAATAGAGATACCCTTCCAACAGCTATCACCACTGCAAAAGCAAATGTGCCCTGGTTACAAACCGTACAGGAAACTAACTATGAACCTGATGGATAGAACGAAGTATGTGGTACATTACCGCAACCTGCAATTCTACGTGCGACACGGAATGCGTGTAAAGAAGATCCACAGAGTCCTAAAATTCACGCAGGAGCCCTGGATGCGCCCCTACATTGACTTTAACACGCAAAAGCGTACCGCAGCGAAGAATGACTTCGAGAAAAACCTCTTTAAACTGATGAACAACAGCGTGTTCGGAAAGACAATGGAGAACATCCGCAAGCGCGTAAGTGTAAAAATAGTCAGCACCAAAGAGGAAGCAGAAGCATATGTGTCACAGCCTGGATTCGTTAGATATGTAGAAATGCTGAACTTCTACGTGATTCATATGAAGAAAGCGAACCTGCTCCTGAATAAGCCCGTATACACGGGGTTTACGGTGCTGGATCTGTCTAAGTTGTTAATGTATGAGTTTTACTACGACAAACTAAAGCCAAAGTACGGAGACCGCTGTCACCTCCTGTACACAGACACCGACTCTCTAATTCTAGAAGTGCAAACGGAAGACGTCTACCAGGATTGCGTCGAAGACATAGACGAGTACGACACCAGCGGTTACCCAAAGGAGCACTTCCTTTACAGCGCCAAAAATAAGAAGGTAATAGGAAAGATGAAGGACGAGATGTTAGGTAAACCCATAGTAGAGTACGTTGGGTTAAAACCAAAGATGTACAGCGTGCAAAAGTTAGACGGTGTGGAGAAGAAAGCCAAAGGCGTTAAAAAATACGTGGTTAAGAAGGACATAACCCACGAGTCCTACTTGAACGTATTACGCACGCGCAAGGAACAGCGGCATAAGATGAACAGCCTGCGCAGCTATGGTCATCAGATACATAACGTCACGCAGGAGAATGTGTCACTGTCTGCATTTGACGGTAAGAGATGGATGTGCGATGACGGAGTGCACACGATAGCATTCGGACATCATACAATAAGCAGTTCTTCTTTGACGAACCCGCGCGTGGGACCATCGTGAAGATAATACAAGATGGGCTGACCCTTCTTAGCTATTACGCTTCGGATCTGGTAAGTTTCCAAAGACCAATTAGGATCCGTAGCTCTTTTGGATCCTCCTTCTAATTCACCCGGTCCGTAGAGATATCGGACCGTGACATTACCTAATTTCTTTTCATGGGGGAAGACCGCCCTCGAACTTCTGACGTAGGACTTGTGTTCCACGTCTTTCTTTTTTATGGCGTCCTTGGGTTTCATTCCCGTAGCCCTGGCCGCCTCGTTATTCAAAGCCACAATGACCTGGGGGAGTCTCTGTGTCCATTCCTTATTACGTTTAGAGGGATCTTCCAACTCTTTCCAATACTGGTATCCAAAGAGACGCTCAGCCAGGGTCTTATTGAATCTTTCGACGATGCTCTGGCCTCTGTGGTACTCAGCTTCGGCTCTTCTTATCTTAGTGTCGTGGTCTTTCAGGGTCTTGGTAACCACGCCCATGAACTCCGTTCCCGCATCCACTTGCAGCAGCTTTGGCCATTTCAAGACGCGCTTATAAATCCTACCTAGGGCTTCTGCGACTTCCCCAGAATCCTTGCTGGTTATGGGTTCGGCGTCCTTATATCTGCTTGCGATATCAACCGCGGTCAAAGCGTATCTATAGGTCTTTCTTCTTACCGCGTCGTGTGGTAAGAAAAGCAAGTCTGCCTGATGAACTTCATTAGGGGTATTTACGGTAAAGCTGGGCCTGGGAATGTACTTAGGCACGGGAAGATAAACCTGCCAGATAGTTTGTTTCTTTAACCAATCCTTAGCCGTTTCGTCGGATACCCTGGCTGCGGCTGCGAGTTTCTTAATAGCCGACGCTCCTTTCCAATAGCCTTCGGGACCGTAGTAAATCCTTTTGAGTTTGTCCTCAGTTCGACCCATTATATGAATTCCAAGACGAGATTAATCTTGCGCCCGTTGAAATCCACAGTCTTTCCGTCCACTTTAATGGTGATGTTTATGCTTTCCACCAAATCACAAGGCAAGTCATAGTTTAAAGAAATGGGAGTGTATTCTACCAGGTCGAATGGATTACCTTTGGGTGAAAACTTAGACATAAGATGGGAGGGATTTCCGTTGCTGTAACTGTGGGCTAAATCGCAATAGACTTCGTAAGAGGATGCGACTTTCCATTTCACAGGTATGGCTGTGTTGGTAATTGCCTTACCCTGAATTCCAAGTAGAGATCCAAATGCATCACGTTTTCCAGGGGTTATTGAGAAATCATTTGGTAGATCATGTTTGAGGGTCATTTCATGCGGCAACCCTGTGGTGAGAGTATAACCGCGCTTGGCTAATTCTTTTGCCAGTGTGATTGGGGTGTAATGTCCATCTGGGAGCATTACGCCTTCGTATTTGTTAGACCCCTTATGCACGGTGACCATGCCATTGACTAAATTATACCAAGAGTTGTACAAAGAGCAACTGACCAGTCGAACCGTATGGGCTTTGATGGTCAAATAAGTGGTAAAGTCATTCTTATCGCTTTCCAAAAAGACGATCATTATATATTAGACGCTCATACTTCGCGTCACTAGATGAAATACGCCAAGGCGGCGCCTCCTGCCAGCCCTGCAACTCCTACGAAGACCAACTCATTGTCTTTTTGTTTCTTTGACGGCTGGTAGTAATTCTTAAATTGTGGCTTGCTAATCCTAAAGTCGGGGTGCGTCTGTGCATAAAGTTTAAAGGCGTAGTCCGTGTTTTCGAAGTTCTTATCCGCCTGCAATTTGTCTTGGTAGTTCTTGTCCAACCAATCCCTGTAAGCTTGTCTTTTTTCATTCCAAGCCGCCACGTCTTTTTGATATTTCTCCAGGGCTAAGTCATGCCTTTTTCTTTCGGCGTTAGATTCTGCGTTTTTGTCACCACCGACGATTCTATCCAGATATCTACCACCATAATTAGCTCCAGTGAATGCTAACGCTGCAATGACACCACCTACCAATACGCTAGCCATATATAAGGGCCTCACGGCCTAGGCAGGTACTTCTCCTTCTGTAGGTAGTCCTTAAGGGCAATGCTACCTGCTACTGCAGCAGTCATCTTAGCAAAGCCTGTAATGCTCTTGCTTGGGTCTTCAGTAAAGTCTTCTTTGAGCACTTTCTTACCTACCCAACCAATACCTGCGACAATAGAAGTAATAATAGCTGCATCTTCGACGGTTTTCATCAATGCTGACGACATTATATTACAAAGCGAGAAGGTTATTCCATCTCGGGTATCTTACTTCTCTTAGGAGGCTCCACATACCTTATTTCTGCCCTTGGTTCCACTTTTGGTTTAGCAGCCCGCCACTGTAAGTAGAGACTGCCTGCTGCTATAGCGAGTCCTAATGCTCCGATAACGTAGCCCGGATTCCAAAAGGATTCCTCTTCTTTTTCCTCCTTCTTTTCTTCTTTCTTAGCTTTGTTTTTCCTGTTCATCTACGCGAGCTTTTTCCCCGCAGCGACTCTACCCGGGGATTTAGGCTTGGTAATTTGCTGAGGGGTTTCCTCCGCCTTTGTTTCGGTGTCACTCATCTTATATCTAAGGACTTGAAGGACTTGACAAGTAACTTGACGACGACTTGATAATGACTTGACGACAACTTGATAATGACTTGACTAAGTCCCGTGAATGACTTGACGACAACTTGATGACGACTTGACTAAGTCCCGTGAATGACTTCAGAAGGACTTACATCGACTTGACTAGGTACCTCAGCAAGTGCCGCCTTAATAATCTCCTCGACTTGCTTATCTTTCTTGTAGTCCTTCCAAGACACCAGTACCTCCTTCAAGTCGACATGCTGAGCCACGTGAAGTCCCAAAGATGCGACTGCCATTAACTTACCGCACTTCAAAGACAACCACCCACAGGTTATCTTAAGTTCTTGGGATATGACATAGTCCTCACTTATGTCCTTCCGCAGCGCCTCCACGTCGTCTATGGGCAGCGCAAGTCCAAGCAGTTTAGTGGCCAGCTTAATAGCGGAGTCTGCTACGGCATTCGTGGTTTTACTTGCAAGGGCAGCCTCATACCTTTTATGGAACTTCTTAACCTCTTCCTCTGACAACTTATTAACCTGCTCATGGTTGAGGTCCTTGCCTATCATTTCTTTACATTTTCCCGATGACACCAGGATGTTAAGTTGTTCTTTAAGGTTACTTTCATCTACGGGGACTTCATCCAAGAGCTGCTCAATATCCATATATGTTAACGGAATACGGAAACCTCAAAGAGAAGATCATTTTGGAATGTTGGTGCGTCTTTAAATGCCGCATGTATTCGTGTAACTGTTCCTTGGATATCTCGCCTCCGTAGTCAGAGAGAATGGTTTCCAAATCACTCCGACTGGGAGTGTAGAAGACGACCAGGGAGCCTATGTTTTCCCTAAAGGGTTTAGAGACACTGGTAAGCTGCTGCGAGAGCATCCAAACGCTGATATTGTCATGTCTGCCGCTGAAGGCGAGCTTCACTAACTCCGATGTGCGTCTTTTTACGTCGTCCCCGCAGGCAATGTCATCCAGTATGAGGAGTGTTTGCGTGTCCTTGGGGAATTGTTTATGCCAAAACTTCAAATGGCTGGATAACTCATTAGGGTCTAAAATATCCACAAAGAAGTCGTCATCTTTCACGCCTATGCCTGTCCAGGTGCGGTTGTTCACATAGGTAGGGCATAATAACACTATGTAGTCGAAGCGGTATCTAAAGGGCCCATGAAGTTGCTCTACTACGAACTGCGTTTTACCACAGCCGGTTGGTCCTACTATCAGAGCATTGCAGGGAATATGTTCTGGGTACATTATATATACGATGGACCCAGTGGAAGCAGTAAGAAGGATTGCCGGCGACATGAAAGATAAGAGAGACACCATCGAAATGCAAAGGGAGGAGATAGACCGTTTGAAAGAGCGCGTGCAGGAATTGTATGATGAAATGTGCGGTCTGAAGCGCGCGGAAAGGTTTGGTGCGCTGATAACGATGGCAACGTGGGCAAAAGAGTCCGTAAAGGATTTCATGCGGTATCCACTGTAGAATGTTAACATTTAGGTTAAATATTTGTTAAGGAATGACATACCTCAAAAAAAAAGGTGTCTAAGGATGTTAACATTTAGGTTAAATATTTGTTAAGGAATGACATACCTCAAAAAAAAAGGTGTCTAAGGATGTTAACATTTAGGTTAAATATTTGTTAAGGAATGACATACCTAAAAAAAAAAGGTGTCTAAGGATGTTAACATTTAGGTTAAATATTTGTTAAGGAATGACATACCTCAAAAAAAAAGGTGTCTAAGGATGTTAACATTTAGGTTAAATATTTGTTAAGGAATGACATACCTCAAAAAAAAAGGTGTCTAAGGATGTTAACATTTAGGTTAAATATTTGTTAAGGAATGATACTATCTCAAAAAAAAGGTGTCTAAGGATGTTAACATTTAGGTTAAATATTTGTTAAGGAATGACATACCTCAAAAAAAAAGGTGTCTAAGGATGTTAACATTTAGGTTAAATATTTGTTAAGGAATGATACTATCTCAAAAAAAAGGTGTCTAAGGATGTTAACATTTAGGTTAAATATTTGTTAAGGAATGATACTATCTCAAAAAAAAGGTGTCTAAGGATGTTAACATTTAGGTTAAATATTTGTTAAGGAATAGCATACCTCGAAATAAAGGTGTCTAATAATGTTAACAATTAGGTTAAATATTTGTTAAAAAAAGGATGTTATATAGAGGTTAACGTACTGCTAAGTATAAATGAACTGTGCGGTGTGTAAGAAGAAGTTCAGCACCAAGCAAAGGCTACAATACCATGTCCGTAATGGTGTTTGCACAAAGGAATTAAGTAAAGTTTGTAAGGATTGTGGTAAGGAATTCAGTACTGTTCAAAAGATGCAACAACATCAAGATAAGCGCATTTGTATACTTTGCAAGGGCTGTAATAAGGAATTCCCTTTAGGAATGCGGCAGCACTTAAAGAGAGGAGTTTGTGATCAGACCAGACAGTGTAGTTTCTGCAATAAGGTACTTAGTAGCCGACAACGTCTCCAAACGCACAGGAAAGCGCATGAAGTAAGTTATAAGCTCCTCTTTGGGGCGTATGACTTAGAAGGAGTGGATTGTTACCAATGTGTGGATTTGATGTGTCGCTGCCCGCATAAAGAGAATTACTTAAGGAATCGCATAGATTACCATAAGAAGATAGTCCGTACTTTCCCCTCTTTTGAACGCGCCGAAGGCGTTCCGTGGACTAAAAGGGAGCATTGGAGACAAGAGTGTGATTGTTGTGGTTGTGTCAGAGAAGAAGAACATATCTTCAACTGTCTAACCTAGATACCTTTCGGAATGGTATCCTTAACAAATATTTAACCTTATTGTCAACATTCTACAGGGCATTTCATAAGAGGTATCATCCTACTTAACAAATATTTAACCTTATTGTCAACATTCTAAGACACATTTTGAAATAGTTGTCTTAACAAAGATTTAACCTTATTATTAACATTTCTGATTAATATATGATAGCATACGCAGCCGCATTCCTTGGAGGATTCCTGATCGTCATAGGTATATATGGACTGTATTACGTGTGAACCCCCAGCAGACTGCATAATCACCCCTCGACCAAAACCGCGTAAAAAATACACCTGCCTTCATTGCGACAGGGTATTCCCCGAAGGATCCTTCGTGGGGCATTGGTGCTCAGCCGACCAAAAGGCTCAAAGGACTATGTTAGACATCCTAACTACATAGAGGAGATGGAGTGACTCTCCTTTCAATGTCAAACTTCCATCGGCCGTTAACCTTACCATAGCTGCGTAAGTGGGTGAATTCCTCGCCCTGAATTACGTACCGCACGCAATCCGGCGCCCAAAGGGAATGTTCCTTGCCTTCTAAGTCTTTGAGGACTAACCGTAAGCGATCGATGTCTTCAAAGACGACGTAATTTTTTATTTCGTATGCTTTACCGCAAATCAGATCACGCCAGTGTATTTGGTTGATGATCATTATATCTATGAAATATTCTTAAATGCGTTGCCCTTGTCTCCGTAGTCTTGAAGCGTTTGCAGCACCGCCGACAGGGAATACGGATGCCTTCCGCGTAGTTGCTAAGGGCACGACAGATGACGTCATAATCGTTGCTAACCATGGTCAGGTAACCATTCGCGTCATACTGTGAAATTAACTTGCGTTGGTCTGCGGAGAGTATGCCATTTCCTTTCGGCGTCTTTAATTCGATGCAAAGCCCTTCAGAGGTCGGGTTGACCCCTTTGATAACCCTTCTGCCAGCATTTTATGCGTTTGCTGTCAGAATCCTGCAATTCCCCTAAGCCGGGCGCTATGAGCATCTGTGGGTAGAAGCGGCGTATGTAGTCCACGACTTTCTTATGCAGGTCAAACTCATTTTCCATTTTGAAGACTAACTTGTTAGGACTATCGAACCGTCTTTCTATTTCATACTTACCTGCTTTCCTTAGCGTAGGCAGCACCTCTTCAAACACCCAATCACGAAACTCCGCGGCATTGGGTAGCTTAGAGCTAAATATCAGTTCGTACAACCCAGGCTCGGAGATAAACACGGAATGTGGGTGAATAGTAGAAGGGGAACGGTTTGGGACCCCTTGCACGTCAGCCCATCTTTTCTGGTACTTCTCAGAAACGTGGTCTCTAATAGCCTTCTTGGTGTTCTCGTAATTCAACGCAGCCGCCACTTCCTTTGCTTTAAAGTACAGTTTGTCGCCTTGCACTATGCATTGCAGTTTGGCATCGTTGTTTTCGAATACGCGCAACATGGTATATTAGTCATATATTTTGACTTCAATAGGCAACACTTTTAAGTTGGTTCATTTCTACACTCAGTTGCGCGTCTGACACCACAAAGATGTAGCAGTTTATCTTAGTAGTATCGCTGGCATGCTTGGTGCGCTTGATCTCCAATGTTATACCATCCTGCGTGTTTACCAACCGCAATCCCTGGCCATGCATGCTCTCATCGTTGGTGGTGCGCATGTCAATCCATAACGCATATTTATCCGTGAAGAACTCCTTTGGGGCAATTTGATCGCCAAACTTTTGCATTGCTTCCCTTTTGCATTCTTCAGGTTTTATCCCTTGGGAGTAAACCTTGTTTGGTACTCCGTTTATGTTTACGCCGACATTGGTAATGTTGGGGTTAAAGAACGCCTCGGAGTCGCGTAATCCTGCGGTGTATGTTTTTGCAAACAGCAACATTAGCCCCGTTAAACTGCGTCGTGGTATATTGATGCTTTGGTTGATGACCTCTTCAACGTTGTTCGTGAAGCTAAACGTCTTGTACATCACTACGTGGTCGTAAAGGAATGCCTTTCCCGAGCTGTATTCCATGCCTGCGCTACGAGCGATATCTTCAGAGTACACGGTCTCGTACTGTAATTCTAAGTTGGTGATAGAATATGGATGCACGGCTGCCGAACTTACATCCTTTCCTTGCAGGATGTTGGTCGTATCTGCCAAGGTTATTTCGAACTGCAACTCGCTTAGTTGCCCTGGGTAATACGCACCGTGGTTCGTTATTACTTCGAAGTCCAATGGAATGAGATATTTGGTGCCGTAGGCTGTCTTTATTTCGTCTTCTCCGGAGGCGCTGGAGGTTGCGCTTCTTACCTTACGTATGGCTTCACTTGCTATTCCTTGTTCTATCTTTTGTGCGCGGTCGAAGGCCGTCAACCACAGATCCTTATACGTGGTGTAAAGATCGTACCTGTTTAAGTCTAACAGGGATTCACCAGCAAACTTGATTCTCATCTTAGAAACAAGGTTCCTGCCTACGTTATTAACAACATAACGCGTGTCTGCGGTATCTGGTTGAACCGCTAGGTCAAACCTTAACGCTAACGTTCCAGGAACCAATACCAGGTTATCCGTTAAACGGGGTACGCCTACATACAGCGTCTCCCCTGGTTTGGCGCTAGAAGGAGTAAAGGTGACCCGGTGAAAGGTACGTTCTGCTTTCAGACCGCCAACCTGCTTAGGAAGGAGGTTAGGATTTAACTTTGAGCTTATCATATATAATGGAAGCAGAAGATCTTGACTTTGACCCCCTTACCGAAGAAGGTCAAGTAGACATTAATGATGAAGAATTTGACGCATGGACTAAAGGCGCGGAGACCGACCCCATAATTTACGATGCAGCTTTATATAATGAGCACGGTGATAGATGGAGAATCTTCAAGGCTGCCTTGAATCGCATGTGGCGATCAAAGAACCGCGGCCCTGTCCCTGAGTACTTGGAACTTCAAAACGTAGGCGAGCCGGAAGCAGCCGCGCGGGAAACCGTAGAGTGGGCAACGCAAGAGCTAAGGCAGCGCTATCCCCGTTTTGAGACCGACGAAATAAAGCTCACGGAAAAGGGAAACAAAGTCCTAATAAGCGTCCAAGACTTAAGATTTCCCGACAAAAACCGCTGGACCAAACCACAGGCCCTCTTTGATGCAGATGGCGAAGTTAGGGGTGACGTGGCAAGATTAACGGGCTTCAAGAATGCCACCAGAAGCCTATTAGACCGGCTGGAGGTATTAAACGAGAAGACTGCGTTAGGAAAACGCGTTGAGGAACTACAAGAAACGTTAAAAGAAAGGGAGGAAGAATATGCAAAGCAAAGTCAGCTACTTGCCGATGCTGAAAAGAAGTCCGCCCATCAAGATGAAAGAATAAAAGAAATAGGAAAACAGGTGGATCAGGCCCTGCGCGAATTAGACAAAGCACGGGAGGACTTAGGAGAAGCCCAAAGCTCTGGCGCCTCAGTGGAAGCACTGCGGGAAACGTTGGAAGAAAGGGAGGAGGAATACATGAAGCAAAACCAACGGCTTACCGACGCGCATAGGAGGGAAGTCGAATTTAAAAATCAAGAAATAAGTGAGCTGGTAGACCAAAGAACCCAAATTCGACGCGAAAGAAATCAAACTCAAAGGGCTCTTAACCTCGCCCTGCAGGAGTTGGATCTAATTAAAGACGATACCGATAACCTACAAACCACCATAGCCGGATCTTTGGAGGAACGGCGACGGTTAATGGCTGAAATCAATACTAAGGAGGAACAAATCCGGCAAAGAGATCAGGCTATTGAAGACCTGGAGGGGCAAATAGAGCGGCAGCAGGAGGTAATCGACGACCAAACCCGCTCCGAGGAAGAAAGGGAGGCAGCCCAAAAGGAAGTAGAAACCCTCGAGTTGCGCCTTGCGGAATTACGGGCGCAAAAGGAAAACCTGGAAAGGGAATTGGGGCTTACCACCAAGGAAAAGATAAAAAGAGCTTTGGTGAAATATGGCATTCCACTTGCATTTGCAGTCGCCATTTCCTCCGTAGTAGGTGTAATCCTTAGCTCCCTTAAGGCTACGGGCGCAGGCGTAAAGGCAGCAGGCAAAGGGCTGGCGGACTTAGGGAAAAAAATGGCAGCCTCTTTACCCGGGCTGCTCGGTAGCGTCCTCTCTTTGGTACTAAGGACCGGAGGAGAACTGTTAAAGTTTGTGGGGAATAACATTTGGATCTTAGTCGTAGCTATCGGCGTGGTTCTTTTGAAGAAGATGAAGGCGTAACCTTATCCTTATGTATTACTGGTGGCTTATCGTCGTCGGGTGTCCGAGGCATCCTCGACTGGGGATAAGTAAAGATAGTATTCGCGCCGCCTTGATAATTTGGTGCTAGGGGCAGGACGCTCATAGTGCTGATAGGCTTATGGTTATAAGTGGCATCCTCCGAAAGGGAATGCCTAACCGCAGCATTTATCCGAACATCGGAATCGTTGCTACTTAACTCGTCGGAACGCATTTGAAGCTTTGCATATTGACAATTAGCTATCATGTGAAACGTTACCGGCGTCAAATCTTCATTGCTCATTGGATAGGGCTCGCATGAGAAATGAACTGGGTTCCAAGTATTATTTTTTGTCCTGTAGGGTAGTAATGGGTGGTCATCCTCATCGACGATCCTAAACCCGGCATTGGCCGAACGACCCGTCGAAATGCTAATAGTGCATATGATTAATCCTAGGCCTCCAACCTTCACCCACAGCCCGGTGTCGTGCCATTTATCATCATTCTCATACACCTTTTCCTCTAAGTAATGAAGGAACCAATCTTCCTTTACGTGTGGGTTCATAGTATATCCCAGCAAACATAGTTTATTAGAAACCACTAGAGACTCATTACCGTTAAAGTGCTAATGGTCGCGTGATTATAATCATTATCTCTTTGATCGTGTATGCTATTTATGCAAACACTTCCTGTATCGTCTACGCGTATTTGCAGCTTTACTTTTCCATGGCAATCAGCAACCATGTGGAAAGTCCAAACCGATAGATTCTCAGCGCTGCCGGGGTTGGGTTCTACGGAGAAATGTGCAGGCTCCCTGTTGTTTGTCTTCGCACGCATAGGCTGCAGTATGCCATTCTCATCCAGGAACCTGAAGCCCACGTTGGCATGGCTGCTCGTGCCAATGCAAATACTACAAAGGAGTAACTTCTTTCCTGAGTAGTTCAAGTCTAAAGACATCCCAGTGACATCAACCCAGGCAGCTTGGGTGTATTTTTTCTCACCTGTGTAAGTCGTATAAACGCAATCCATTCCGGATACGTAGGGGTTGTTCATCGCCATATATAATAACTCAAACCAATGCTTGCGGCTGTTAAGCCGGCTATTAGTAAGTTATGGTCATATTCCTCAGGTATCGTAACCTTCTTTTTTACAGTTTTTGATGGTGTTTCGTGTGGCTTCTCTACGTGCTCCTTTTTTGACTTCTCCACGAAATGGGGGATGTTCCTAAGAGTGTCAGAGTTCACGTCATTCACCCCAAACTTCATGTCTTTGGTTGCTCGCTGTAGTTTGTTGTTGTAACCCACAACAGAACTGGCGTTAATAACCAAATTACTTGGCATTAACCAACAACCGGGTGACAAGGCATAATCCAGTCTAACTTTTGATTGCTGCACCGCAAGTTGATACCTTTGAACTGACTTAGAGATCTCATTCTCAATAACAGCGCTTTCAAAGAGAACAAGGAATACTTGTTGTGTTTCCTGTGAAGCACCACTGGCATCTACGATGGGGCTGCGAGTGCTAACCTGGGCTCCTAGGACGCAGTAAACAAAGGCTTCGATGCTTCGATTAATCCTTGCTAGATTCTTTAACCCAATGCCCTTCGCGGCAAAGAATGGCGCCCAAGGATACTTCTCTTTGCTTTCTATGAAATAAATTAAATTTCCTTTTGTTCCGCTGCCTCCTAAGTCTGAGAATTCGAAGGAGCTGGGATATCCCATGCCTGGACTTTCTATGCTGGCTCCGACATACGAAGCATAAGTGTAAGTCTCTCCTAGACCGTGGGCGGCACCTTCTTTGTTGCGAAAGTCAGGGTTGGTAAGCTTAAATTCATTTCTTAATCGCTCCCATGCGACTTTGTCATATTTGTTATCCTTTGGGTTAAAGACAGTATCACCCGGTAAAGGCGCGCCTAGCTCATACAATATTCTTCGAATAGTAAAAGCAACATGAAATCTTAGGAAAGGAATATGAAGCATGTCCGCGGCTATACCACATCCTTTAGTAGCAGCCCAGACAGCAAAGTTTAACTGCTGCGGCCAATATCACATGCTGGGGCCTGATAACCATTCTCTGGATTCTTTTCCCGACGTGTGCTTCATCCGAGTCTCTCTGAAGATGTCTCTTACTTTTGTCTTAAAAGTCGTAGGACCCACGGGGATTTCTAAGGAGGTAACCATCTTAGCAAAGTCATCCGCTCCGCCTTTGTTATCGTAAAATGGGTAATTCTCTGCTGCCGGTAATAGATTCTTTGGGAAGTTTGGTTCTACCGTCTTAACATGCTTAGCAGGAGTCGGTTGCGCCTTCGGTTCCAAGTCGGCATTGCTGTACATTCTGGAGCCGTTGAAGTAAATCCCGTCAGGCCTACGCTCGAACTTACTGGCGTCTGCATGCGGAAACATCTTCCTAAAGGCCCTCCAGTTAGCATAATCCCTGTTGTTATGATGTGGCTGCTCCTCAATATCATTCCCAAAAGCGTCGTACATTAGTATATATAATGGATGTTATACCATCAGCACCTCCACTCTATCCTGAAATACCCAAAGAGGTCCCAAACGAATTAAACGCTGAAAACTTCCGCTTGAATAAAGCGAATTTAATTCTGGCTTACTTGGAAGGGCAGGCAAAACACTACGAAAACGTTAGAAAGAAATACGTCAGAGCCCGAAGTACGCTACATAAAATTGCGATAACTACAGGATCCATGTCCGTAGCATTAACGGGCACTGGCGTTGCTACTTCGCTTACTGGACCGGGAATAGTCGTTGGAGTTCCTCTAGCCGGCGTTGGGGCAGCCTGTGGTATCATTTCGGCTGTTGCTACGGGTATTATGAAACAGTTGTCAAGCAAAATATCCAAGCATGACACGACAATAGCTCTGTCAAGGGCTAAAGTAAATACGATTACTGACCTTGTCTCAAAGGCTTTGCGTGACAGAAAGATAGACGATGTAGAATTCTCGCTTATCTTAGCCGAAGAGGAAAAATACGAGAAATTGAAGATGGACATCAGAAATAAAAAAACAGTCGTCAAAGATTTAACCGAGGAATCTCGCAAAAAGATCTACCAAGAAGCAAAGGAAGAGCTTCAAAGAAAACTCGCTTAGACATCAGTTTTGAAAAGAGCGTGACAGGATTCTATTTGCATATCGAACGTCAGTACGCGTAATATAAATCGTCTTATGCCATAAGATCCACTATCTTCTTGGAATCCAACCTAACAGAGGGTGGTTGGGGTTTATTTTGTAAAATATTTCGTAAATTACGTCAGGATAATAAGGAATATCCTTATTCAAACGACAAAACATCCACTCGGCTCTGCTCATATCAGAAACTTCGGGAATAGAATTACCGGTAATTTCAGATAAAAGATAGGGAATAGCTTTGTAATATTTCCCTAGCTTTAATTTTTTCAGCGTTTTCCGTAGACTTTGTGGGGTTGGCTCTTCTAAATGGTCTATGATTCTTTCCATTACTTCATCGCCTAAATATACCGGCCGATGACCTTGAATATGACTCATCCAGTCTCTGAAGTATTTTATTCTCTTGTATGGGGTCTTCTTACGACCTCCATTGGCGTAATACTGCTCTCTGGTAGCATTTGGTACGGCATTACGAATATTCTTACCACACTCGTAACACTGTGCTGACGTGTCATCTTCTATTTGCATTTTTTTACCACAGCAAATATACTTATTCGGTTTAGTAGGTACAAACTTGGGTTTCAAACACTTTACACAGAAGTCATAAACAAACTCTTTACAATCTTCGCACTCCATATATAAACTAACATATTTGCGCTGTTACCCTCAACCACACTTGGAATGGGGATTGTCCGTAGGTGGATTTTTGACACGGGTCTTGCCCGTGTTGAGATTGCGCTTGAACCCCCATTCCCTATACTACTGTAAAATCTTTCTAGAAGAGTAAAGTATAGATCTCACGGAAGCTCAGTGGGTAGACTGTAGTGTAAAACAATTATCTGTAGGTCGTCGGTTAAATTCCCACTCGTGAGACAAACATATTTTTGATAGAATATACAACATCTAATCTATGCTAGTATAATAGTAATTGATCGATATACTTGATGCGTGAAGTTCGATTATTATTTGCATATCGAACGCGGCTTTCGCAGTGAGGCGAAACGGGGTGGCAATCAATAGATCAAAATATGTTCTATGCATGCGGAAAATTTCTTGTTGTTAAGCCCTCGGAAGACAAAAGAATCCGAGGTGATTATGGTATTATCAATTTAAACGCGGTTTACAACTAATATTATTCTAATATAGGGCTAATATCATTTCCTCGTTTCTTTCTTTGTTTTCAAATTATCTATTTCTAGGACAAAATCAAAAAAACTATTCCTATCGATTTCTGGGAATTTAATACTCAACTTGACTTTCAGGAATTTGCTAACGTGGCATTTCTTACAATTTTGTCACACCCTTTTTCTCAGAATTTGACTGTTTATCTGCTTGATTGCTTGGCATATTTCGTTGATTTAGGGTTTGTGGCACTCTCATTGTTCAGATTAACAAATGTCCCAGAACCAGCCAGTTACTACTACTCAACCAAAGGTACTTATCCCTATACAAACAAGGATATGCACATCTTGTTGTCTTTTAATTTTAATTTTCATCGTTTTATATGAAAATCCTTTTTCGTAAGAAAATGCACTCTCGTCTAAAGTCAAAATATTCAACTCAAACGCGGTTTACAACTAATATTATTCTAATATAGGGCTCATATTATTTCCTGGTTTTTTTCTTTATTTTTCAAATTATCTATTTATAGGAAAAAATCCAAATATTTATAAAATCTCGATCGATTTCTGGGAATTTAATACTCAACTTGACTTTCAGGAATTTGCTAACGTGGCATTTCTTACAATTTTGTCACACCCTTTTTCTCAGAATTTGACTGTTTATCTGCTTGATGGCTTGGCATATTTCGTTGATTTAGGGTTTGTTTAAGAGTTCATTTATTAGTAATGTGATCGATGCAAATCGGTAAGTCGGCAATTTTCAATTCCTGTCTAAGAATTTAATGTATCATACTCATCTTTCTAGGAATTCATTTAGTTGTCGTTTCTCAGAATCTCATATACAATACTTATCTTTCCAGGAATACCAGTGTTTATAATCTATTTCAGACCTGATTTCATCGATTCCGGGCTTGTCTAAGGATACTTTGCTAAGTTCTATAATTCAAATAGTGGCACTCTCATCGCTCAGATTAACAAATGTCTCAGAACCAGCCAGTTACTACTACTCAACCACAGGTACTTATCCCTATACAAACAAGGACTGTGATGCACGTCTTGTTGTCTTTTAGTTTTAATCAGCATTATTAATAATAATATTTATTTATTTTTTATTACTATACTATACACTTTTATCATTATCCAAGAGATTACATATTGTCATTGAGGAAATTGAGTAGAAAGAGGAATTTTAAAGATAATTACAATATATTTATGATGCAATGGATATGAATTTCGTGTAAAATATCTTTCTCAAGGATGGTAGGCAGAGTCGAAAGAGAAACTGTGCTGCCTTTAATGTATAGCTAAACGAAGTAAAATTAATGTACGTAAGTTATGGTCATTACAATAAACAAAGAAGCACAAAGGCAAATATACTTAGATAGATTTTGATATAAATTGGCAATAATTATATAAATTAAATTGGAAGAATGTATATATTGAAAATTGTAATTATGATAATTTTCAAAATAATAACTATGATAGCTATGATTTTGATATATATATATATATAACTATAATTATAATTATTAACCAAGTTTGTTTTTTTTATTTTATTGTAACTAGTAGAGTTAATCATATCTTTAAGAGTAAAATTTAAATATTGTATAAATTGTAGAATCAAGACTCAAGACTGACAGCTAATAAGATGTTGTTTTAGTTTAGTTTTAAACGATGGTAGTGAGGGTGGTTTGGTCTAAAATTGTTTATATCTAGTGGGATAGGAGTGAAATTGACAATTTTTTGAGAACATGCTAAGAAAAATGTTAGGAAATATCTTTTTTCAATAGAATACATAAATAAACCTACCTGAAGGGAATGTATACCATCTAGTCTTAATATATTGTGTATAATATGGAGAAAACAAAGGAGAAGTATGTGCATCAAAGTTAGAGTAGGTAAATGATTCTTACAATAAGTTTCTATAAATAATGGTAATTGAACTGAGTGGAGTGCAATTTGGTCTGAAATCAAACGCGCGATTACAAAATCGCACGACCGCGTAGCGGGAGTGCGATTTGTAATTGCAAGTTTGATTTCAGAACAAAATTGCACGACACGAAGTTCAATTGCCACTTTATTATATCCATTTTGAAATCTTTTTGAAAAAGACGTTCTTTCTAGTTAAACCGACATGACTTACAATCTACAAGCAGTCGATTCAAACATGCTGTCAAGTGAACTTGTTTATCATACTGATCGAGCACACGAACAACGATACTCATTTTGAAAACCAACACTTTCAATCCAAAACTAAAATGTATTTATGTAGGACCAAAAGGCATTACATGCATGTATTAAGAATCATTTACTTACATTAACTAGCAAGACAATCCTGTCCAAAAGCTCACTGCTTGTATTTTACGATTTCTGTTCAACATGTTATGATCACACTTGTGCCGAGAAAACAACAAAAATCAAAGGTTGTTTAGTCCTTCGGTTGTCCTTAAGAAGTCACGTAGCTCGGCAAAATTCTTCTTCTTAAGAAATATTTCTTTTAATGACTGTATTTTCGATGTGTTTTATGCTTTAAAGATTGAAAAGGAAAACACTTTCCACGATCAATCGCCAAGAAGTCACATTCAAAAGATGCTGATTGTATTTTTCCCACTGCTTTTCGCTGTAATATCTTCACCTTGCTTAAGCAGTTACTTTACAAAGATGCTTTTGACAATTTTAAGTGCTCAGTTGGTCTTTTTAAGTCCTTTTTACGGCTTCTTAAGTTTTCTTAACGACTTTTTACGGTAAAATCGTTCTTCGGAAAATTGTTTTGAGCCGTGGCTGTTTTTTTTGTTTTTTTTTCTCGCAAGAAGCGGCGAGCTCAACACTCAAATGGATTCCTTAATATAATTGGCTAGAAAATGACATGTCTCTCTTGTGATTGGCTCATATCAGATGATGTGCAAAATCGTGCAATTTAGAGCTCAAAATCGTGCGATTTAGGCTGAAATCACTGCTGCAGGGAACCAATCAGATTGCAGGATTTGGTAGTGATTTCAAAATGGATGTAATAATAGTTTTAATCGATATAGATTGGTTTGATAAGTAGAGCCACATATAATATTGCCATGGTATAGATAAGGGTATATGAGGTATAGTAAAGCATAACAAATGACTTTCTGGATATATAGAAACGAGACTTATTCCTATAATAATAATAATTGAGTTTAAGAGTTCTTTTATTAGTAATGTGATGCAAATCGGTAAGTCGGCAATTTTCAATTCCTGTCCAAGATGATTTAATGTATCATACTCATCTTTCTAGGAATTCATTTAGTTGTCGTTTCTCAGAATCTCATATACAATACTTATCTTTCCAGGAATACCAGTGTTTATGATCTATTTCAGACCTGATTTCATCGATTCCGGGCTTGTCTAAGGATACTTTGATTGGTGAGCTCCTGGCTGATAAATAACAGTCTATTTCTTCACAAAGATAAGACTGAGAGTGTTCTGTTTGTTACCGGAGCCAGGCTGTCTAATATGACCAGCTTTGATGTGTCAATAAATGACCATCTTATCAAGCGTAAATCACAGTACACCTATCCAGAGTTAATATATGGTCCCCTATATTAACTCTGACCTATCTTGGTGTTGTCTTGGACGAGACATTGTCTTTTAATGAACATGTTAATGCTGACTTGCTAGCAAGATTGCAAAGGAGGGCAGCGCGATTGATTATGAAGAAATTTAGCAGTGATGAAGCCTTAAAATTACTTAGTTATGACACATTGCAAATTAGACAAGATAAACATGTCTATAAGTTAGTTAGAAAGTGCCTTGATGGACGCGTACCTCAGTTTTTTAAGCATCATTTTACTTATAGCGCCGTATCGCACAGAATATGCGGACATATCCGGGACTTTTCTATTGTTTTGGCGCGAAGTTCAAACCATATTCAATGGGCTGTGACTCGTTAAAAGGGCAAAATTACAAGAGAATTGGGTTAAATTAGCTCATGTTGGCTACAAAAAACAGTATTTTAGAAGGTTCTTCGTATTTTAGCTCGTGGCCAGGGGGTGGAAATGAAAGTAGAGATATCATTTTAGCGATACGAGAAAACAAAAAAAGTAAACAAAGAAATTTTCTTCATCATTTTTGCCAAGAAAAGTAAGGATTTTTTAACCATTTTAGTATGGTACACGTCGAAGTCACACATACTGATCTTAAATTTTTTTTTTTTAATAAACAAGTTGGTGGCCAGAAGGGGGAAATCAATCTTCAAACATTAAAGAACATTTTCCACCCTTTAGGTAGACATTCTGGAGAAATTTTCCTTCATCATTTTTGAGTTGAAAAATATTTAGTCACTCGGGCTTGTCTCTTGCGGGACACTCGAAGTTTTGAGAGTCGTCTGCGGGACATCTCGGTTACAACAAAGAAAAAGCTCTATTGTTTAATGGATCAAGTAATTAACTAGTCTTCGCCTAAGCTATTCATGATTTAGCCCTTTTGTCTCCAAATTGAAAAAAGAAGCGCTTCTTTTTGTATACTACAGAGCGTTTTCACTCATTGCCGTTTTTTTTTTCTTCTTCAAAACTTGATCTTTTCGAAAATGGATCGTTATGATTCTGGTAATGACAGGTAGCTTTGAAAGAAAAAACCCAGTCACCCACACGATTACCAGAATTCTACACTCTTACCAAAATTCATAAGAAAACTCCGGTAGGGCGACCTGTAGTATCTTGTAGTGGAGGACCAACCGAACGTATTTCTAGCTTTGTAGATTACCTTCTACAACCGATTGCCAAAAAACAAGAATCATACATAAAGGATTCTACTAGCTTTATAAACTTTATTGAGAATACTCCTATTTCAGACAATTCTATACTCGCCACACTGCATGGATGTTTGTTCACTTACACAAACATTCCTCAAGAAGAAGGCATCGAAGTGATTTGTTCGCACTACGAACAGCATTATGAAGCCAAACTTATCAATTCCTGTAAAATATCTAAAAGAGCTCATGAGACTGATTCTGAAAGAAAACTCTTTCAAATTTAACGACAAACACTTTATACAAATACACGGTATAGCAATGGGAACTAAAATGCAAGGCTGTTGCTTTCTCTGTCATTTTTATGGCAAATTTAGAAACAAAGCTGATATCTAATAGTCCCTACAAACCTCTCGTCTGGAAACGTTTTATTGATGATATTTTCTCCGTGTGGATTTTAATTGAAGAAGAGATCACAACATTTGTTGATTTCGCTAATAATTTCCACAACACAAAATTCACATGTGAAACATGATCACAGAGCGTAACTTTTCTCGACACTACAGTTTATAAAGGACCAGGATTCCCTACTTCACACATCGTAGATGTAAAAACATATTTTAAGCCAACCGAAACCTTCCAATACACCTACTTCTCATCATGTCACCCTCTTAGCGTAAAAAAGGGTTTTGTCAAGGGAGAGGCTTTAAGACTACTACATTACAACTCCGTAGCCAAAGCTTTTGAAAACGACTTACAAAGCTTCACCAAACGCCTCCACAATCGAGGTTATCCAAAAGGTAATGATGAAAAGGTAAATTATACACCGTTATCCAAAAGGGTTTGTCACAAACATTCTTAAAGAAGTTAAATTTATTGGACAAGAGGCGCTTTAAAAGACAAGAGGCGCTTAAAAACGAAACACAAAATCGCATCGTAAAATGTTACCATTCGTCACTATCTACGATCCAGCCGTACCTAACATCAAAAACATTTTAATGAAGGATTGGAACCTCATTTCTGGCAACCAGAACCTTAAAAGGATCCTCCTTTCGTCTCTTACAAGAGGAATAAATCGCTTAAAGACTCGCTAGTCAGTGCAGAGCGAAAATCCCGAAACGAGACTAGATATAATTCTAACGAATTTTTGTAGTGTTTAAACTCATTGAGCATATCGGCAGGGCAGTGGCAATAATATATTACGTTATTCAGGTCGAAAATTATAATTTTAGATGATTTTAGTATTTGTCGGCCAAAGACTTTTCTTCTACTTTAAGAGAGGTTTCTGCAGAATTCTCATTGCGATTTGGAAAACGATGTTCAACTATCTTTAAGACATGTTAAACTGTTGATGAATAATATAAAGACTGAGCCCCTTCAAAAACAATGATTTTTTAAAAATTTACTTTGCCTATGAGCTTGAGACGTTTTAACAGTTTTATTCAAAGTTGAAACACAAATTAAGGAGACAACTGAGAAGCGGCTTTCATCGATCTCACACCTCGTTCGAGGGATACGCTTCGCCGGCGTTTTGCTTCACGCTGGCTCTTTTTGAGTTAATCAATCAGAGCTTTAGAAATGTTATTATCATTCAAATTTATGCCCGCCTACAAAGATGCATGTGAAAATCTGAACTGTAAGTTCATGTCCCTAGAACAATATAGGCATTCTGTGCGATAATAGGGATATTGTTCAACGTATTACGAGGCAGAGTGATTTGCTTCATTTGCCCAGAGTTAGGACGGAATGTGCTAAAAAAGCCTTTTACTATCATGGCTGTATAGTTTTTAATGAAATCGTTAAATAATGTATTTGATAGATATTTAGATTTTTAATGGTCGTATTTTATATACCTTACATATTACAATATTGTGATACCTACATATATGCATACAAGAGTGTGTTTCTATGTATGTGTCTGCTGTGTACACCCTACTCTGCATGTTTATATGTATGTATGTATATAAATTTAGTATATATATTGTATAGATGATGGCTAGTGAAACTAGCGTGGACTGCGTCGGTGTTTCTAATGAAACAAGTTATCGTAGATTTATAAGTTTTACACCGTAGTGAAAATAGAAAACTGACGTTTCGGACGTTAGTCCTTCGTCGGAGTCAATAGAAAGTAAGAGTGAGAGATATGTAGCTTAATTTCATATCTTATATATTTTAGTCTATTTCTTTTGTTTTATTTTTCTTTAGTTAGGGCTCCTGTTGATAACAGTAAATTTATTGTATTTTACTGATAGGATAACCCTGTTTAAATAAAAGTATCTATCTACTTTGCTAAGTTCTATAATTCAAATAGCGGCACTCTCATCGCTCAGATTAACAAATGTCCCAGAACCAGCCAGTTACCGACTACTCAACCAAAAGTACTGATTCCTATACAAACAAGGACTGTGATGCGCGTCTTGTTGTCTTTTAATTTTAAAACTCTTATTAGACGGGAATTTTTTTTATTTCAGAGTCAGGGTCGTTCAACAGCTTTCCACTTGGCGTGCGAGCAAGGCTCAGTAGAAATTGTCAAACGCCTGCTTCAACAAGACCCTAGTGTTGCTAAGATACTATGGACTGATGATAATGGCGCTACACCATTACACTCTGCCGCCAAGATCAACAGCTCCGCCATACTTGAGCTGCTTCTTGAGCATGTGAGTAATCAAAAAATCGATCAGGCAATTAAAATGCGCGTGTGAGAAACACTGCATGTCATTTCGCTACTTTAGGAATCATTGGTGGACTGGGACGAGTTGAGAGGCGCAAAGATGATTGGGATTGTTTTATGGACAATTGTATGCAGATAAAAGAGAGCTGTGAACAACATATTTGCTAATTGGCTTGTTATTCATAGACGGAACTGTACACGAGAATTATGATAAATTAAAAAACTGGTTGACGTTCTCTGAGTCATGATTAGATCGAGAAAATTAAAAGACTGCTTCATATCAATGAATAGTGCTACCCTTACAGAGTGTTAATGTTAGGGTGAATTTGGGTAAGTCGTTTCCGATGCCTTGAGTAAATCTAAAGAACTAAGTCATATGAATGAATGCTGTTGATAAACTCTTACAGGGTGCTGATGTCAATGCTAAAGACGACAACAACGTTACCCCCCTCATGTTGGCCGCGAGTTTTGGAGCAACCGATTCTATTCGACTCTTGATGGAAAAAGGTGCGGATCCAACGACCAAGGATATTGACGGACGAACTGCGCTGTTCAATGCTGTGAGGCATTCGAATGCTATGGAAGTCTTGCTAATGGTAAGTTATTGCTGGGTTAGAAAGAGTTGTCATTTCATGCCTTCCTACATCGGCCAAAGACGCAAAAAACCCAGAACAAACCCAGAATTGTTTGACTCTGAGCGGACGGATGGATGTGCCATGACGTGCCGTGCCCCAGAATGTTCATCGTGTGCCGTGACCGTGCGAGCGGTGACACTCCACTAATTCTGCTCTATATGATCGTAAAGAAGTATGTGACGTGTCTCGATAAACAAATAAATGAACAGTGGCCCCGTAGCGTCGTTGTAATTGGGTTTAGCTGATGTTGCCATTATTAGTGAAAAATGAGGTGCCGCGTATTTTAATGGTTGTTTTTCAAACTGTTTGAAGAATCAACAAGCCAGTAAAATCGTCAATCTCCAAGACAATGATGGTAAGACAGCCATACATTATGCCGCTAGCGAAGGGAATGACAAAGCAGTTGAAGTTCTCCTAAAAAAAGGTGCAAATATACTAAGGTTAGTTGCATAAATAAAGACCATCTTATTTATTTTATTATCAAAGCACCGTAAACAATACAAACGATTTTTAATCAATTTTCCGCAATCAGAGTTTTAATACACCAGTTTCACATTCAATGCATACCGCTGTTTTTGAAGACTATAGACTCATTTGCACAGGCTTAGCCTCGTTTATCTCAGATCTTCACAGATACAATTAAAAGTCCGTGGGGTTTCAAAACATTGGTATTGTTCAAGCTCCACATTCTTTACATTACAGCTGATTTTTGCAAATGATTTGCTCTTAAGCGAGGCTAAGCCTGCGGAGATGAGTCTTCAGTCTTAAAACACAGCCGTATTACGGAATGAGACAAGGGACTATTTCCGAGCTAATTTGTTGAGCTTGTGGGACATAACAACGGTAACTAGGATGCGGAACCAAGAATAATCGTTTCACCTTTAGATGTGTGAATGCTGTGGTTTAAAGCACAAACTTTAGGTTAGCTTTAGGTATAGGTTGCGCTGTTTGTTCCTATTTAATAGAGCTAAGTGAGTTGTCATAAAGAAGAAGAGAAATGCCTTTGCAGCTGTGTTCTAAACTAATTATAAGGAATCATATGCATGTCGACATTGAGCATGCACAGAGTTTTTGCCCAACGCAAACCGCCTTCAGTCATTATGATTACAGTACATAAACGTGATACCCAACACAAAGTCACATTTTCTCCATTTTCTTCTTCTGATTGCGTTTCGATCAGTGATTCGAAAAACAGAACAGCTCTTCATGAAGCAGCAGAAAAAGGCTCCACAAAATCAGTCGAGATGATTGTCAAGGAAAGACCTCTCTGTATTAACAATGTGGATAGTGACCAGGTAAGGAACGTGTCATAATCTAGAAAGTTAATAATAATAATAATATTAATAATAACCGTTACTGTCCATTATATGCCTTATGCCATTTACGTCCATACTGAACAGCACGTGGAAAGGCTACAAGTTGAACAATGGTAATTATGATATATGATATGAAGCTCTATGGGAAGAACGAGAAAGAAATCGAGCCATTACTACACTCTGTACAAATATTTAGTACAAACATTGCGATGACATTCGGAGATAGAAAAGCGAGCCAGAATAGGAATAAGAAGAGGAAAGATTGTAAAGAGGGCAGGGATAAAGCTACCCTATGGTCAGCAGATAAAGAACTTGGACGGTAATGATCACTATAGTAGGTATCTAGGAGTGTTAGAGAAGGAAGATATCAACCATCAGAAAGTAAAGAATAGCGTCCAACTAGAATACAAAAGGAGATTAAGACTGGTTCTTAAGTCAAAGTTATCAGGAAGAAACAAGATTTTCGCCATTAACGCCTATGCGGTTCCAGTATAAATAAGATACACAGCTGGAATTAATAGTAAATTAGACAAACGAAGAACTCCACTCTCTAAACAGAAAGCTAGACGCGTAAAACCAGTAGTATCCATGCATCGAGGGTTACATCCACGTGCTGATACAGATCGCATCTATGTTCCAAGGTCTATGGGTGGAAGAGGACTTAAGACCGTAGAGGACACTGTAAGAGAGGAGGAACTTTCCCTGAAAGAATATGTCAGCAAACATGAAATTCTATGGAACATTGTAAAGGATACCGTGAAAGAATCAGAAGAGACCAAGAAGGAATACCAACAGCGCAGGCAGAGCGAAAGACTTGAAAGATACAAAGGCAGGTCTTTAGACGGAAACTACATCAAGACGTGCAAGAACAAGATGGATAAGGAGAGCACTTGGCTGTGGCTAAAGAAAGGAGAAATTAAAATGGAGAGGGAAGGACTACTCACTGCTGCACAGGACCAAGTGCTACCTACCAACTACCAACTACTTGAGAAGTAAGTACAACAGCAGTGACTCATCGCTGTGCCGACTATGTAAAGAAAAGACGGAAACTGTGGACCACCTTGTATCTGGCTGTAAAGTACTGGCAAGGAGAGAGTACAAGGACAGACTTGAAAAGTGGCAAGAACAATCCATTGGCACCTACGCAAGAAACACGAACACAGATCACAAACCAGAGAAAGTAGTCATTACCAAAAATACCGGACATTTCGCTCCGGCAGTATTTATCTACAGCGGTGTTGCGGGGTCATGACGGCGCATGCCTCCTAGTGTCAAATTTCTCATAACAACATGGCGGAGCGTGGTCGAAGAACTATGAGAGTTTATTACAGGGCACTAAATAGGCTTTCAACTGCCGATTTTGACAATTTTAGCAATTCAGTAATGCTAAGGCAGCTTCCATCTGATGTGTTCTTTGTACTGAATTTTTTCCATATTTTAAACAATGGAAATGGTACTTTCACAGTGAAAGCAACTTCAAACAACTCTGCAGATTCTTGATATAAGTAAGCAAAAGAACTCCTTGCATTAACCTCAGAATCAAAATTCAATTTCCAATTGATACCTTCTTTAGTATATTCATTCAGATATTAAGACATTTTTATATTGAGATCTATAACAAAGTAATCCTAAAAGCTGTGGTTTCTATCGAATTTTGCCCGCTCCAAATGAGAACAAATTGGCGTTAAAAATAGCTCTGAGACGAGTGTGTTATGTGAATGATTGGATGTGGAGACCGCAAGATGGATTTATCTCCGTGATCATGCAGAATTTTATCTACTTAGGGGACAGTGTGACAATGATTTTAAGAGCATGTGTGGTGAATTAGCACATTATTTTTAACAGTATTTTGCCCGAAAAAGACCTTTATGCAGCCATCATAAGTTGAGTCTGGTAATAAAAAGATATAACTAGTTTATTTAAAACTAGTGTGAGCTGCGTCGGTGTTTCTAATAAAACAGTAATAACGAAAAGGTAAATTATACACCGTGAAAAAAATGAAAAACCTTTCTGACGTTTCGGACGCCAGTCCTTCATCGGAGTAAACGAGAAAGAGGTGGTAGAAAGGAGTGTATATAAGATAGAATAAGACAAAAGAAACCAATGAGAACAAGGTAGGCAAGGAAACAAAAACAAACAATTAAAAGACAAAAGAAAAGGTTAGTTGAAAGTAAAGCGTTCATTAATCCCGTTAGGGCTAAGAGTGCCCAATAGGTCGAAAACCTTGTTTTTGGACGGTATATTGATGATTGTATTGGTGCTACTTCTTGTTCTCGTAATGAATTAGATTCTTTTATCTCTTTTGTTAACTCTTTTCGCCCTGCCTTAGACTTTACGTGGGAGGTTAGTGAAACATCAGTCACTTTCCTTGACATCTTTCTTAGTGTTAATGACGACCGCCTTAGCACTAGTGTCCACTACAAACCTACTGACTCTCATTCTTATTTACTATACTTGTCTTCTCATCCTAAGCACACTCTTAACGCTATTCCGTTCTCGCAATTTCTTCGTCTTCGTCGTTTGTGTAGTGATGATCTCGATTTTTCCGTTAAATGTTCTGAGATGCGTTCCTTCTTCCTCAAGCGTAATTATCCTGCTCATGTTATTGATCACGCCATTCGTAAAGTTTCTACTATTGATCGTACCACCGCTCTCACTCCTCACACTCGTCCCTCTAATGATCGCATTCCTTTCACTCTTACGTATCATCCTATTAATAATTCCATTAAACCCATTGTTAACCGCAACGTTTCTCTGCTTGACTCTGATACTCGCACTTCTGCTATTTTCAACAACCGCCCTCTTTTTTCGTATAAACGTGATCGTAATCTTCGTTCTTTCTTGGTCAAGGGAGTTCTTCCCTCTAACAAAGAACCTGGTACCTTTCGCTGTTCTCGCAAACGTTGTTTCACTTGTCCTCACATGAGCTTCTCACACTTCTGTTGTCGGTCCTAAATCCACTGTTAAAATCACTGACCATTTTGTTTGTATCACTTCTAATGTTGTATATTGTATTAAATGTACCCGCTGTAATCTTTTGTATGTGGGCGAGACTGGCCGCCTTCTTGGTGATCGCATTTGCAATCATCTTTATGATATTCGCAATAACGATCCCACCAAACCAGTTTCCCGCCATTTTAATCTAGCTAACCATTCGCTTTCTGACTTCATTGTTTTCGGTCTTTCTTTGATTAACGGCAACAATGATTATCGCAAGACCAAAGAAATGCGGCTTATTCACCTATTGGGCACTCTTAGTCCCAATGGGATTAATGAACGCTTTACTTTCAACTAACCTTTTCTTTTGTCTTTTAATTGTTTGTTTTTGTTTCCTTGCCTACCTTGTTATCATTGGTTTCTTTTGTCTTATTCTATCTTATATACACTCCTTTCTACCACCTCTTTCTCTTTTACTCCAACGAAGGACTAGCGTCCGAAACGTCAGTAAGTTTTTTCATCTTTTTCACGGTGTATAATTGACCTTTTCATCATTACTTAGTCTGGTAAGTGCACTGAAGTACGATAAATCGATCCATAACACCGCAAAATGTCCAAGCCACTATTAACCACTTTATTTTAAGCTTTTTAGTTTTACTACCATATAATTCTTTGTACGGATCCACCATTTTTAAATGCCCGTGAAGATGTTTGCATAATGATAGGGCCGCCATATTGTCCGCTATTTTTGGTAATGGGAAAACGAAAAGGTCAAGATCCGATAGTATTTTAATGTTTACGCGAATAAGAAGATTGAAGCATGAAGTCGTAGATAAGAGCAAAAAGAAGGCGAAACTGATTGACATCTCAGTGCCTATGGACCATAGAATTGATCAAAAGGAAATGGAAAACATTGACAAGTATCAAGACCTAAGAATAGAAATAGGAGGATGAAGATAATGGTAGTTACGATAGTCAATGGATCGCTCGGAACAATAGCAGAACAATTTAAGGATCATGTTCAGAGACTAGAAATTGATAGTGAGTTTGTTAGACCAACAGAAATCTGTACTTTTAGGCACGGCACACATCTTAAGAGGAGTACTTCAGCTCTCAGGAGCCGGGTATCTCGAGCTGAAGGATAATGTATACCAGCAAAAGAGTTGAAATATTCTTATTTTGCTGTGCAATAAAGGAATGATAATGATGATGATGATAAACGCATGCCATATCCAACACATTATTTGGTACTCTTTCTTAGAATACAGCGCTTCACTTGGCAGCCGTGAACCAACACTCTCACCTCGTCAAACTACTCCTGGCGAACACACACCAAGAAATTCTTCGCAATAAATCGAATCAGAATATCTTGGACATAGCAGTAGAGAAAAACCTCACTGAGGTAGCGGAAACTATAGTGGAAGATCCAAGGTAAGCGTGCACTACACACAGCCCTTCGTGGTAAGGCCATAGGACGTTTGCATGATCACATTATTGACCTCTACTACCAGACTCCCTTGCACACTTTCTTTTGTTCAGTTAATCAGCACCAATTATATTACTGTTCTCATGAAGCATCCGGTGATGGTAGTAAAATGACGCCATTATTCACGAGTCCTGTGAAATTAGGCGATTGCAAGTTATGCGCAGCAATTGGGAGTCAAGCTCGTAAGCTTGTATGTGCGACTAATTTTATTCTTATTGCAGATGGCGAAAGGTGTTAGAGTCTTGTAGCAGTGGTGTTTCTCAACAGATGATAAAATTAATCGAAAAAATGCCACACGTAGCAGAGGTATGGAAAAGATCCCCTCATGTAAACTCTTGATGTATTCAAGTACGTGTAACGAAACAACTGACGCTCACGGTAACAGAGCATCACATACTTTAGAGGACTCATAGTCAGTTCCTTTGAGTTCCTTCTCAGCCTTCTGACAAAATAATTTTTTTTCGATTTTCAGCCTAGGAGGATCTGGTTGCGAGAATGGTCGCATCTGTAGTAAGCTTATGTTAGAAAACAGAGGAAATCTCTTAGGAATGTAAAAATCACACACATACAGACAGGGTGCCGTGATCTTGGCGTTCCCGTTGTCGAGCATGTTTATTGGCTGAGTAGTTGATCCTGTGCACTGTGATTTGGTTCAAAGTGTGTTGTCAATTCCGTACCGTGATATTATCGTGTTCTGTACCGTGCCGTGTCATTACACAGTCATGCGAAATATGTTCCATGCGCATCTATTCCAAATACGATAAATTCGGGAGGAGGGGGGTGTGTGTACTTATTGTAACGTGTTCTCTCTTTTGTATTTAAGCGTTTATTGGAGTACTGTGTGCAAGCTGAGGGAGATAGCCTTAGTAAGGATTACAAGGTAACATGATGATCTTCAGACAAGATAAAAATAAGGTCGCTCCTTGTCATTCCTAGATCATTCAATCATTCAATATTCTCAAATATCTGCACCAAATAGACCTTAAACGATGACCATCACGTGCTGACATCCACAAAGAGTTTCAAATTATTTAAACCTACGATTCAGCTGATGAACATTCCTATCTAGATATGGAATTAAGTTGTGTTATAACGTTATCTTAATGGTTTCTTTGCGAATGTTTTAGATCAAATATGATCTCAGTTTGATATTGTGCAAGGAGAATGCAAAGGAAAAAGCAGGATCTCTTAAGATCTTAAAGGTAATCATGGAGTTGATAAGGTGAGACCAATGATTTACTGCCATTCTGTCTGACTTGTTATTGTTTGGTTCTCTTGATCGTTTTTCAAGACAATGGCGAAATGTCGAAGCCACAGATGCCTTGATCATCGGCTGTGTTTCATTTTACTTAGCGAGAAATGGTAAGCAGTCACCATCTTTTTTCTTTTCTTTTCTTTTCTCTTTCTTTTTTGAAGCTATACTTTTTCATTTTCCACTTATATATATATATTTTTTCCTTTTCAACGCTGTTCAATGGTTGTCGTTGTCGGCTCCTCTCTTCCTGTTTCGAGTTATGATATGTTTAGTTGCTAAGACTCTCCTTCGCCTCCACGTATTTCTTAGTTAAAAGCGCAGCGCACTGATCCTCAAAATAGCTTAAAGATTCGGGCAAACATTGCATTCTGTTTAACCGGTACGAGGATTATATAAGAACCAATTTTATTATTTTTACTTAAAGTTACAATAAAAACCCATGTAAACTAAGATCAACTGCAATCGGCTGTGAAAATTTTCCGCTGAAAGTAAACTTGTAAGTTTGTTTGTCCGAATTTCGCCTTTGTCTTCGTTTTTATGACGTCACGGTTACATTCATCTTCCTTTTTTCTCGTCTGGCTCTGTTTTGCAGGAATAAGTATGGTTGCATCGTTTTTCTACTAAACCTCTTTTTCTTCCTGGCATTGATCTTACCACTGACCGGGATGCATGTCTTTCTTGAAGACAACGACGAGATATATTGCGAAGATCGCATAATAAACCGAACATCGAGTGGGGAAATCTTATACGATACAGTGAGTTGAAAATATAATATTACAATCAACCAAGCAATAATGGCTTGGGTGGGTGAATGGGTAAGTGGCTGGTGGCTGCTTGGTTGGGTGGGTGGAGTGGGTTTGTCGGTCGGTCGGTTGGTTGGTTGTTTTTTTCCATATATTCACATTTAATTTAGACCTTAATGGTTTATCATTTTCGATTTTTTAGCAGATCAAAAGTTGTCTCTTTAACCATGCGGTAAGTTTAAAAGATCGTAAATGTGTATGCATCATCTTTCAGTAGAGGGTGCTAATAATAATAATGATAACAATAATAATAATAATAATAATAATGATGATGATAATAATAATAATAATAATGATGATGATGATAAAAATGATAATAATAATGATGATGATAATAATAATAATAATGATGATGATAAAATTAATAATAATAATTAGTAATTACTAATAACAACACGAATAAAAACGTTCCTAAAAAGATCCCAAAAAATTATAAAATTAACATAGTATGTGTAAAAAATCTTAATACATACATGTCATCTATGATTTGTAATGTATTAGTAATATATAATACAATAACTTATTAATTTTTTCTTTCTCCAATAATTAGTTGTAAAACTTCGAACAGATTTAGATAATTTGACGACATTACTTAAATCATTACATCATCTAGCAGCAGCTCGAAGGAAAATGATCGTTGACCAGATTTTGAAGATATCTTATGCAAATGAATGTCATTACTACTTCTAGTATTGTTATCATGAATATCTGAATTACGATTAAATAAATGTCTTAGGTATAAAGGACAGAAACCATTCAAGTAGCGGAAAACTGTAAAGACACTTTTAAAAAACCCACCTCTCTGCTAAAGAAACCCAACCAAACTCTTTAAGTAAACTGGCTGAACTACGATCCCTAACCTTTCTCTTGAGAATTATACGTGCACCGCGTTTCTGAAGCTAATGATGTTAGTAATTAACTGGCAAATAACCTATAATTTGTAGTTTAACAGTTAACTGATATTTCATTATTTTGGTTAATAAATGGCCAGCGCTCATAAAATTATTTTCAGTTAGCTGACATTCAGCCGAAAATTAGTACTTAACTGAATATAGGCAAATTGCACTAAGAGATAACGTGATCAAATCGGCCATTGTGGCTAGCATTCTACAGGATTTTTAGCTATGCGAGAATGTAAAAAAGATGGCGGATTCGGATAGTTTTTTGGTGATAAAAGGTAAGTTAGCGCACTAAATAACGATAAAAATCCCCTTTTCTTGCAGGAAATATATCCTAAGTAGATATTTAAAGTAGATTTTTGCTATTAACTAGCCAAGAGGAGAAAAAATATGGTATTTTTTGCGCTACGTTGTGAAGACCTAGTCGAAGTGTTTAGTCTTATTTTGCCGGCTGCATGACCTCAAAACATGCCATATTTTTCCTCTTCCTGGCGAATGCAGGAAAATTATACTTAAGGTATCTATTAGAAGTATATTTCTTGCAAGAAAAATGCATTTTTCAAGAATGAAGTTGGAAAATACTTGATATTTTTCGACAAGAAGTCGTTGTTTTAGTCGTTGTCGTTGCGCTAACTTTTTAAAAAACACAAAAAAACTATCCTGTAGAATGCCAGCCACAATGGCCGAGATTCGATCACTTGACCTCTTAGTGCAAGTCGCCTATTGGGTATACCCCCAATGGATATTTTGTAGCAAATTTTGCGTGCAAAGGTACAAAATTATGTTTCTTGTGAATTCAGCCGATTCAGATTCTTCATTACTTCATTATGCTCATGCTTTTAATTCAAATCGCGAAAGAGATCATTCAGTTTTATTATCAGGTATGTATATAAGTTCATAATACCCATTTCAAGGTTGAGGAACATGGGTCGAGTTGGAATTGCAGCAGTGCATTGTGGTCTATTTCTTCCCCTAAAATAGTCCCACAATGCATCGCGCAATTCCAACTCGACCAAGTTTTCCCCCAACCTCGTAATGGCTTAAAAACAGCAATATCTATCACATACCAGACATGGACTTTAGAGAGGGTAGGGCTGGACGGACGATCAGCTCCTTCACTTTTTCTAACTTCCACTACATTTTTAAGTCTCTGCCCTCGCACTTCATCGCGCAGAATGCCCGGACATATTGCCTTTGCCGCCTCATTTGCATCATTTGAAGCTCGCGGGAAGTTTGAAAATTTTGACTCGATTTACAAAAGAATGAGTCAATTTTGCGACAGACACGTTAATACAAGACATCTTTTCTTGGAATTGCGTTAACAAAATACAGGGCTTGCGGCTTGAAAACTAAAGTTGAAATGTCAAAGTAGTACTTCGCAGTTAAAAAACAGAGATTATAACGACATAAATAGTATCCGTTTGCCTTCGAAAACGGTAATTTTTAAGAAATTTTATACGTAGGCAACTTTTGAACTAAAATTTAATTGTCTCGTATGAAGAAATGTTGACGCTTGCAACCTGAATATTAAAGCCTCTATTGTATATTCAGCAACAAGCCCAAAATTTTGTTTTTAATAGCGGAGCTCCCGCGCGGGCCTTCGACCCGCGCGATCGGAGCACCATACCTAAGAAAAAATGGTAAACTATCGAGTTGATTTTTCATGGCTTGGCTGACGTCACTTCCGTCCGTCCGTCCGTCCGGGCGTGTACACAAGCATTCCGATTGGCTGGTTAAATATTTTTTTTGGCGGGAATGTCGACGCGCTGCAACATCCGGGTACACATAAAGGTAAATCCGGCTATTAAACTTTTGTAAAAAAACGTCTTACACACGTATAGAAATACCGAGAGATAACAACTAAATTTTTTATTCAACCTTATATTTATATTTAATCTATTTACTATGGAACCCCTTTCCGAAATCGATATGTCGAAAGAAAGCTCAGAGGAGAATGAAGCCAAGAAAGAAAGGCCAGAAGTAAAAGAGTTTTTTCGAAAAAGGAAAAACTCTGGTGGCGTGAAAATAGAAGGCAAAGAGGAAGGACTCACCAAAGAAAAGCGGGAAACAGAGAGAGAGAGATAGAGACCCAAATCCAGGCGGGACTTCGATTATAAAGAAGGCGAACATGATCGTGTAAGAAAAAGGAATATGAAGCAAAACTTGACGGATGAACAAAGAAAATGAACGTGAAATACAAAGGAATTTGAGTCAAAACTTCACGAATGAACAAAGAGAACATGAGCGCGAAAGACAAAGGAATTTGAAGCAGAACTACTAGCTAAGGCGACTCTCAAATGCACAGAAAAAAATCGCTTTAGGGCAAGTTATAGACCAAAGACAATTAAAACACTTTCATGTATTCAAAGATGGATTAAGAAGTGTTCTCCAAGAATTCAGGTGTGTGGTTTAGCAAACAATCGTATATTATTTTTTGACAAGCGTTTTTTCTCGACGAATCGACAAATCATTCGCAATAACTTTCCCTCAAAACTTTTAATAATTCTGTAGATAAGCTTAATTTATTTTAATGTTGGAGTAAATATAACATGAAGAGCATATTACAACAAATATTCGTCCTTTATTTAGCTTTGTAAATCTTTAGCAATTCGGTTAACGTTGTAAAACGTTGTAAAACGTTGTTTTATACCAACTATCGTAAGTTTTTCGTTCAAGAAAGATTCGCCTCCTATCGCGGGGTCCCATCTTCAAAACAACGAAGGCTTTCATTTAATAATTTCATTTCTACAGATAATTTATTTAAGTATTGAATGAAAATATAAATTTACACCAAATATTCAACTGTTTATTAAGCTATTCGAGCAAGTCTGATTATAAAAATGAGCTTAAATTTGTGTTGTTGAGAGATGTTGTAGAAAGACCTAGACTTTCACTTTACAAAGCCGTAAAAAACTGATTTAAACTTTTTTTAAACTTCGATTTTCCGAATTGAAATTTAATACTGATTCCAAATCTGGAAAGAAAAATAGGGTGTCCCGAGCTTGTTTTCGAGATAATCTGCATTTAATGGAAGCCTATGCACGAGCTTTTGGAGTAAAAACTGCGCCACCGGAAGTGATTAGAAAAATAATAAGATCCATAAGATCATAGTTATTTGCAGACTATATGATTGCACGAGTGAAGGCTAGTCAATCATTCTATAATAATATGTGCTTATTTTCAACAAAAAGACAAAAAGATAAATTAATTTCTTATATTTTGTAGTTTTGGTGCTCTTAAAAATTTCATAAAGTCGAACAAAAATCCCTACAAAAATCTATTTTTTTATGTGTTGCTGATTTAAACTTTTTTTTAAATGTTGATATAACATAGATTCATGAGAGTTTTTTCGAATGAGCTATTAAAAAATATAGAGTCCCGTGCAAAATTTGAGGGTTTTGCCCTGTTGAAGCTCAAAACACGTATGGTTCTTCAATAAAATCTTGTAGATTTTTCAGCGGTTTTTGAGCGCGCGCTCATCGTGGGCTCAATTCGAACGTTCAAAAGTAGGCAGCCACCTTAACAAGTTTTCAAGTCTGTTTTTTGGTCTTGATTTCAATTTCAATGAAAGACATCCGAGGTAAATTTTACTAAACTTGATATTGTATTGGATTATCTGTAGTTATCTTTCGTTCTTTTTTTAAATAAAAGAGATTCAAAGCCTAAAAATGTCGGGTTTTTTGAAAAATTTGTCGAAAAATCTTTCAAGAGCAAAACTAGCCCCTGGGGGTGGTGGTGCGTTGTGTACAAAATTCCTAAGTGGGAAAGTATATACTCGCGGGGAAAAAAAGCAATGTTGTGCATTTCGATTCGATTTCACTGCATGGTTTTTATTATGGGAGAAATGATCTTCAGCTCGAATAAAAAATAATTGAAGATTTTTCCCCCTATCTTATTTTTAACTTTCAGTTTCATTCAAATTGTTCTCCCTGTGATTTCCGTATCGGGAGCTCCGCTTTTAGGCAGTGCCTAAATATATATTAGTATCCATTTTCATTTAAAGATTTTAATGAGGATTTTGGTGAACATGGTTTATCATTATTCCTAGAAAAAGGAACTAAGCACCGCCTCCTCACTGTCTTAAGTGATCCATATGTACATTTTCGCTAAAGAACTAGAATCATGAGTGCTATTGGATTCATTTGTTCATTGTTTCTTGGCATCGAATAAACCGGCCATAAGATGCCGTATACGAGTATGAGTTTACTCTTCCTACACCTATGAATTGAATCACTAGAATCATGAGTGTTGTTTGGATTCATTTGTTCATAGTTTCTTGGCATCGAATAAACCATAAGATGCCGTATTCGAGTATAAGTTTACTCTTACTACATCTAGGGTTCACTAGAATCATGAGTGCTATTTGGATTTATTTTTTACAGTTTCTTGGCAACGAGTAAACTATAATGTGCCGTATTCGAGTATGAGAGTAATCTCATAGTTTACTAGATAGTATGAATCACTAGAATCATGAGTTTCGTTTGGATTCATTGGAAAAAATTGCCCATACATTTGGAATATTTGCTCTTTTCGGTCTTTTTTCTCTCTTTCCAAAGCAAAGGGTTGTGCTTAAAAGTAAAGTTATATAGCACAAGTAAACTGCGTGACCAACATCCTAAATGACCCTGTAAATCTTCTGTTCTTTCCCTAACTAGTAGTTAGCGTATTTTCGAGGCTACGAAACCTAAGAAACCATAAGAGGCGAATGTATAGGCCAACAGATAGTATGAACTTATAAAATCAGCAAAAATACGGTTCTAAATTTTAACAAATTCCTATGAATTATAAACCAAAATGTTCAGGAAAGCCCGGGGTTTTCAAATCCATTTTTTTTTATTGACAGGTTCTGTTTTATTTCTAGCTTGACCCCGGTTATGTCATGCATTTTCTGTTGTAAAATACATCCAATAGCGTACATTCAACTCAAAATGTACGGTGTTTTTTTTTTTCAACAGAATTAAATCTAAACTATAAAATACAGTCCGTGAATAGTTGAATTAACTGAATCCACTTCTGTTTTTTTGCCTAGATAGTTATTGTTTTGAGAAAAGATTGTATGAAGGGGAGTGAGCTTGAAATCTTAGCTAACCAAATGTTAACATATTTTTTTCTGATGTTATAGTTCCTTGGCAGAGTAAACTATAAGATGCCGTATTCGTGTATGAGTTTATTCTTAGTAGATCAATGAATCACTAGAATCATGAGCGTTATTCGGATTGTTTATAGTTTCTCCCCTTAAGAATAAACTATAAGATGCTGTAATCGATACGTATTCGTATTAGATACCCTATGCCATAAAAGTGCAAGAATCTTGTCAATCATGAGATGATTGACAAGAAAGATATTAAATATTTTGTTTGAGTCATAAGTAGTTCACGTGACGGCAATAACCAATAACAATGCGCCATTGGGATGCTTTTGTTTCATCGAGCCTAATGTGAATATGTCCTTAAAACAATAGGCATTCTGCGCCATGTTGGTCTTTTGCATACTATTCTGCAAGATTTACCAGTCTAATTATGCCCCCAACCCCAACCCCACCCTCCCCCCCCCCCCCCCCCCCCCCAACATTTTATGGTGACCGGCAGGACTTTAAATGTGTCCTTAAAACAATAGGCATTTTGCGCCATGTTGGTCTTTTGCATACTATTCTGCAAGATTTACCAGTCTAATTAAGCCTCCTCCCCCCTCAACTCTTTATGGTGTTCGGCAGACCTCGACAGATCAGAAGATATCCAAATGCAAAAATATCATTGCTTATCAGTCAATATTACATTTCCTATCTACAGCGCAAGCGCTACTTCACGTCTGTCAGCAGCTGGATCGACATTATCGGGCTCGGAGCAGCCTTATTCTCTGTTGTACCACCGTGTGAATGTAAATGGGGAATACAAAAAGAAGCTGCTTCTGTCGCAATCTTTCTGAGCTGGATCAATCTCATCATGTACTTTCGAAGGTAAAAATATATTTATTTTTTATAATGATATTTCTGCAAGTTGCCTCTCTTTGTTTGCTTGGTATAACTTTGCATGGTCATGGCAACGATATGATGCTCTAAACTCATACAATCGACGTATAACAGACCAACTAATCAATTTAACTTCAAATAAACCTTCAACGTGCACTCCTGAGAGAGAAAACTAAAGGGACCCCAGAACCGATCATGAGAAACACCACAGATATATCTGTTTAATTTTTTTCTGACTGTACACGCAATAACATTTACTTAAGGGCCCCCAGAACCGATCATGAGGAACACCACAGATATATCTGTTTAATTTTTTTCTGACTGTACACGCAATAACATTTATTTAAGGGGCCCCAGAACCGATCCTGAGGAAAACCACAGATATTGCAGTTAAAAGTTTTCTTACTGAAGTTAACACTTATTTTATCGTTTGTAATATCGTGAATTAATCTGGCGCTTACGGATAATATTTCTTGTCCAACAGGCTTCCCTTCTACGGTAAATACGTCATCATGCTGTACCGTATGTTCATTACATTACTCAAAGTAAGATATTCGTAATGCTGGGGAAAGGAATTGCCATAAAATTCAATTTTTAGAAGCGGCGATAGAATGAATTCGAGGCTTAGTTCGTTTTTGGGGACCTTCTATCGGAAATTTTATTCCTCTTGTGTAAAACTAGTTCATTGTTTTTCTAGCTGTTTTCAAATCACTCTTGTTTATCCACTCCGTGTTCATAGTTTTAAAGATAACAGTGAGAATCCTACAAAATGAGATCCGTTGGCATCTGATAGGACTAACACTTACTGCTTTGCAGGTCTTGTTTCTATTCGCTTTTTTTATCGTGGCTTTTGGGGCAACTTTTCATCTCATCATTGATCAGGTAAACTACCCTCTCCTCTCCTCTTTACTCCTCTCCTCTCCTTTCCTCTCTCTGTCAGTTTAAATCCTATATTCTCCAATATCTAGAAATACTTCATTGGAGGAAATGAATCTCTATTCTTCAAAACTAATACTCATTTATTTCTATCATTTAAAAAGGTGCCCTTCACGTCTTTTCCTAAAACCCTGATGAATATATTCATAATGACGCTGGGCGAGATCAACTATGTAGACGTCTTTATGCCATGGAGCAAGCTGTATTACCCTCAATTAGTCAACATTATTTTGATTCTCTTTTGCCTGTCAATGCCCATCATTCTCATGAACATGTTGGTAAGTATGATGAATGCCATACATTCTTTAATTGCACGTTACGTCGTCGCGGACTCTCTTGTGGGATAGCATTGGTGCAATTTATCAAAAGATTTCTTTTTAGATCCATTGTTAACGGCAACAATATGGCCGTTATGCATGTTTTTGTCTTTTGACTCTCTTGCAATGCGGGAATGCTTGCAACCCATCAAAAATTAATTAATCTGTAAATAATTTATACGTCTGGTTCTTTGTAACGCACGTTGAAATCTGCCAGACTTTTCTAATATTGTCGTGATTATTTTCTAAACATTAAAGTTCAAAACTTACCCTAGTCTCTCTTGCTCTTCTGTTAATCAGCTACGCCCGTGATGCCAGCGCAGTTAATTCATTAGACCTATTTACCTTGGGCGTAATGTTTTAGCATTTCAAACCACCTGTTATATTCTCTAAAGTATCACTCATTTGTTGCGCATGAGAAGACCCTTCATTATGGATGCAACTCAAACAAAAGAATCCTATTCTTAACGAAATGACACTTGGTCTTAAATGTGAAAACATTTAACCCAAAGGCAAAGGGAATTATACATATCTTCTGAAGCAAAAGCGTTGAAAATGCTTCTGCTAAAATGTAACGCATAGCTATGGTCGGGAGAGGATCTTAGGAAACTTTTAAGTTAAAACAGTGCGGGAAACAGACCGCTTTACCACATGACAGTAAGAGAATAAGATTGAGAATAATATTCTTTGTTTGAGCTGTATCCATATTCATGTGTCTTCTCATGTGCATCCGATAATCAAAGAAATGTTACTCTAGAGAATTACACATATTCTGAATTGGGGAAACTTTACACCCAAGGCAAAAATTTCATTAGCATCCTTAACTCCAAATCTTAGAGATCTGCCACTGGGGGACTGCGTATGTTACCTTGAATGTGTTGCAAATGAAAACCTGGAATGATGATTATTGTTTGTTTTGATAGGTTGGTCTGGCTGTCGGAGATATTGAAAAAATCGAACGGGATGCTCTGATTGACCGAAACATCATGCAAGTATGTCAAAGGACATTGGCAATATGTCTGTTTATGTCTCACACTATAGTGCAACATTAAATATGCTATTATTTCGTGAAGAAACCGATATAGTGGGAAATAAAACGCAAGTTATTTTGGCCAAAATTCTTTAGCGTCCGCCATCTTGAATAGTCTGTCGAAATAATTAACCTCCATTTGACGTCATTAGCAGGGTAGAATGAAAACAGACCTTGATTTTCTAGTTTTTGGAGAAAGTGAACGTAAAAATTAGTTTCTAGTATCCTTTTATGTAAAATTATGGAACCGTTAACTGGGCAATACATTTTGTTTTCATCTTGTACGACCAGATGTTTCAATGCTACCTTGCAAATGACGTCACATGAATAAATTTGCATGTCGAAAATTTTCAAAATAGCGGAACAGGGGCCAATTAGGGGCAAGTAACAATTCGTTTTCTAGCCACCCTTATGATCCAGATAAAATAAAGACTATTTATGCATATACTTTTAATGATGATAGATTGCTTGAATTATATTGCTAATGTCCTTTAACCAACGTAATCAATATCGCTATCCACCCTTCGTACAACCGGGCCCAGATGCTTTTCTTACTAATTATTTTAATAAAATTATTGATCATCATAATAAGAAGCATCATATATTGCGTTTAATAGGTGGAATTGCTGATCGATATCGAGGCAGTCTTGCCATCTTGGCTCCTCAGACGTGTCCATTTTAGAGACGTGACAGTCTATCCTAACAAAAGGCCTTCTTTCTTTTACAAGGTTAGAAAACGTTCGACACGAAGAAAACAGTATTTTTTAATGCGTTTTCAACATGACAAAGCAATAACGAAAGGACGAATCATGTGGTTGGTTAGCAATTTCAAAAGTATAGAGTCTTTGCACCATCACGTGACGGCAGCCATGTTAGATGTCAGTGATAATACACTTGCATGTTTTCATGAGAAAGAATTCAATTCCTGAGAGCAAAGGTATCTTATTGCTATGCCATCAAATTACAGGCAGTCCAAACTTTATTATGGGATAGGCACATGATGATGCAAAGCCGTTATTCATTATTGATTTTCTTGTGGGTGTCATCAATAGGTCTACAACAGTCTCATAGGCTTTGGTCCCGGCAACAAAGAAGGTGAAGCGGACAAAAGAGACGCACGAACACCGGGAATGACGCAACTAACCGAGAAACTGGAGGAACAGGCTTCAGAGTAAGATTTGTTTTGTAAAACAGAGATAAAACAGAATACTTTTAATATCAGGATATAGATGGATTCTCTAGTCACATGATTACGTACCTTCCGCCATGTTGGATGGGGCTAAATTAAAACATTCGAGCTTACAAGAAAAGTTACTTCATTAAAAAAAAGCCATTTAAAAATCGGTGCTCACAAAATAAAACTGTTTGGCGGATAAAGATTTCGTTATCCTAACACTAACACTAACATACCGCCAAGACTATCGATCTTTGAAGATTAATCATTGGAAAAAAATGCCCATACATTTGGAATATTTGCTCTTTTCGGTCTTTTTTCTCTCTTTCCAAAGCAAAGGGTTGTTTTTAAAAGTAAAGTTATATAGCACAAGTAAACTGCGTGACACAGCATCCTAAATGACCCGTAAATCTTCTGTTCTTTCGCTAACTAGTAGTTAGCTTGTTTTCGAGGCTACGAAACCTAAGAAACCATAAGAGGCGAATGTATAGGCCAACAGATAGTATGAGCTTATAAAATCAGCAAAATACGGTTCTAAATTTTAACAAATTCCTATGAATTATATACCAAAATGTTCAGGAAAGCCCGGGGTTTTCACATCCATTTTTTTTTTTTTGTTGACAGGTTTGTTTTATTTCAAGGAGAGACGATTTTCTAGCTTGACCCCGCTTATGTCATGCATTTTCTCTTGTAAAATACATCCAATAGCGTAGGCATTCAACCCAAAATGTACGGTGGTTTTTTTCAATATAATTAAATCTAAACTATAAAATACAGTCCTTGAATAGTTGAATTAACTGAATCCACTCCTGTTTTTTGCCTAGATAGTCGTTATTTTGAGAAAAGATCCAAAAACAGTGATTTTGAGACATAATTTGTATGGGCTCACATGAGGGGGCGTGAGCTTGAAATCGTAGCTGACCAAATGTTAACAGATTTTATCCTGATGGAAACTTACCATCTCTTATGTTGCCTTGTTTCAGAATCGATCACCTTCAGAAAACAATGGAGACGGTACTACAGCTTGTACGCGAACAAACAGACATTCTTTCAAAGCCCAAAAAGATCGAAGCTCCACTAGAAGATCCAAAAGCATCGCTTCTCGGTAAACCCCTAGATGTTGGTAATTTAGCTTCAACGGCCAAGTCGTTTGAGACCAAGAAATCGGAAGAAGAAAAGACGCAGGACAAAAAATAATCTATTACTTAAGACTTGGATTCATAAAACGGACGTGAAAGAAATTTATTGCGCATGCTCCCTAGTATATGTAAATTAGCTCAAAAATGTCAAAGATTTGCATTATTTTGTTGTGTTCTAGTTATGGCAAAGCCTCGATAAGGAACTGACTAATTTGTCAGTTCTGGAAACTTTATTAATTTTTTTGTATCGTTGTTAGTATAATACCTTGATCATTTAAAAGTATATTGCCAAGTGCACGCATGCGCAATAGGTTTTCCTCTGGTGACTTATCCAACTACTCGAAATTCAAAAATCAATTCAAAAATAAAAAAATATAACATTCATTTTTATAGTTCTGTTCAGTGACCACGAATAATGGTTACAAGTCGAGGATGCAGTTTCCGTGCATAGCAAAACCACAGTTTATTATGCGCGGCAACTCTAGCCTCAGTTTAGAGCTATCATTCGTGGTCACTGAACGGAACTGTAAAAAGGAGTATTCAAAAAAAAAAAAAAAAATACATATGCACATAAATGTTACGCATGTGTAAATGTCTTTCTCTGCTTTCTCTTTTTAGCTTTCTTGAAAAACAAAACGTTAATATTAGATGCTAGTGAAAGAGAGAGAGAGAGAGAACGTGTTTACTGTTGACTCACAAAGTAGATAAATGCGCACAAAGATATCACAATTTCGCAAACGTTGATAGCCACATGCATACTCCACTTAGTTGGTGTACTTAGATAAAACTTTAAATTTTGCAGGTTCAATTATCAATATAAAGAAATCACTTAATCTTCCTTCTTATTTTACTACATTTCATTATTCAAGTTACGAACGTAAGTTAATTTGTAAAGGTGTATATAGGGGTATTTTCTAAGAAACCTTGCCCCCTATCTGGGGAAATGCAGATAGGATCAAAGCAAAGTCCCCACATTTGCCCGGGGTCCCCCCTCCCTCCTGGAAGCCAATGACAAGTTTGGTCACTTTAAAAGAAGGAGAAAGGTTAGTAACTGCATCGCATTTGCAAATGATACTTTGATGTCCTTCAATGAATATATTTTATTTGACATTTTTAAACAAATTACTTTCGACTCAATTGCGAATTTTTTTTGAAAGCAGTGTAGCTCAAAATCTAACCGAACCCTCAAAAAAAATTTTCATGTTGCTTTTTCTTTCGTACTCAACCATTCATCTGTAATAATTATGACATCGGGAAAATTCGGCTGGGCGTGCAAATGTTTTTTAAATTTACAAAAACTTCCGATTTACTATAGGTTGAGAGTAACGGGGGTAGACATATAGTTTTTGGTGCCCAGTTTTAATTCAATATGAAAATTATTACTTGAGGTCCTGTCCTTCGATCTCCATAGATCAGCTCTTTTTTAAAGTTAATTTTTGTTTTTTTAACGAAACATTTGTTAACTGTGATTTAAAACTTTTCGATGTTTTTACTCGAAATCTAGCCGAACCCTCCAAAATAAAATTCACGTCAATAGAGCCTTTATACACTGGGGAACCGAAATATTCTGAAATAAACTTTCTAAAAATTTGGAAAGCTATACTTTAAGCTGATTGAAAACGCGTGACGAGAAACAATCTATAGCGGTCGTACGTAAATCCGAAACAACTTTTTACGTATTCCAGGTAAAGAAAAATACTTCTGGTAGAATTTATGTTTTCTTCACACTGACGTTTACAGACAATTCAATTTTTCTCTGAGAATTTTCTTGTACATAAAACAGCAGATAGCAGGAAAAGGGAGAAAAAAATTCGTAAGTGGATAAGGCGCCATCTTTGTTTACAAATTTAAAGTTTCCTGCTACCACAGGAAGCCTGGGCGCAAAGAAAAACATAAAAGCGTACGCATGCGCAAACAAAATTCCCCCCTGCTTACTGGGTCACTAAAAGGATCAAAACGCTTGAGGCAATGATACTAAAGCTTTGTCTCTGCTCGTAGCACCATGGCTCGTTTATTATATATAATTGTCACTAATAGCATATATAATTTGTATCCGCAATTACACCACATTTCGCACGCAGAGTGGATTTGCACCATTTAACCATATTGATCAATGTAATTCAAACTTTTAACTGTTAAGTAGATAATAGTTTTATTCAAGTTAGTGTGATAGCGTTGGTTGGTTCAGTGGTTCTTGAGAGAGGGAAGGATATTATGTAAAGATAACACCACAGAGTAAAATCACCAAGCGAAACTTCGTAATCATGTTTACTAACAGTATTTATTAAACACGAAGATAAAAACCATGAAACCATCAAAAACAAATGTAGTAGTAATAAGTTAATAAAGTAAACAAATCTGTTCTTTGAAAACTTTGGATGAAAGTTGCTGTGAGATTGGACGGAAAATTACAACTATGGAAAGAGGCTGTTGGAAAAGCAATATAGAAAGAAACTTTTATCAGAAACATATTGAAAACTACAAAGTAGAATATCATCGTTATCGTCACCAACACTATCATATATCAACCCAATCCTTATCATTATCATCATATTATCTCCACCACAACCACTTTTATCGGCATCATCAGCAGCACCATCAGCAGTAACATCTTATCACCACCATCAGGCATCACCATCAGCCCTTAGCACCAGCAGCATCACCATCATCATCAGCAGCAGCATCATCATCACAACCACAACCACCATCGTCTCATCATTGATCATCATCATCATCATTATCACCATCACCCCACCATCGTCATCATTCATCATCATCATCATTATCATTATCACCATCACCACCACCACCATCATCATTCATCATTATTATCATCATAACCACCAGAAAAGTTACGAGCTATATATTGAACTGTGCTACAGTGCATTTAAACCTTTTCTACCTGATAAATGAATCCATATCATAAAACAGCCAACTGAGACTGTATTTCCTTTGGACTTATTCGCCTTAAGATTTTGTCCGCGTATTAGTCGAACGCTCCAGCATTCGTTCCAGCATTCCTGTGTCTTGAGATGGTTCGTGCACTAAAGGAAACTGATTCTTGCTGTCAAAACGCTAAGGTGCATGGTAGGGTACGGAACAATTACTGAATTATCTTCACCACCCCATAGTCTTGACAAAAGAAATTGTGAATTAAGGATTGCTATTTTACGCAAAAATTGATTATTATCTGTTAAAACTTTAACACAGAAACTTGAAGACCACACTCAAAATATAATTAAGTACTTGTATAGAATTTTACTTCGTGTTTTAGCGCACGATCTTTGCTGGTTAGTGTCACAAACCACGTGTCCTTGCCTCCGTGACTAAAGTACCTCAGATGGATTTCAGTACCCAATGACAAGAGCCGAAGACGTGGCAGACGAGAACATTAACTGATGGCCGGAGGCTCCTGCGTAACATCCCGTTCAACTCTTTGTACGTGTATGAATAGATTGGTATTGGCTTATGGAAAATGAAAAAGCTAAAATAGATTTGTCTTTAACCCTTAATTTGGGACATTAAGTGAGGGTTTGGTTGTTAATTATTAATTTCTTATTATTATTATTATCAATTATTTGGATATTAATTATCAATTTATTGTTAGTACTTAACACATTTTGAAAACAATTTGTAGCTGAAATCTTTTGCATTGCATTATCTCGAACAAGCACGCTAAGTACTTGGGAAATTACGCGCAGTCACGAAAGAAAGTTCCTTGGCTTAAATACCAACAATCCCAACAAGTTTATCTATAAATAGATTAAAGGTTTTCCAAGAGTTATTTTTTACTCATAGAGTGCATTTGTTGGATAAGAAATGAGGATTCGTCAAGGAGAGATCTAGATAGAGCTGTGAACTAGATATCCCTCGGACAATCGCAATATTCTACGACAAAGCCATTTTCGTTAAGACGACCCCACACCATGATGCTTTGTTAATCAATATAACATCTCCTTGTATATCTATTAAGTCAGATAAGCCACCCCATTTAACCATTGATCCAAGTATACCTATCATTGTCCCCAAGGGCCAAAGCCGGTACTGCGCAGTGAACCATTCACACAGAGTAAGTTCCCACGGAAATTGCACAAATGGATGCATTTTTAACAGAAGACATCACATACTTTTTTTTTGATATTGGATAATTACATGGAATCTTGAACAGTCGTCTTTTTGTTTCATTAAGTGCATGGCTGTTTAGTTATGGTTACTTTCGTTCTTTTTTTCTCTCGGATAAATCTCCTCAAAAATACAACATTCAATATAATGTCTTTATTTTTCATTTCTAGTTGAAGTTTTTTCTGTTTCAAAATATCATTTCCCTTTTGAGCGCAACATCAGAAACGCGCATTAAGGTGCTCAATACAGTACTTTCCACTTACGTCATTACGCGCCATGCGAACATTCGCGTGTTTCTGCCCGCGCCAATCGTTTTATAAAGCTGTCCAACTCATACTCAAACCTGCCTATACAACCGTATATGTTTAGAGTTAGAACAAGGTTTACTTCAACTTTTGAAATATATATGTTCCTGTTTAAGCCTTCGACCTTAGACAAGGATTTAGTTCTGGCTCCCTTCCATTGTGCTTCAGAATATAGACCACCGCACGCATTTTACATTAATGGGCATAAACACGACCACTATCGCTATGTGGCATCGTCATATTGATGATCCAGTCTGTTACGCATGATAATATATTGCGAAGATTGTAAAACGTGTAAAGCATACTAGTATGTGTCATAAACAGAATAGAAAAACATTGAAAAAATAGTAAACTTAAACACGGTGAAGAAAGACTATATGGGTTTTGTCGCGTAGTTAAATATAAGTTAGGGTACTTGCAGTCATTGCTAGCGTAAAGGAGATAAAGGCGGCCTTTCATTTTTCCTACGAAGCTTTTCGCTGTTATATCACAGCGTGGGATAATCACAACAGAGCTAGGCTCCAAACTAGGTGAAAGCCCAAAGATCGAATTAGAACTTAGAAGTTGATTTTTGAGGAGGGACGAATCCAGAGAACACGGAGAAAAACTCCAGAATTAGCAGCGCACGCCACCGGTGCTCCCCAAGAAGGTGCGGGAGGCTTCGTACATCATCAAACTGTTATAGTATAAGAAGAAAAGTTCAGATTTTTATCACTTTTCAAACCGCAAGGAGCAAAAGAGGTTAAGAGCGCTGTTAAACGGGGTGGAACTAAAAGCAGAAAGGCGCTCCTCGCAGCTGCTATACAGTCCATGGATGACACCAGGAAACAGCACTAATTTTAAATTGGTTAGGGTCAGTTAGAGTCAGTTTGTATCAAAATAAAATGCATAGGAATGTTCATGGCAATGTTTTATCTACAGTCTTGTAAATAAGGCCACACAAGGCCGATGATTCGAAGTAGGGACCTTACAGTTGTCTAGCGTCAAATAAGATCAAATAAAGTCATATTCAACCACACTAAAGGATACGCCGAAGCAAATAGATTATTCTAAGTCCCTTTGGAATATTGCCCAACCTGGGCAGTCATTCCATTAGTATATGATCCTTCCCAGAAACAAGTAAGTACTAAGAAAATACGAAGAAGACAGTCAAGTTGTATGGCCAATGTACCATATGTAGGGACGTCATGTAGTGTCTTCCTACAGTCAAACTCCATTTTTATTTCATTAATTAATTATTTATTTTTGTACAAATCACACAAAGCAGGCAAATGAAAATATGATCTGCACCAGGTTGCATGTATTGAAATAATAACGATAATTCTTGATATTTCATAAAGACCATGAATGTAACGAGGGCTAGTTACCGTAATATAGTGTTAAGGGAAGGCACTGACGAAAAACTCATACACCACCACATCTTATAGTGTATACCATATATCCGTTAAAAACCTCGTAAGAATTTCCACAAATTTGCCGAAATAAATAAGTTCAGCAGACCTCAATAGACTTTTCACCTACACAAATTTGCACGAATTTGTACAGTTTTGTTTGAGTTAATGTTTTCGCGGATTTATTGTATGCACTCTACTGCAAATTAATAGGAAAGCTTACAAAAATTAATATTGAACATAAAAACAATCACATCTAATAAAAACCTTAATTAGATAGAAAACCTGGCCAAAAAACAAATGATTATGCTCGAGAGTATATTCTTTCGACAGCTAAGGAAAACCTTTGCACTGAATAATAACATTAGCTTAGGACATCGGTTGCAATTAAAGTGTTTTAGCGATTTTTTTTTTTTTGGTTATAATGGAGACAAAACAAGAGAAAAACAGTGTTTCATCCTCATATTGGTAAAGTTTATTAAAACTATAAATGTGGTCGAAATTAACAAAAATGCGTAATCGATTTTCTTATCAGAATCCCATGTTACATCCACGTACTTTTAACAAGGCTGCATTCTAACACGAATGCCACAAAACATCTTTGTACAATTGAAAATATCGCTTCAAAAAGGCATTTTATCATAGTGCATCAGTTTCTAACTGTTGAAAAAAGGTTTTGAGAGTTTACCCAAAACGAAAATTGGGATCGAAACTCAGTACGAAAGTCTAGTTTTTGGCGCTTTTTGTCATTATTGCAAAACAAGAATTGAAGGATATTTTGAAGTACTAGTTTTTCGGCTGAGAATAGTACATATATTTGATCGTAAATGGCATAGAACTTGATAGAGAACTTGATAAGAATAAATTGGCTACTAACATTACTTGTCCGGTAAGCGATCTTTTCGAACCAAAGTCTTTTCGATCCAGGTCCTGCTTTTCGGGCCAGGTCCAGGTCTTTTCGAACCACCTATATACACTTACGATCCACCTATGTATCTAAATCATATAACACGTGCTATATGCTGTGTACATAGTTAATGTAAAAGAGTATAGTTTAAAAGTTGTCTTGAGCACCGCGAATAAAAGATTATGATCGAAAAAGAAATCGAAACACTATGCGCGTTGGACTATGAGTTTGGCTGGGCATGATGAAAACGTAGATGCCAAAGACTTTTTTAAACAAACGCCTTTAACCTGTCTTAAATAGTAGGACATTTTTTAAATTCTTGTTCATGGTATCTAATAACTGTGTCTAAGCATGAAGTGGAAATATCATTGGCTAAGTTTAGCGTATGAAACGCTAACTGTTTTCGTAATCGATCAAATTTTGATCAAATCGTTTTGGATTGAAATAATGAATTCAAAACACCATTCACTTCTGATTGATTAATCTTATTTATGTGTTTCACATACTTGAATATTAAAGTTTTCAACATCTCAATCAAAATGAAAACTGTTGACTTCTGAAACGATTTATTAGTAAAAACGTATGCAAACAGTTCAGTCAGAAACTCCACTTCTTAGCGTCCTTCGCAACCGAACAACAAGCATAAGTAGGAATCTTGTACACAACGTTTTAACTCATTCGCCCTATGTTTCCCTTAATGTATTTGCCATGAGTTTAACCATAAAAATTACTGGAGAAAATAGCTGTGTTTTTGTGCTCAGGATTTGGGCAAACAAGGTAATATTTCAATCAAATACACAAATCGGATAGAGTGACTCTAGATTGCCGGTTTCATTTAACAAGTTTTACATGTAACACTCTTGTTGTCACACATATTTTCGTTCGCATCTTAAATTTTTAACTCCTTCGCGATGTTTCCCCTACTTTATTTGCCGTGAGTTTAACATAAAATATATTATCAAATGCATATATAAAACTTTTTTGGCTTAATTTTTATTCGTTTGACAGGCATGTTAAAGCTTCTTGGATATAAAAAAGTCTCTGCAGAAAGATTTGGGCAAACAAAGCAAATATTTCTTACAGCACCCGGATAGTTTGCCGGTTCCATTGACAAGTTTCACATGGCACGTCACACAACATCTATTCGTTCGCGTCTTTTACAGACTTAAAAGCTTTAAACTCATTCACGATGTTCCCTCCACTAACTACTTTGTTTGAAAGGTATTCTAAAAAATTCTTGGCTATAAAGACTTTACGTTGGAAGTGACTATGGGGGCTAACTTATTGGCTTCGTAAACTATACTTACACATATCAAACACGATACTTGGTTCAACAGTCTTGGTTCACTTATTGGATTAATTCACTTCTTCTGTGATATTTGTGTAATATTTGTGATAGAAAACACTAAATATCTATAAAATATTTCATAACTGTATTGGATCGAATCGTGTGTGTATGTGGATCGAAAGTGGACCTGGACCTGGTTCGAAAACACCTGGATCGAAAATACTATGGTTCGAAAAGACCGGTATTCACTTGCCCAGTAGTAGATTACAGTTTATACATTCTTCATGTCAAAGATCACTGCAATTGCAAGCAATACACTGTGCAAATATACCGCAAATCAAAAGTGGGCAATCTTAAAACCTTTCTAGACGTAAATTGCCTAAAGACAAAGATAGTTTAGTTAGGTTAAATCTTTGTTCAAAGCTTGGTATGATACTAAGTATGAAGTACAACGTAATAGGCTAACTGGATGCGCAGTCTCTTTGAGTTTCTGAATAAGAACATACAACAGAGAGCATGAAAGCACTTTTATTATTCTTAACGATTCCATAAAGCATTCGACAATTCTCTTTAAGTCTAACAGAACTCCGAGTTGATCGAGAAAAAAATAACAAAAGCAGAAAAAAGGCAAGGAAATTAAATAAACTACTTGTTACTCATTATAATTCTATTGTTTGAGTGACCTCTTTGCCCAACTTTATGGCATTGTTAGATTTTGTAGTTTACAGCAAATGAAAATATGCCATTTTTATCACCTTTTTAAAAAATTTAAAATATACATTTAGAATAGTGTTTAACTTCGTTTAAACTAAAGTTAAACTCATTTTGTCAATCGATCTAGCGTACAATCGCAACACAAATGAAGGCATAGTTGACAAAATGATTTCCAAGTATAAATTTCACTGCGCTCTTTCATCAAGTACTTTATGTTTGGACTCGATTAAAGCTTTCTTTTTATCGATATATATATATATACTCGACAGAATAATTCCATATTCCGTCTTTTGATTCCGAACAGAGTTTGGCAAATAACAAAGAAAGCAACACCAAAATCTTCACTTATTTTTCCATGGCATTTTGCGCTTCTGTAGCGTCATGAAAACGTTCTGCTGTATTTCAATCAGTTTCATTTATAACTTCGTTTAGAAAACGCTCCATTCTGCAGTGTCATTCCAGCTCTAATGATAATTCTCTTGCCTTAACCTCGAACTTTATTACATTCAACCATAGTGGAGGTGATTGCCTTCTATTAACTGCGATACAACTCAAGTAAGAGAAAAGTTGGAATTCACTTTGCTAGACCCACTAGGCGCGCTATTTTTGTTACTTCGATTGCTAAGCATTTTACTGCGGTTACAATAGAGTTTGCTAAGGTTCCTTCCTGCAAAGCAGCGCAACTTAGAATACGAACATTCCAATTCAATTACCGAGTGATTAAACGAGATTTGGAAAACGATATTGCGCAAGCTTACCTCAAAAAGTTACAATCGAAACGAGATCGATGCTGTTAGGTTCAGTCAGTGTGGAACTATACTCTTTTGTCTTGGTCTAGATCTACATGATCTAAGCATGTCCCTAATAATGATATCATATGCGCACTGCCCCTCATGGAGCATTTGAACCAAGTTAATTACTGTTTATTCTAATATAGCCCGTCTCCCGCTGTACTGTTCTTGGGAGGTAGCTATAAACATGAACTGTATGCCTACACCTTATGGGAAGCTTTCCCTTTATTACACCATGCCACAAGGCCATCTCAAGTTGCAGATTTTCAAGTGCACTTGCCAAATGAACTAATTCAAAAAAGATTATTGAGTTAACTCAGGACGAATGCTGCAATGAAAAAATTTAAGTAACTTGGACTGAAAAAGAAGCTCAAATGGTACGGTGAGCATACTAGTTCACAAGTGCTAATTAAAAATTTTCATCCATGCGCTTTGCTCAAAAAGTCAGGCCATGCTATGATTCTGATTGGGCTCTTTCATTTAGGGCTTTTGTGGGGAAGAAGGATGAGAGTTTTGATACAAGGAACAGAAAATCAGCACAAAAATCTCGGCTTTTTTTGTTCTAATCCGACGTTTAAGGGTTGTTCATCATTTCTTGAATGTTCCAGCCCAGCGCATGGGAAATGCCCCGCGGGTCGCGAACTAAGTACGTTTGAGTTGAATGAAGTTGTCTTGTGACTTAACTTACTTCTACATGTTGATTTATGGTTTAAACGACCCCATGCAACGGTTATCAATTAAGTTATGAAGAGGATGAATTCAGGGGGGTGATGATTCTAGGGAGCGCAAGTTCTTTTATTTTTCAAATATGAACGAAAACCCAAAACAAATAGTTTCCTTTGGGACAGAGACTTCCAAACGAGTGGAAAACGGGTTAGGAAAAACGCTGCTATGATTGGGGGGGAAGGGGGGGGGGGGGGGGGGGTGGGACATTGTGCAAACCGTTCTCTGTGAGTTCGAGTTCGGAGATGACACCCGAGGAACCTTTTTTCACTTCCGCAATAGCCACCCTTTCCCCCCCTCCCAGCCCCCTTGCTCCGCAAGAAAAAAATTTGGAGTTGTGCATATTGTATCAGAGTCATATAAAAAGAAGCAAGGAATATACCATCTTGTTATGCTTTACTTTAACATATCCTCTTATACGGGATGCTAAGATACTGGTATCTAGATCTAAATAAACAATTCATCAAAATTTTACCTTCGAGTTTCTTTTCTTTGGGGTACTGAATTAAATTAAATTAACTCATGAAAAAAATCTCACGCGCCTTATTATATTCCTTATATATTTATGTAAGACGTTAATGATTTTAAAACGACTTTTAAAGGAAGATGTTATCTTTGTCCGAATTCGAAATTTTCCCGCTAACTGTTCCGGCCCTTAGATTTCCAAAACGTGACAGTCTGTATTTTAATTGGAAAAGCAGTGTACAATAGAGAAGCTTGTTTTTTGACAACGGCTAAATGAGTTATAACGGATTATTTAAAAGTACCTTATAATTTCTTAACGACTACTTTTACTTCATGAACATTGTTATACAAATTTATTCAGTTTAGTTTACAAACCGAACTACAAAAGCTATTTGAAGACTATAGGTCAACTCAAAGATTGTTGCACACTAGCTGTGCAAATAAAATTCCACTGTTAATTCGATTCTTATCTCGTTTTCAATCGTATATTGAATAAAACAAGTTATAGACGATGAGTTGATTCTGTGTGAGCTCGCGAACAGGTTTTACAATAAACAGATAAACATAATGCTCGCAGGAAGCCTGTTGGATATAATAGCCTAAAATAATGGCACACAGCTTGTGAAGATGAAATTTCTTTTTTCGTCTGGTTCGAGCACATGGTTTGGCCGGCACAGCTTTGTTTTTGATTTCCATAAGCCAATGAATAGAAAAAGTACTTTGAATGAGAAGCACAGACACTAGAAATGTCTTCGCATTAAGAGTGATGATGAGGAAACGAGAAAATCAGAACAAATAGTGCTATCAGGATCACCAGAGGCAGAAATTGCACCTGTGCATAATCTCACAATAGGTACACACAACTTGCCAAAAGGAAAAGGATTTTTACGACAATAAAAAACAAAAAATGCAATTACCTAAATCGTCGAAAACAAACTTCTATTTTTCAATATATTTATTCATAATATTATTTTGCTTATAAGAAAATCTATTTAGATTCAAGATAAGAGTGGAATTCAATTTAAGCGCCAGTTAGGTGACCTTAACATCACGTTGTCCGAAGAGTATGATAATGTCCTACACTTTTATCAATATTAAACATATTTCATTTTGACCTGACATGTTATTTTAATTTAAAATCCTCAAAAGGGTAATAGAATTAAGCTTTTAACCAATTCGGAATGCAACAATTTCGTGCAATCAAAAACATACAAAATGTCCTACTTAGACTTTGAAGGCCACAAAAAGTTTTTTTAAATTCAGTGTCCAAAACATTGGGAAATATGTTTACTTTCTTCTTGCTTACTTTAGATTTTGCTTAATGTCAAGCATTAATTTATATATTGGTAATAAACGGGGAATATGGGGGAAAAGGGAATACTCCATGAAAATATTTGACAAGGAATAATGTCGAAAGAAAGAAATTTATGACATATCTAAAGTACGTGAGATCGAAACTCCTGGAACAATTTCGAACATAAATACCTTAGACTTGATAAGGAATAATGTCCAACCACTGAACGATTAACCAACCGATATTTTTTTTAATATTTAAAATTTTTCTAGAATATTATGATGGATTTTTGCCTTACCCATCGTTGAGTAGTAGCTCAATATTTATTAATGAATAATTACTGTCCTATTACGAGTTTACTAAGTACAGTATTATATTATGGGTTGTAGCCAAAACATAAACAATAAGTTATGAGTTCAACCTTAAACAAGAAGTGATATAAACTTAACTTTTTTAGCGACGAAACAAAAGACCACAGAGTTTCGCAAAAAATCTTTATTGCATGAAAAATAATAATATTTCTATATACATTGTTTTTTCTCTTCCATACTAAATAACCGTTTGAGATTCTCATCCTAATGATAAAATAAAACCAAGGAGCGTTTCTCGTATAGTGTGGTTTAATATATGTTGGTGATAATTTATAACAACTTGGATTATAAAAGTTTGCGTGTTCAAGTTGGACCACAACTACATACCAGAACCTTTTGATTATTTACATTACCCGAAAGTCTATAAACAAAGCAAAAACAATAAGATTTGTATCCAAGAGATTAGCTCAAGCTCTTCCTATGGAATGCCTTGGATTGGTACTCCAGCGTATAGGGTTTTTGATTAGTTCGGTTTCTTTAGTTCTTCAACTATATGATTTCGTTAAACTGGAAACTTCGAATTGCAATTACATCGGAATGGCATCAAATTGGAAATAAATTATCCAAGCTTGGCTATGTACAATTTTCTTATGCTAAATATAAAGTTTCTAATCATCTTTGGACTTTGGAGAAGAATCGTTCTGTATTGATACCTCACTTACTGAAGGTGGCATTATTACATAGGGATAGTAAGCATGGCTTAAGGCAGCGTAGTTTCTGAAGACAGAACTGTCGGGCCATGGAAAACCGAGATATGTCGGTGAGGAGGAGGAAGAAAGGCTGTGGTAGCTTGAAATCCCGAGTCCGTCGTTCCGTTGGAAGGCGTCGTACCTTGAGGGCACTCCATAGGCTCTGGAGAAGACATCAGGAGAGGAAGCTATCATAGGTAGTGAGTAGTCGTATTCTGGATGCTTTGAGGAATAAGGGCTCATGTAGTAGCTACCTCCAAGTGCTGAAGGGAATATGGTTCTCTCGGACAGACAGCCGATTCCATGGGTACATCGTGGTCTTCTTGGCTTTCGAGGACGGCGGAAGTTTCCTTTCGAGAACTCTGGAAGATCTTTTGGATGGATCATCCAATAGTGTCCTTTGCCGTTCTCCGCACGACTTGCCTTCACGAAGCAGTCGTTGCTTGAGAGATTATGTCGAACACTGTTTCGCCATCCAGGACCTTTTTCTTTGTCAAAGTGAGGATAGTTGTTGGCGATGTAGCTGTAGATAGAGCTAAGGGTCATACGCTTGGTTGGCACGCTCAAAATTGACTGTGCTATTACTGCCACAAATGTCTCTGACAGATTTCTGTTGTCTCTCGCATCTTGATCTTCTTCATCTTCCTTGTCTTCAATCACCTTCAACCTTGCCTTTTCCTTCTCCTTCCGTAGTTCGTCTTCACTGTCGACGTCTTCATTTTTATCACTTGTAATCGCCAATTTGCTCCTTTTCTCGAAAGACAAACTTTCTCTTAAAAATCCCATCTCTCTTTCTCCTTGACTTCCATATGGAAAGCGAAAGGCACTTGTGCCAGATCTGTAGTCTTGTTGCAGCAAGTTCTCCATAGAATACATTCTTAATCACTTTTGTTGTGAAATGAATCTGTTGGACGAGGAGATGTTCACTCAATGTTTAGCAGAGTCGCACTGATGATATGATTCTTAGATGTCAAGCTTTTAACCCTCGAATGAAGAGTAAATGTGTGAACTATAAGCGTAACGTCGCCGAAGGCATTTCGGGTTGACTTCCTTTTATACAGTAGGCCTCGCTACATTGATTAGTCGTAGCAGGGGGCAAAACCTTTGAGGGACAGATGTGCAAGTGATGTATATAGAATGACCTGCATAAACTGTAAGGACCTGTTCTTGGGATCCTTTAAACAGTCTAAAAGTGCTGGTCATGATCAAGAGCTGTCAGTTCCACATTCAGACAAACCGTTAAGAGCCATCCATTCAATCTTTTGATATTTGCTAATGTGGGACAATATCACTTACAGTTTGTCCTCACAATTTGTTAAAGTTTATAAGAGTACAGGCTAATGACTTTTTTGTCATAATAATGCCGAGTTATGATGGACAACTCTTAGCTAGTTTCCACTAAACCCGGCAGCTTATTTCGAATGAAACTATATATATGTCAAATAAACAAAGAACGCCCAAAAAGAGTGCCCCAAATCATTAACAACGTGAACTAGTCTTTCAAAGGTTCTAAGTAATAATTTAATTTGAGTTTTGGCTATCAGCAATACTGTAGTATGGAACAATTAAAGAAATGGATGAATTCAACGTCACAAACATGTCTCCATGTGAACTGTGTGACTGACCGTGTGCAATGAAGTGTTTTTTTCGTGCATGCCAAATATGGCTCGTAGGTAAATTTGGTTTATAGCTGATGATGACCTTGACAACTGACCTGAGAAGCCCAACTCCCCTAAGAACACCAAACGAAAAAACCCAACCAAAAAATAAAAAAAGATTCTCAGCTAAATAGCTAAATAGGAGGAGTTCGGTAGTTATATACTCAAAGCTAAGACAACTATTAATTATATGTTTTTAATTATAAGTCACTTAATTTCTAATATTGATTTGCAAATTTTTCAAATAGAAGCATTTACTAGCTCAATAGCTGTGGACAACGTGATATTGCTAAGTACTTTCAAACAAAGTAACGTTCACTCTTAAGTATAATAATACAAGCTCCGAATACGCCTCATTAAAATGGTTTCGGAATAGCATCAAATGTAGCTCTCCAGCTCAAAGAGCCTATCCGTATTGTATATCCACGTGTGTCCAAAAAAGGTGTTCACAAGTACATGCGATACTCTTTGATAAAACACTCAAGAAGTGTTTTATGTTTGAACAAATAACCATTTATCCCATTAAGTAGACGTTTTATAGTTGGACTTTTTAAGTCTTCTGTTTTACTGTATAATAAATTTCTTCTTTTGGACAGAAAAATAAAAAGACTCGAAGTACGTTAACTCTTTCTCTTTTTTCCGCTCAAATCTTGCATCAGTTTATCATAACTTTACTTCAAAAGTTTTGAAAGTATTTGTCTTTTTTTTTTATAATGCCTCTGAAATGTTATATGACATTTTATTGAGTTAACCAAGCGGTTTTCGCAGATATTTTGGCTTATTAATTGAAAAGACGCTGTTTTATTTTTGTAATGAAAAACGTTGAAACAGGGTCGTTGCCAACCTCGAGATTTCAAGATCATTCATCGGCATTGCTTCCAATGTTTTCTTTTTCTTTCTTAATGCTGTGAATAGAATAGTCTTTATATAAAGCTTCATGAAAAAAAAAGAATAGTTCTCTTGTATGCTAGAAGCGTAAACTTCTTTAAAAGTACAATACTGGCACGCTCAAGACGCCTGGACACACAATGGAAGTGTGATCGGGACAAGAAAGGATTCATAAATGGTCGTGTGGTTATCCGTTACAAACACACACTGCCTCATTTATCTTTTCATTCAGATAATGAGTCGTAATAAGTCAAACGATTTCGATGCAACGGCGTCTTCTTTCTTCGTTTCCAAGGCACGTTACCAAGGTGCACGTGCCAAAAGAATTTTCTTGAACTCCAGCAGCTAGCTTGCTAAAGCCGAGCAGCGTTTGGGTCAGTGATGCTATCAGTATCAAAGAAAGATGTTCTAACGGTTTTTTTGGGGGAGTTAAAATCTAGGCGTGTTTTTCTTAGTCAAATATAAACAGCACACAATAGATCCACTGAATAAAACTTTTAAGTAATGAAAACCCACAGACAAAACAACTAAAAAACTCCAATTTTAAAGTAAAATCGTATATTTTAGAAACTAAAAAACTTGCAATTTATATCAGTTATATAGGTAAGTAAGTAAGTAATTAATTTATTCACGTAGACACACAGGAACTTACAATAAAGTCTCCTTAGAACGTGCACGTGCTAAACTTAAATCTAAAAAAATACAATACAGATAAAATTCTAGATCTAAAAATATATGTATCACCGTAAAAATATACCGAACCACCCCTAACCTTATACGGTAAAATAAACTTCATCATTATGTACCTTAAATCTTTAAAAAAATCCATCCCTGTTATTTCTTATTTCTCTTTCAAAGGGGTTAGTCACCATACTGTCAATAAAAGTGAAATATTTGAAGAACTTTTCAATAAAATATTCGTATTACTTACTCCAGCAGACAATGACTGAAATGTTATAACTCCTAAACGCGGTTGGTTTTTGGATAACCAAATTAAAAATTCTGTAGTATTTAAATGAATTAATAACTCAAAGAAATATTTATTCTACTTAAAAAAAGAAATTATTAAACATCGGACAGAAAAGCAGGTGTAATATAGACAATTTCTCTTTAGCTGTTTTACATTAATCTTTTATCGGTGGATGATGTGTTTGCATTGCTCGTACATAAACAAGCGAAAGCTTTGACAGGTTAAATAATACAAGCATTTTCTTACAAATTACTACATTCCCCTTTTTCACGTTCCTTTTCTTGTTCTTGTTCTTGTTCTTGTTCTTGTTATTGTTCTTCTTGTTCTTCTTGTTCTTCTTGTTCTTGTTCTTGTTCTTGTTCTTGTTCTTCTTGTTCTTCTTGTTCTTCTTGTTCTTCTTGTTCTTCTTGTTCTTCTTGTTCTTCTTTCTATATTCCGTCCGTTTGTTCTTTATTTTCCCCCCCTCTACATTTCTTTCCTTTCAGTCTTCCTTTTTTTCTTTTTCCTTTCATGCTCGAAAACAGGTTTTCTTTAGTGAGCTCTATGGGACCCAAACGGGTAGTCATTATGATTTACCTAATAACCTCTCATTTATTTAACAATTTCAAACTATGATCCAATGGAAACGGGAATTATAAATATAAGTATTTCTAATGATGCTACTCTTTGTTATTGCAATTATAATTAATGTATTAATAATTAACCATGGAACGGCTGGTCGACTTCGCCAGAAGCATATTCAGGATTCAGATAATGAGCCATAGTTTTAGCATCCGATTTACGTATCGCAAGGCGACTATTGATCGTAGTCCATTGTTCAAATTCCATCTATTCAACCTAAAACAATCTATTCCATTTTTTAGAAAGTCATTTTTATATTGGTCAGTCCAAGGACAAAGACGATTGGTGAAGGTAGACATACACTGTTACGCGAAGGAAAATGAATGAAGCTTCCAAAGTTCCTGAAGTTTGCTTTGGTTATAATCTTCCGTGCTGCCAGTATTGATTGATTTTTGCTTTCATTGTTCGTCGATCTTGCCATGCTACACGTATTCCTAACGCCCCTCTTTTGTAGAGGCATTCTTCCTTTCGTATACTTTCATGCTGTGTCCTGCGCAACAATGCACAGCATCACTCAGCCTCATCATCATTTGCTTTCATATTCCAGTATATTTTTGGTTATTTCTTCAAATTCTTCCATTTATGGTGATCTCGTCTGCTGAAATCTTCTTTTGACACCAGGCCACGATGACCAACAAAACGAATAACTCTGTCATCTATACGACGACACAGATTTCGCTTGATCCATTCTCTTTTCCCACGAACAAGCCACACGGAACTACACCGGATTAACAATTTAGGAAACAAAAACTATTCATGATGCGACGGAAGATCTTTCGGACAAGGGCATGGAAGGCATAGGGGGCACGGGTGCCGTGTATTCATCAAATTCAAGCAAAAACACTCTTGATATCCCTCTCTCGCGAATGACTCAAACACTTCATTCAACCCTTATGTAAGCAGTCAGTTTACTTCTAGATTTCGAGATTTATTAATTTCCGCTAATAAAACTTCCCAATTATTTCAATTGCATTTCGTGACTCTTGCACGACACTCAACACGCTCCTGTATTTTTGAAAGTTATTGTATTGATCTTAAGTCTTCGAATTCAGAACCCAGAAAGCAAAATGCCTACAGTAACGATAATTATGAATGATATAATTGTCTCGTCTAGAAAGTACGACAACGTCGTCTGCAACTGGCCACGGCTGATTGCTTTGATAGCATTGTTCTCTCATATGACCAACTTGCATGATTCTAACTTGTTCGGTAATAATGTTATAACACGTTCTTGGATAAACAGAACAACGCATATTCTTTTCGTCACTGATTGTTTCCGTAATAAGAACCAAAGTTAATGAAAATTACTAGTCCCGTAGAGAAACAGCCATCGTGGGCTTTGTGAACGTTTTCCGGTCTGAACCCCTCACAGGAATCCCTCAGGAAAAATGCAAGACTGCTCACTTCAATTACGGTATGATGTTATTCTCAATAACCTACTTTTTCAGATCTTCAGGGCATATTAGAATCCGATTTCTAAAGATAGATCTGAACTATAATGGCATGGTATATTGAATTGTCTAGTATATAATGACTGAATGAATATTTAACTAAGGCCCTATAAATGACAGTGTAGTTTGTGAATGAAAAAAAAAGCCTCTTAGGTCGAAGCATTTGACTTGATGTTAAATAACTATGTATATTAAAGTCAGTTTAAGCTATTAGGATGAATTCATTGACAACGAGGTGTAATCAAGCTTCTCTTTTATGGCCATCAACTGTCATTTAGCATCCCTGTTACCAACTGCATGCTCTCTTGTTTTCTGGTTGACTGAATGAGTTGAATAATCTCTTAGCCTCTGTTGAATAGTTTACCCCACGGATCGTTATTACGGAGGCTTTGACCTCGAGCCGTAAGAATAAACAAACTCAAGCTAAACAATTAAACAACACGAAATTTCCGAACCAAGGCTATAGTTAGCTTGTTATGGCTTGCCCATTTTAGATTCGATTCTATAGTGACTATTGCTTACTTTAAACAATCTTCAACGTGATAATTATCCAACTATCTGTCAATAATTTCATTAACTGTACAAATAAAGCAAGCTCATAAGTACCAGTCGCCTTATCACATGGGATTCGCTACGATTAGTGGCCACGAACCTAAAATTATCTTTTGTAGATTTTAATTACAAAGAATTAACATTTTCTATGATCAAAGTCATTGTGAAGCTTTAATAAAATCGTCAAAAACTTATAATTTCGGCTAAAATTCAGCGATAATTTAGAGTTCGTGCATGGAATGAATAGTCAAGTGATTTTAGAACAATAAAAGGGACTGCACTCACACAACGATAAGCAATGTCCTTAGTACGCTGCGTGGGGGCTAAACTTGCTCCGTATGCTCCTTCAAAACATCACCGTTGGTGTGAAAGAATTACGAAAATATGATTTTAATTACGAGATGATTATTGTTAGCACTAACTCTTTCAAGACTTATAATATAAAGGCCGATAAGTCGATGATACCTTGTACGAGTCACGCCTCTGAATAAACAGTTTATGTTTGGCACTATATATTAATTTGGTGTTGATTTACTGAGTAGTAAACGTATTGTTTATTTGTTTTTTGTGAGATTTTGATAGACGCTGCGGGAATCCGGCTCGGGTTTGAATTAATAAATAAGAGGTAGAAAAAATGAAGAAGAAGAAGTAGAAGAAGAAGAAGTAGAAGAAGAAGAAAAGAAGAAGAAGAAGAAGAAGTAGAAGAAGAAGAAGAAGAAGAAGAAGAAAAGAAGAAGAAGCCGAAGAAGAAGAAGAAGAAGAAGTAGCCGAAGAAGAAGGAGGAGGAGGAGAAGAAGAAGATGATGATAAAGAAGAAGAAGAAGAAGAAGAAGAAGAAAGGGATATGTCACTTCATGATTGCCAATGACTTCATGATTGTGCATAGAAGTGTATACAGTCCTTGAAAACGGAGGGAGAAGAGATAAAAAAAAGAAACCAAATATAAAAAGATGGTGATGACGAAGAAGAAAGAAGAAGAAGAAAATTGCACAGCGATCAGTAAGGTTGCGTTCCAAATTCTTATCATTCTACACTGCAGCATGACCTCCTTCGGCAAACTCAATCCTACTTTAATGTTTCCAAGCCAGTATGGACTAAGCACAGTTTTGCTTTCACAGAGCGAGCTTGGCGTTCGCCCTAGGAGTATGATTTTCGAGAAAGATCTTAATACGCTAATTACCGAGTTTATTAACAGCTCTCTTGTTTATCCCAAGATATAATACATGTTTTCCATCCGTGACTCGTTATCGTATAAGAACTTGCCCTGCTGCGTATCATTATTCTCGTTTAGCTTCGTTTCCCTCTATCAGCATTCTGTAAAATCTATTTTATCACGATCTGAGCAACACAAACAATGAGGGACCTCCAACAGTTTCACTAGTATTTACTAGATTCATATTAAGCAAGCAGTTCTAGTAACTTAAATTGATAAATTTGGCTATACAGTCAATGTCATTAACGTTGTCCACCGAAAAAAGACATTTACACATTTAGACTAAAAGATATATCACGTGTTTCATTATGTATCCTTTGCCTCGTGTGCGTCAGCCTGAACTTTAAATGTAAAATTTCACTCGTGAATCGAAGATCCAGAATGCCCCGACCATTTATTGAGGGTTAAATATGGAGAATGGTATTTCAGCGTTTGTTTTATGCCAGAACATTCGAGAAAACACGCGATATTTCTTTTCGTCTAAATGTGTAAATGTGTTAATGTCTAAATGTGTAAACGTCTTTTTTTTGGTGGACAACGTTAATGACATTGACTGTATATCAATTAATTTACCAGGTTGGCCTAAAATTAAATGTCTTATATAACACAATGTTACATAAAAAGATGTTATATGGCCATTAATGACACTTGTAGTATTTCAGAGTGTGACAATCATTAGTAAAACCATAGATATTTTAGAGTAGAACTAAAGGACCGGCTAAAAGCGCTATTTTTTCATTAGCCTCTCTTAGAACTTGTCTTCTCATTCTATTCATCATCTTATCTTCTTTGTCTTTTTCGTCATATATCATCTTATCCTACTCCTTCTCCTTCTTTTTCTTTTTCTTCTTTTTCCCAGTCTTCTTCTTCTTCTTCTTGTTCTTGTTCTTCTTCTTGTTCTTCTTCTTCTTCTTCTTGTTCTTCTTCTTCTTCTTCTTCTTGTTCTTCTTCTTGTTCTTCTTCTTCTTCTTCTCAATCTTTCCCGCGCAGCAAATAACACTAGATGCTTAATGGACGCTAGATTAGCTTAGATCACAGCATTATGTCTTTGTTTACCAAAGAGATATAAATGAAACGCTCATTTATGGATGTTTATTGCAGTTGTCAGTAGAGCAATTCAGTACAGCCAATATCAAGTTGCTAAAAAAATTCACTGTCCACAAAGTATGGCCCAAATACAAATTGGTTATGATTTCAATTTCCATAAATAAATTATGATATTTGTCATAACCTTTTCAAAATCTATAAATTAATCAACAAACTACATTTTTGAAGCTATTTTTATACACGATTTGGTGAATAAAAGGAGCATCGGTCATTCCTCTATGGTTGTTTGAACAGTTTCATTATTTACTTTTGAAGTATTAGATAAGATAAAACGTCGGTCCAAAATATAAAGTCCTTGGAAGCTGATAATTGCTGAATGGATCAACCACTTCAAGGTTCCTCCCACTCACTCTTTTATGTTTCCACTTGCTTTCAAGATGGATTGTTTTCACAAGGACCTTAGTCCATTGTGTTTATTCGACATAACCATTGTCATCAAAATAACGTCAAGTTATGGGGAGGACAGTTTGGGGTCAAGTCTTTCATTCACAACAAGCATCACTTTGTAAGCCTTCCTATAACATTCACTTAAACGAAAGAAATGGCATTATTACACGCATTTACTTGCTCTTGTAAACGATACAATTTTATATAAAATAACCGTTATTACTTTTATACGTACACAGCAGAGAAACGACTGAACCAAATAAAATTACGTGGAGCCTTAATTCCTGACTAAAAGAATGAATCTACAAACTGTTGTTGTTTCCACGAAAGAGACTGTTTTTCCTTGAACATTCAAGCGTTGGTTTCTTGTTCGTACTTGCGACTGGTGGCGTACGTTGTTCGTGATTATTTGTCATTGCGTGGAAGTAGTATAGGGAATGGGGGTTCTAGCGCAGTGACGACCGGAGGATTACCCGCCTAAAGTGAATTCTCCGATTTTTACCGTTATTACCCGCATTCCCTGTTTTAAGTCTATAATATGTTAGTCTATATATGGAGTGCGAAGAATGTAAGAGAACTTTTAAGAAAGAAGCGGATTTTATAAGAGTATATTTTTTTCCCTTTTCCCGGCAACCGTTTTCGGCTACCTTTTTTTGTGTCGTATGCGTGTTCCAAAAGATGTCCAATTGCTATTGGAAAGAGTGTCTCAGAATGTTAACATCTAGGTTAAATATTTGTTAGCATGTGTGGAAACTACCACAAAGAGTGTCTCAGAATGTTAACATCTAGGTTAAATATTTGTTTATAAGAGTATATTTTTTTCCCTTTTCCCGGCAACCGTTTTCGGCTACCTTTTTTTGTGTCGTATGCGTGTTCCAAAAGATGTCCAATTGCTATTGGAAAGAGTGTCTCAGAATGTTAACATCTAGGTTAAATATTTGTTAGCATGTGTGGAAACTACCACAAAGAGTGTCTCAGAATGTTAACATCTAGGTTAAATATTTGTTAAGTGTGGAAACTATTTCAAAGAGTGTCTCAGAATGTTAACATCTAGGTTAAATATTTGTTAGCATGTGTGGAAACTATTGGAAAGAGTGTCTCAGAATGTTAACATCTAGGTTAAATATTTGTTAAGTGTGGAATCCCATCGTTTTCTATTCCCACACGGCACAAAGTAGTGTCCACTGCGCTGCACCAGAAATGCCCGTGGAGGAGAAAGGGTCGTGGGTTGCGACACTTCTGCACTATCTTTGCCGTAGTGCCAAAGTAGCCACCTGGTATTCGAATTTCCTGTATTGTCTTTTGTGCTCTGTAGAGACCCTCCAAGATCTCCAAAAGTATTTGTATTGTTCTTTGTTTTCCCAGCATGTATGCAGCTATGCCTGTGGCTATATACAAATACATCTATATCTGTGGGCAAACAGGTATCTACCATATGGGTCCATAGTGTTTGTCCATGGAATACCCCTATGTATTCCTGTGGTCGAACCATGGGATATCCATATCTACAGATATATATGGCTACGCCTAAAATACTATCCGTGGAAGAAATCGCAGGATTGTTGGAAGACAGGAGAAATGGTGTAGGGCTGCAGAAGGTAGCCAAAAAGTATGGCATAGGAATACCAAAGATACGCAGGATAGAACGGGAAAATGGAGTAGAGGTAGCAATCCCCGAGAAGCCGCCAACTACAGACCTGCAGAAACATTTCCTAGAAGTGCAGGATTCTTTTGCTATAGTCCTCGACGACTTGCAGAAAGCCAGAGAAGAACTCCAAAATGCAAAGGAGGAATTGCTAGCCAGAATGGACCAAACGGTGGAAGAAATAGATCCCGAGTTCGAAGACCTAGAAGAAATAGAGGACGAAGTAGAGGAAGTATCCACGAAGATGGACTGGCAAATAGCCGGCGGTGTGCTATTTGCAGTTGCGGGTATTGCTGTCGCCGTTTGGGCGCGCATGCAAGAACCCAAAGTTGTCTACAAATATATCCCGGCGCCTATGCGACCAAAATCTACGATTCCGGAGATGGAGTAGAGACGTGCACCAGCCTGTCTTTCTTCTTTGCTTTGGTTGTCTTTTCCCTGCCTATTTTGCAATACAATGGCGGCGGCTGCGTCCAGTCTATCTTTTGCTCTTCTAGAAAGTGTCCCCAGACTGGAGTAGTTGCATGCTCCACAGTGCAGCCCTCCAATACACACTCTGGGCATCTTTCGGAAAGGAACAGTATTGTCCTTTCTTTTTTTCTGTATGTGGTTTTGGCGTATTTCCAGCATTGGTATTCGCCCGGCTGCATGTGCAGCGCCTGCGTGCATTCTTTGTTTGGCGGTGCTGGCGACACTTCCAGTAGTCTGTCTGGATTTCTGGGCATTGCATGGTCTATCTTTCCCACCAATTCGTGGTATGTGTCCAAGCCGGGTCCTTCCGACACAAAGATGGTTGCTACGCCATTTTGCCACTCTAGCAATACTTCTTCTTTTGGTATGGCAGTGCGTATGTTGCCGCTGGCTTCGAACTTTCCAGCTGCAAATGCATCCAATAGCGCATCTATGGCCCACGCTACGGAAGTTTCTTTTGCTCCCTTGCGCAAAGCTACGCGGTGCCCTTTGGCGGGCCAATCGGGGTCTACGTTCTTTGGTACTGCATAGCCTAGTATTTTGTAGTCGCCTGCGGGTATTTGGTCCATTCGGTGTACTTTGGCCCTAGGCGTCTCTGGGCTTTCCTCTCCAAAGAACAATCTACGCAGATTGTCTGTCCTTTTGGAGGTCCTATCTACTAGTTTCCTGTAGTTCTCCAACTCTTTCTCTATCTTCTTCCTGTCCTCTTCTTTCTGCCGCAGGATGGAGTTTCTCTGCTCCAAGAGTTCTGCGTGGTATCTTTTCGTGGCTTCGACCCACTCGTCTCCCTCCAAATCGTCTCGAATATCTTCCAATCTTTGCTCCCGCTTTCTTTTGGATAGGAAGGATATTCTGCGGTCCGTTGGTACTTCCAGGATGCCAAACAGGCTTTTTTCCACTCCTATTCGTTGTGCTTTCTTTGTGCGCCAAACCCACTCTACGTGCTCCGTAGTTGGGAGAAACTCTGCAATCGTTGGTGGATCTTTGTGTACGCGTGTGGGTTTGTTAGACTCTGCCAATACAGTGGGGGAGTCTTTGGTGTAGCAGCGCAGCGGAGCTATTTCCACAGGATCCAATGCTTGCACGTCTATGCGAAATATGGGGCATTTGCGCAGACCAAACTCTGCTATGGTCCAAAGTACGCATTGCTCCCATTTGTCGTTGCCCCGCACACGCACTCCGGCTATCCTACACGTTCCTCCGTGGCAGTACCAGGCAAGGAATATTTCTTTTGTCTCCTCGCAGCAAATGCACAAACATCTGTCCAAATGTTCTGCGAGTGCCAACCACATATTCTTTGGCGGCTGCACTACAAATATGTCTCCTAGTGGCGCTATGGTTTCCGCAATGGCATTGGTGTGTTCTTTGGAGAAATCTCTGCCGTAGATGGATATTTCTACCCTGGTGCATCCTCTTTTTTGCACGTCTGGATGTAGGAAAGTTCTGCGCAAATGGTCGTTTGGGCAATCCACATACTCTGCAAGTTTTGCTCCTACTGGATTTTGCACTTCTCCGGCTTCGAAGTTGGAGACTATTTTGTTGTATATTTTCGTGCGTTTGCCTTTTTCCAACCAAGTACAAACATGCTTGCCTACTTGGTCTTCGTTGTCCAAAATGGTTCCTACGCGCCAACCGACACTATACTGTATTTCGTAACCCATTTGCCGCAGTCTGCGCACCAAAGCGTCCTTGTCCAAAGTACCAGAGAAATCTTGTGTGTAGTCGACGGAATAGATGCCATACCCGTGCGCTTGTAGCAGCCTGGCAAAATCGAGTATCTTTTCCTCTACTACTTCTATGGACAACTCTGAGGTGTCTACTTTCGCCACGAAGACAGCTGCGTATTCTCCGTGCAAACCCTCCCACTTGCGTGCCAACTTGCAAACACGATCTACTATGTTTCCCTTTCTGCAGCTGTGTACTATTTGCACGTGCAAGAAGGCACCAAAGGCGTCTTGGACTGCAGTGGATACTTTGGAGACTATTGTTTTCGCGTTCCTGCATATGCGCCCATACATGTCTTTTTCTGCGACGAAGCCGTAGACAAACACATCGTCTACAAACGGCGGCAATCCTTCCAAGGGCCGCAGGCTGGTAGTTCCTTCGTTGCCACGCAAATAGTCGCAGTTGGATATGTTTGGCAGTAGGTTTCCGTCGCATGCATTGTCCAGCAGCAAATGCGCCAACACTCTGCTTTTTGCACGTATGCCCATCTCTTGCAATGTAGTCGAAATACTCTTTTGCTCTTCCATGTCTATATCTAGTAGGTAGAAGGTTTTCGTCTACTCTGGCGGCAAAGATAGTGCAAAGGGAACGATTCGTTCCTCTCTATCCACGACGGACAATTCTGGCGGACACAAAGTAGGCTTTTTGGGGGCCTTTGCAAACCTCCTTCCTAAGGGGCCTCTATTTTTATCGATGTTTCTTCTTTTCTTCTTAAAAAAGAAAGAAGGAATATCTATAAAAATAAAGACAAGATCTGGGACTCTTTGCGCAAACCAAGACATCCCGGTGGAAGGACTCCACATACTTAACAAATATTTAACCTAGATGTTAACATTCTGAGACACTCTTTGAAATAGTTTCCACACTTAACAAATATTTAACCTAGATGTTAACATTCTGAGACACTCTTTGTGGTAGTTTCCACACATGCTAACAAATATTTAACCTAGATGTTAACATTCTGAGACACTCTTTCCAATAGCAATTGGACATCTTTTGGAACACGCATACGACACAAAAAAAGGTAGCCGAAAACGGTTGCCGGGAAAAGGGAAAAAAATATACTCTTATAAAATCCGCTTCTTTCTTAAAAGTTCTCTTACATTCTTCGCACTCCATATATAGACTAACATATTATAGACTTAAAACAGGGAATGCGGGTAATAACGGTAAAAATCGGAGAATTCACTTTAGGCGGGTAATCCTCCGGTCGTCACTGCGCTAGAACCCCCATTCCCTATACTACTCGTGGACGTTTAAGACTAGTTTTCTGGGAAAGTTACGTACAAGAGAATATATTTGATTTAAGTGCAGTCTCTTTCTTTTTCTGCTTTTCTCTGTTTTAAAGGAATTAATTATGCTACTTGCTGTACTCTATAAAAAAAAAATTTGCCTTCAGTTTTCGCCCGGGCTTTTCGTTCTTCTACTCTCGAGCTCTCTCGCCCTTTAGTTTTTGGTTCGTTTACCCAAAAATGCTATTGCGATTGGTCGGTTCAAACTGTTAACAGTGAGAGAGGTAAGAGAACGGCCGTTGACTGAGCAACTAACTAACTACTCCCGAAAAGCGGCGATTTCTGAAGTGACAACCACTAACGAATCAAAGCAAGCTGTAAAATTCAGTATTCACGAAACAAAAAAGCAATTCAGCACTGAATGTCGTAGAACAGACTGTGTATCAATATACAGCCTTATCATTGCGATATCTTCAATACTACTTATGAAGTATATATCAATAAATGGTGAAGTAAATATTTAGACGTTCTAAACATATATACAACGGCCTACCAAAGCAGAACGGTCGTTGTCAGCAAAAAGGCGTATGTCAGTTTACATTTTGATTTGCTTCACGAAAACATTTTCTCCATCAAATGAAACTGTTTTCTTTCTTTCTTTTTTTTTTTTTTTTTTTTGCTGGTGAACTAAGCTCGAAGATTTGATATTCAGTGGATATTACATCCCGAAACTACAAGCAATAAATAGTATAGCTCCGCAACTAACTTTGCATGAGGTCGCGGGCCTCATGCAAAATTACCGACAAAAGTCGTTTTCTTGTCGGACACAAAAAATAATGAGTCTCAAAATAGCAGCTCAAATCAGTCTTTTCATATTTTGATAATTCTTAAGCGAGTTTATGATTTTTAAAAGTTATGCGCTTTTCGTATTCATTACTCTTGTATGTAGTGTAGCGGTAATAAATCACTTGCATAAAAGAACTAATTCGAAGCTATTCATTGTGTTTCAAAGACTTGGCTTCTTTCCTCATTGACACAAGTACAATTTATCATTTATTCTCCGCGTCCTTGATTTCGCTTGACTATTAACAGATATGAAATTAATCATGTTTATATAAAGATTTAGTGATGGGTCACCCATGGGTCACAATATACGATATAACCGAAGAGACTATCAACTTTAACGTCCGTAGTACGGACAGTTAACCAGTTCAATAAATCACGATACATTACGACAGGTTGCCACTAGCACACAAACAATTTGAAATGTTTACTGAAAAGGGATTGTCCCATGCCTTTATAGAAAATTATAAAACTTGCACCAAACTACAGCCTTGTGGTGTACAAGTGAGTTTGTTTATGTGCTTGATGGTATCGAGTTTATCATACTTTATAAATATTCGCTAAAGATACTGTTGATTTATTGTTGCTTTGTATTGATTTATGGCCAATAAACGACCAACTACTCTTCACTCTTTGCACTTGTTACCCGCCACTGAACGTTATATTTGATGTTAGGCTATCTTCAGTTTTGTTTACTATGTTTATCGCTATCCAACATTATCCCAAGAAAAGAAAAGAAATTGTGAATATAATATAAATAAGTTGAACACCGTATGATACAAATATATCCTTTACTGAAGTTGCGGTCGACGTCTGAGCAAAGATTAGTGTTCAAAACTGAAATTGAAAGGTTCAGTTTCTGTAAAATTTATTCGTACTTAATTTCTTCGTACAACGACTATTGAATTTTGAAAAGAAAAAGAAAACTTGTTCTGTTTCTTAAAAAACATCAGTTCCAATATTAACAGCGGGTTCTCAAGTATTCTGCATTTATACGAAAAACAGTTAGCGTTTGAAAGAGTCTAGTTCAGCGGGTAATCAGTTATGCTGTGGCTCGAGTTGCTAGTTCGCTGTAGTACGTAGATTTCAGTCCCCCCCCAAAATTTTTTCAGATATTCCAAAATAGTTTATGTTATATATATGCATACATACATATTATATATATATATATGTACAGTAAGAAAAGAAAAAGACAAATGAACTACAATTTCATCCCTACAAGCCTGTTTCGCCGGTGTTTGCCCACTCATCAACCACGAAACAGGCTTGTAGGGATGAAATTGTAGTTCATTTGTCTTTTTTCCCCCCTTACTTTATATATCACGCTCTACACCCATGTATTGAGCACTGTTTCACGAAAATCAATTCTATACTTATACTATATATATATATATATGTATGTATATAACATCCAACTGAGTATTTAAGTCCGATAAAAAGTTACGTAAACAAGAGGATGATTTATGCGGAATTTTTTTTCCAGTGCGGCAAGGAGATACCAGCCATAGCCATCCATCCAGCCATGATTTTTGGAACTAGACCATAAATTGTTTGCACTATACTTAACCTTGATATACTTCTTGAAAATCATTAAGTTCACGTTGCTTCGCAAGGAGCCATTAATCAACATTGGCCAGTGTTTAAACGACATTCGTGACGTCCGTAAAACAATGAACTCACTCAAAATGATTAATAGCTTGTAAAAGGGCAGGTATTCTACGATATCGATAAACGATTCACGCTAATAGCGTATAAATCAAGGTTTGAATCATAGAATTGAACTTCAAAAAAATGTGCTAATTAATTGTTTTAGTTAAATATATGAGCAAAATAAAGATATTAACAAATACGCTATGATAATCAGTTTTTGATCCCTGAGAATTTCTTGGGAACAGTCTTTTATATATATATATATATATATATATATATATATTTTTTTTTTTTTTCATGAAATAAAACTCGCAGGTCTGGCTCAAAAGTTTCGTGTATTGGAGATCATTCCGTGAAGATATTAGAATTTAGAACTGTCTAGAACACGAACTTGTTATATTGGCGTGAAATAAAGAAGAAAGATGGCCAAGTTTGATACGACATCCATACTTCATGAACATCCGAGAGGCAAACAGGTTTAAATGTTGTAGAAATAATAGTTTATCAGCATTTATTTATCATTTAAAGTTTCAAACGACAAATAGTGTTCTAATTAAGCAATTAATAAAAAAATATAAACTCTTAGTAATAAACTTCCAGAAGAGCGGTGGGCCAATGACGAACCGTCACGTATAGCTAGTGGTATTAAAATTTCAAAAGAATTCGTGAATCAAGTTCGCGCTTTACTGAGAGGTAGAACTATAACGAGTAACTTTTACAAAACGGTAAACTATGAAATCTCATTGAAAATTACGGATTAATTTGAATATTATAAAGCTAGCTGGAGTGACACAATGAAATTGGTAACCTATAGACTGGCAAATTTTGAGAATATATAATTCTAAGTGTCCTTGTAGAACTGAAAGTTATTCAGAAGATAAAAAAGTCATAAGAAATTTGTCTTTCTGTTCGGTACAAGTTTGTTCGCCCTTCGTTATTTTTATATTTTTTATTTATTTTTCTCTTAGAATTTTACCTGTTTAGACTTTCTCACGTTCAAAAGAATTTTAATTCGGGTTCAGTTTCCAACCTGTGCGTTTCTGTTCCAGCCCGTAGTGCGCGCGAAGGGCTCCTACATCTACTTGTTCCTGAGCCCGCACTTCTCTTGGTCAGTGCAATGTTCGTTTTTGTGCCTGCTGACCTTGAGGAATCAATACTTCTATTGCTAATGGACTTTCCCGTGAGTTCTTTTCGCCGGTCTTGTTCTCTGCTAGAGTAACGATCGTGCTTCCGGCGACCTAAAATTTTGTTAATGAATCCCCAACTGAGATACTTACGGAGCCCGATTAGTGCCATGCAAATTTCGCGATTGTTTTTACTTTTCTCGACTTTTTTCTGGACTTTTTTCTGGACTTTTTTCTCGACCTGATTTTTCTGGACTTTTTTGACAGTAGAGCAGGCTCATTCTATACTGAGAGCATGGACAATATGACGAGCTGCAAATGCAAGTTCTCTATGGGGTAAAATACTGATCAAACATACGTGTAGTATACATGTATTATCACAGGTATCGTACATGTAATGGCGTTTGCAACGTGTACTTATTAAATATTTAAATTTAAAAACATAGATTCATCAGGTATTAAAAACCCAGCTACACTATGTTTGACACAGGTATTTGGACTCAAGCAAAGGAGGTGGTGGGGGGGGGGGGGGGGTACGTACTATGTGAAAAGCGATTCATTTTAAGAAAAATGATGAAAAAGAAAAAATAGATAAATAGCAAAAAATAAGTACAATAAATATAAAGGCAGTGGGTTATTGGAACAGTTGAACGTACGAGACGTATATGAGAGTATTATGGATATGTATCGTAGATAGGTAGCAATGGTACAGTAAACGATAAAGTACATCGTACAATATATATTGAGTTAAGAATAAAAGTGTTTCGGTTGAAGGCAACCTTACGGTACATGAGCTCATGTTGTATTCCTTAAACAACGGAGCTTGCGATACCAGCTAATAAGCGGTAAAAAGGACCAGAAAAAGGTCCAGAAAAAAGTCCAGAAAAAAGTCCAGAAAAAAGTCCAGAAAAAAGCCCATGAAAAAAGCCCATGAAAAAAGCCCATGAAAAAAGTCCAGAAAAAGTCCAGAAAAAAGTCCAGAAAAAAGTCCAGAAAAAAGCCGAGAAAAAAGCCGAGAAAAAAGCCGAGAAAAAAGTCCAGAAAATAGTCGAGAAAAAAGTCGAGAAAAGTAAAAACAATCACGAAATTTGCATGGCACTAATCTGGCTCCGTAGACACTAATGTAACAAATGAGCGAGTTACGCCCCATTAGTATATTCACAGGAAAATAATAGCAATGAACAGTTCCTTATTTGAAAACAAAACATGCTGAAGCAAACTAAATTTTTTAATAAATAATTAACTTTACTAAACGGCATTTGAAAGGATTTGAAAACGTTGATCTTTTTTTTTGATGTGTAAGGATTTTTAGAGTATTAAATCCTCTTCTCATTTACGTTGTTAACTAATGCTTTTCCAAACCACATACTAGTTGACCTTCCATTGCCGATATAGTAAACTTGAATCACCCTTATTTTTGTTTAGTAAAATTAGTGGTTGTTAATTATAGCCAGCGCCTGTGGCTAATAAACCTTTGGCCCTCAATGCTAGTAAAGTCTTTAATTTTTCTTTCTGGGAATCAATTTTACAATAATCTACCAATTTCTGATAAACTGACGAAGAAATTTCCCCTACAAGGCTCGTAAAAATTACAACCGGCTCCCGTTATTTAAGCTAAATATGATTACACATTTTATCGATACTCTGAAACAACCTCTGGGCTGATCAAAGACAGGGCATGGCTAACTTACAGATTGAACCCTGGAAAGGCCTCTTGGCTGATCAAAGTCAGGGCATGGGTACTCACATATAGAACCCTGAAACAACCTTTAAGCACAAGCATATAAGTCGGGGCACGGCCAACTCACGAATTTAAATTAGCCTGTAATTATAAGGCTTTGCGAAGGGAGGGAAACCGGAGAAACCAGAGAAAAAGAGATGAACTACTAAACGAGCTGCATCGGTGTGTATAATTAAGTTATAAATGATGGGAAATATATAGAAATAACTTGTTATAAAACTTAGTATACTTAACCACTGTATTAACTCGGTGACATTATTAATCTTTCTTTTGAGTAAAGAAAATAATCAAAAATGAAAAAAGCTGTGTTGCATTATAACTCATCAGAAGCATACATTGTACGAATCGCGCAGCGCACTGATCCTAAAAATAGCTTCGATTCGGACAAACATTGCATTCTGTTTAACCACTACGAGGATTATACGAACCAATTATATTATTTCTACTTAAAATTACAATAATAGCCCATGTAAACTAAAATCAATTGCAATCGGCTGTGAAAATTTTCCGCTGAAAGTAAACTTGTAAGTTTGTTTGTCCGAACTTCGCCTTTGTCTTCGTTTTGATGACGTCACGGTTGCGCTGCGCTATTAATGACCTTTTTTGATATATTCATCGTAATGATTCCCCTGTGAAAAAGCATTACAGAATCACAAAACGAAACTTAAACTTCGGTTACTGTATTTGGAAACATTGCGGACATATTATACCATATTATGATACTTCAATTAGTTGTATAAGGATTTCACGGTATTAGTTTGTTTTGCTTTTGTTTTTTACGCTAAAGACTTCTGTTCCCAGGGGGAAACGCCAGTTAGCTCGAGTTTGGATATGCGATTCTGTCAGTATATTAAACTTTGGGCCAAGGAACAAAGAGCAAGGTTTTTCTTACACTGACCATATGTTAGAACTTTACATCACTGAAACAAAGTACTGCTTTACAAGGTACACAAACTTTAAACTTTGAAGAACATCTGTAACGGGTCATCAAATTATTAAAAGTGATCCAGTTTTAGTTAATCAGCTTTTTGGCGGTCTAGATCAATAGGTCAACGTGTGGAAAGGGCGACATTTTTTTTCTTGAAATTAAGCAGCAAAAGCAATCTGCAGTCTCACGGCTATAGAAAATAAGCCTGTTTTTGAGATAAAATACTAAAGCTTTGAATGCAGCAAGTGTTTCTTTAGCTGAATTCAAAATTTTACTGAAGACCCGAGCAGTTTTTAGTCTGGGTATTTTCAGAATTTTAAAAGAATTGCTTGTTCGCTATTAGCAGCAAAACTTGCCATTTTTAGCTGTACTAAGATTTCAAGATGATTTGAGCGAAAAAAAATAGAACCAAAATTCTGACTTGTAAATTGGAAGAAGAATATGAACCAGCACTTTATGTGATCGTCTAAGAGCTATACAGGTTATATTACACTAGTGAGTAAGAAAGGATTTGGTTTAGTTTAAATTCTCTTTGCATGAACTTGTAAAACTGAATTTACACAATTTTTTTGAAGTCTTTTTTCTAGAAAAACACGGATTGCTCTTCGATATTTTGAGCGATTTTCACAGAACCATTTCAATTTGCATGTTTTAAAATTGAAACCATAAATCTACAAGTCTAGTTCGTTGATTTCATATTCGCTTGTTTACACTTAAGTTTTGTTTATTTACATTCTTTAAAAATGTCAGTCGATGGTTGAAACTTTACCTGTAAAGCTCTGCTTTCTTCTCGATTGATTTGTCAACTAGCTTTCGCTCCATTCTGAACCAAGAATTTTAGCTTTATTTACTTTATTTCCCTTTACACCGCCACGTTTCCTCTTCAAACCTACTGGCAATTTTGAAGAGAAACAGTAAGTTCGAAAACTCAACTTGCAGCAATTAATTTCTTAGATCGCTAGAGCTGACAAATGCTTTCGTATTGCGATTAAAAAATCACTAACTTATAGATCTTTGTGAATTTCGGGGAGTAAAGGGCAATCCCGATCTTAAATCCCAATCTATACCAATCGTCCTCAGTTATTTGTACGATATATAGTTTCAACATTCATCAATTCATTTAGTTTCAATGACGATACGATAACAAATTCGAAGTACATTTTACTACATTGAGAAATACGATACCACACAAGAAACAGTTGTCCTTAAACGACTAATTTGGTATGTTTTGACTACGAGTTTCCTTAAAGCTATTCTTGTTATCATTCTTTTTGTTTTGTTTTTTAAAAACATCAGTAGCTAGCTACTCAATCTCTGCATTTTTCACTAGTTTGAAAAAAGCATGTAGTGTATTTCTACACAGCTAGGGAAAGAAATGTATTGAGTTAAAATTTGTGAACACCAAGTCAGAATCAAGGTTTTTATACCGCATTCGGAATATATTTATTAAAACGTTATGAATCAATCATGGCAACAAATTATAAAATCATTTCTTCACTTATAGATGTAATTTTTAAGAATGTATAGTACTCAAATTATCGGAAATGCAATACAAAGGTCCAAAACACACAAAAACGTTTACGACTTGAAACTTGAAATTAGAATTAAAATTTAAAAGTTTAATGAATTGCTTTTTGCTGGATTCATCATTTCAGTGAAATTTGTATACTGAAATACTGCGCTCGTGTATTGACTAACTCTTCCCATAAGAGTCGTCCTAAAGATTCAGTTATAGCTCATTAAACTTTGGAGGCATTCCTCAAGCAAGCAATACTTTTTATTTGGTTGTTTCTGTGGCAAAGTGTTCTAACATCTCCCATGACAGCTGTAACCTCGATGTGTCTACAAAGCAATTTCATGATATGACCGGCGGAAAGTTTCTTTAAAATGTTAGCATTTCTTTAAAGATGTCAGCATGTGTAACAGTTCATGAACGATTACTAGCGTGCAAATAACTCCCTGAAATTTTGAGCTTGCAATAAACTGAATTATCCCCCAAAAGTGTACTATAACAAAATGTACTCTCTGACTTCTTAACTGACATCAAGTCGTAGCGATAATCTCTGAATAGAGAATACAATTAGTTAAGAAATGCTTCGATAAGTGCTTTTTTAGAGGGTTTAAGATTTGATGAATAAAATGAATCGAAGTTTAGGTTATGAAGAGAGGGAAAATGATATTGTTAGCGAATGGGTAATTCTGAGTCCAAATCTGTTGTTATGTGGGTCCATTCAATAAGCTAATTAAATTTGCGACAATTATTTTCATTCGTCTTCAAAGACTTTTACAAAGACAGATGATGAGCGAAAAATCAACAGTTTTTTCCCCTGATAGAATGTTGACATTACGAGCTGGTCTTTACCGTCCAACAGATGTTTTGGATATATTTTTGGACTGATTTAGAATACACTTGACTCGGCTAAAAAAAAGATACTTGGGGCTCTGATTCATTGACAAGAGCTTTGGTTAATCAAGCCTAAAGCAATTTATACTAACCTTTGGATATTAAGAAGAATATATACTCACGTTGATAGAATTTACCTAAATATTATGGTCATAACGAATACAAAGATAGGTTGAAATTTGAATCAATTTTTTATGTTTCTATAATTTTATGAACTGCATTAACGCTTTCAATTCATTAATTTCGGCCAACGTATCAACCGGCGGAGCTGGTGTTTTATTGCAGGCCTGAAATTACAAGTTAGACCACTAGCTACGAACCTTACGTCGGCTTAGCGCCAGTTATGCCTAAAAGCATAGCTATTATAAGATGGGAAAATGTCGGAAAAATACCACTTAAAGGGTTATTTTACAGACGTTTTACTCACTGTCACCTGTTATGTTTTTTTTACTAGGTATTACACAGTCTTCATTTCCTATCAACCTTTTCAGACCATCTTAACAGTTTTCCTTACTTCCGAAGCCTTGACTATTGCCTATGGGAAAACGAAAATAAGATTGAAAATAATGCTAAACCCGTCTCATAATAGTTAGAATTTTCACTCAAGAAAACCAACCAAAATCTTGGATTCGAATTATTTTTTCAAGGTTGAAATCTAGTTTTTTAGATATTTGGACGTTGATACTGAGTTAATAGAATGTGAATCTTATTGAACGGCGTGTATTTACACGTTGGAATACATCAAATTAAGTAAATTAAGCGTTACTCACGACAATAGCACATGTAATTTTCATTGACTTTATTGCACTGGTTGGTAACCGCTGTCAAAAGCACTGAATTTGTTAATACTAAATTAGGTGACAAAGGTCCTTCTCACTGATTAATTAACTAAATTGAAGGGAAGACTTGCTCTCTTAATGGGCCCATTTTGTGGCTCATTTATGGGGGGAATTATCTTCATAATCTTAATTGACTGAAACGGAAATCATTCAGAAATATCAACTAGTCTTACTTTTAAAGCTTGTTTTTGACACTCTACTGTGTATAAAAAAAATTCGGCCTGTTTTTATTTAACTGGCGGAAAAAAACCTGGTTTTTATTGAAGTTTTAAAAGCTACAATAGCGAGTGACTTTTGCAAATGTTCAATTCCAGTTAAATTGTTTTATTGTTCTAAGTACAATTACGATATTTTGGCGTCTATTTTGATATTCGTGATTTTGGAGCCGCGACATGTCGCGGTTTTTTTCCTTTTCGATCTACGAGACTTTATCCAGTAGAATAACTATGGCTTAAACGAGTTTCCATTCAATAAAGATTATCCATAACAGAGACTACGCCACTGAATAGCTGTGTGTTTTTTCACTAGTACTAACAAGTTCATTCATAGCGTAACACATTATATTACAATACCTACCACCAAGGGGTCTTTGATCATTCTCTTTCCTTGCCCACCTCTCCGCATTTCAATTGTATTTCAAAGAATTTAAGCTTCAATACATTTTTATTAAAATTCCTCTTCGTTTTGTCTACCAACTTAAATATATAATGCGACGTTCTTCGTCTTTTTTGTTTGTTTTTGTTATTCTTCTTTGTTCGAAGTGAGAAAAAAACCTTCGAAATTAACACTGTGGTGCTTTGTGTGATGAATAGAGTGAAGTAGGGCTTTAACATTAGCAACGTAAAGGAATAAAATAACCTCGTTTTTTAACCTAAGCATACTAATTAGCTTCATTAACGAAGTCTCTTCGCATCATCTAAATGCTAAGGACTTTAGAGCTAAAAAATTTAAAATTGATAAAACACGACCCTTGATAGAGATTTCTGAAACATCCTACCTAAAGACTCTAATCGAAGTTTACTGACGAGATATGTAAAGCTTATACAATCGTATAATGATATAACCTTGAATATAGGCTTATTTAATGCTGTGAGAATGGCAATAGTTGGTAGGGCTTTTAAAAAATATTCTAACTCAGTTACACCTGTCCGATGAACGTGTTAAGTGAGTGCGTTCCATCTTTCATTTAGCTGGTATTAGAAGGCTTAGAAAAATATTTTTGTTATCGGTTTTTTTTTTGTTTTTTTTTTTTTGTTTTTCTTTTTTCTTTCCTGTTAGAATAAATTTCAATACGTTTATGTAATTTTCGCCATTGAATGTTCTGGTAAAAGTGGTTGTTGAAATAACTTTTATTCAACTAAATTTAGATGACACAAACCTCATTTGGTGACTTTTATTTCGTAACAAGTGGCCCAAATGAAGCAAATATCAACAAATCTTCAAACAAATTAAAAATTCACGCATTTCAAACGATTTCGAGACCAAAGGACTCTAAGAACTATCCTTGATCCAAAATCCTCTTCTAAAAGCATTTTAGTGTTTTATTTTGTGGAATGAAAGTGGTGGTCGTGACATTGGAGTCTTTTACTCGGTATCAAACAGCGCCCTGTGAAGAGGCGATTGTTTTTTCTTGGCGACCCGGATCTCCGCACAAGCGGGGAAGCTATTGCAGGCTTGTTTACAATCTTTGATTAGGAACACATGATACATCAACTGCTATTCATGTCACCTGTCCGAGAGAAATCTAAGACCCCCCTATAGGTACAAAGCAAACAAGAGCTGATAAACCCAGTATCGATGATTATAAATCTGACTGCCTTTACAGCTGTCGATTTAGATTCGAGCACAGCACCACTGAGTGAACAACTTAGACTTGATTAACTAATACTCACTAATCAACTTATAAAGTTCAAAATGAGCCATTTTCTGCAGTTGCACAAAAGTGGCCATGAATATCGCGATTACCGTTTAGTCAATGATCAGGATACACTTGGTTTCTTCAGAAGTCCCGGTAGTGAACGTTCCGTAATGTCAACAAAGGAGTTGGCGTCGCGTAAGATGGATACTAGGGAAGAGAGAATGTGTACGCCTGAGGAACTTGTGAGGGACGAAGACGAGAATCATGGAGTCGTGTCTTCGAGGAAAACTAAAGAACATCAAGAAGAGGAAGAAGAACAAGGAGAAGAAGACATGGGGAAGAAGCGTTTCATTAAAGAAGAGGAAACGGAAAAAGGTAATGAGAAAACTGACAGTAAAGAGGACGAGAAAAACCAAGAGACGTTCGTAGCAGTAATAGCACAGTCAATTTTAAGCCTTCCGACTAAGCGTATGACCCTTAGCTCTATCTACAGCTACATCGCCAACAACTATCCTCACTTTGACAAAGAAAAAGGTCCTGGATGGCGAAACAGTGTTCGACATAATCTCTCAAGCAACGACTGCTTCGTGAAGGCAAGTCGTGCGGAGAACGGCAAAGGACACTATTGGATGATCCATCCAAAAGATCTTCCAGAGTTCTCGAAAGGCAATTTCCGTCGTCGACGAAAGCCAAGAAGACCAAAATGCAGTCATTCAATGGTATTCCGTGATGGCCCGTTGTATTATCACCATACATATGGACTTGGATGTTCGTCGTATGTATACCCAGGTCTGCGCGCCTCTCAGGACTTAGCTGACATTGCTTACGGGACAAGCAGCGATAGATCTCTTGCACACAGCTACAGAGCTAGGGTTCCGCCAGGGTTGATATCTCCGTACGAAGAATCGCCCACCAGATATGCCATCTCTTCATATCCATACACCTGTCCTGCTTCAAATATCGCCATTCGAGGATACCCGAGCGAGACCAGTTTGCTTCGTAGCCCAAATGCGTACTCATCTCTATCGAACTATAAGAGCTCGTTCCATCCCGTGAACCAGCATTACTCGACTTGTGGTTGCCATCGTTGGCAATTGGACTCACCAGAGCGTCATTCCCTCAGCTCTTAAAATATCTTTATTATATCTAATTTTATAAACTGAAACTTTGTAATAATGCTTCATGATTTGCCATTTTACTTGGGATATTGCACTCTTAGTTTAAAAGTATAGGCAAAACAGCACGCCATGACATATGACTAACAGTAAGATATTTCTAATTAGTACAAATTTCAGCGTTCTAGCAATCTTCAAAGCTAAAAAAAACTTTTTTAAGAAAGAAATCAGAATATTGTAGTGAAGTAAGTTATTTTTCAGAACTGCGCTACTGATCTTAACTCTGATTTTAACTCTGGTTTGCTGTTTAAAAATTAGAAATCTCAAATTAAATATAATTCAAGCAGAATTTCTGGGCACCAAATTCCTGACATGAATTTTAGTGACATGTTTCAAAAAACCCGTGAACTACAGCAATCAAAACGATCGTTCTTTTCGTGCTGAAAGGAGTTTTTAAGAAATACGTACGCTTCTGTTCCTTTTACGCTCCCAATTTGATTTCGTCTTTATCTTATTTAAGAATCAAATCAATAATTTAATTAAGTTACTATAGAGAATTGATTTTTTGCAATCGCCAAGCACGAAACTTATAATTTTACAAAATAGTCTATTCTTAAGTTACACTACTGGTTTTTATAAAATCTTTTATCACAATTTAAATAAAGATGTTATTCTTATAATAAAGTCTCATTTATTCTTAAAGCACTGTTGGGGAACTTATTTAATCTTTTCGTGTCTTTCGATGCAAAATTATCCAGACTTTTAGATTTTGACCGAGGCCGAGGCTAAATTTTGGGAAGTATTTTTAAAATTTAAAATTCAAAGCTCTTTATTTTCCCTTCGATAAAAATGTATTTCAGTAAACTTTGCTAGATCGATTTAGAAATTTGTAAACACGATTGGAGAACTATAACTCCAAAAAGGAAAAAAAAAGACAACAAATCTGAATTTTAAAATGATATAAAATCATCAAAGTCTCGGTCGAAGCAGCCAAATCTACTTAGAGAAGTTTGAAGACTTAAAACTGAAATCATGATAATTGTTGTCACTGCAAGTGTCGAGAAATTTTCATTTAAAATCTTTGTTTGTCGTCAGTCGTTGTGTCAGAGTTTTACACCAAAAACATATATATTTGTTAAAGGCAAAGGATTCGACAGAATATTTGGATAAGAATGATTATATTGAGGAACTCCCTTAAGGAAGTGGCTGTTTTTTTTACTCAGGAAGGCATAGTTGATGAAGAAACCTCTAAGAGACTCAGATACAATAACATGTTAGTCGAAGTAATTAGCTCCACTTACGAATCACATCCGTTTGGTCTTTACATGTATTAATATATTTTTCTAAAAATCAATGTCCGGCAAGCCTCATTTAATACCCGCCCAATGGATTAGAAACATTTTTTTTGGAGGAGGGGGGAGGGGGGGATTTTCCTTGGATATTTATGTGTTTGCTTAACATCCTTCGCCGTCATCCTTAAACATCTATTCATCTCTTTTTCTTCTTCTTTTTTTAAAATCTTTTCCCACTTTTTCCCACACCGGCCAACCCCCTTTTTAGACTCTCCCTTATGCAGTCAATTATTAGTTTTGCATTGCTTTTGTTATTTTCTCGTTCTTTTACAGGCTTGTATTGTCTTTGATTCCTTTTCTTCGTTACTCAAACCAGCTGTTGCCGAATGATAATTAGATAGTCTTTCTTCTTAAGGACTATAAACACCCCTATCTTGGATTATTTTGATTGCCTGATTGAGTTCAACGAGGTTAAACAATCGCCAAAGTTGACCAGTCTAAAATCACAAATTGTGTACATAGAGATTTTGTAATAATTTCAGTTATTTTCGTATTCGTGATGTTCGCTTACTGAGACATTTTTGCCGAAAAATAGTGGATCAATTTGATAGGGTAATAAAGTAAGCTTTAAACCTACCTGATTTAATTAAAGCTTGAAAACTTTTACTAGGTGTTCAATAACCTGATAACTTTAAAACATCAAAAAATATCTTTAAGAATGGGGTTCGGTTATACAATTTTATGGCTATACAAGATTAACAATCTCTTCAAACAGCTAGATTTATTAACAAAAAAGCCTAGAATACTAAACAATAAAAATACCATAACTTTAAAGTCAATTTTCTAGCGCAGACCGGGAAAAAAGTTTCAATTTTCAGATTCGGGACTAAAAAAAATTTCTAAATTCTAATTTTTATTGGGAAGAGATGTTTTATTTTCGAAAAAAAGGAGACACAATTGGAGTAAAATTACTAAGTTACAAAGATTACAAACTGATATATTTATAAACTTCAAATACGGCACGAGTAATGTTATGAATTTCAAGCTGGAAAATAGAATGAATTTATTTTTTCGAAGTCGAATAAAATGACCTTCAAACAGTCTGTCCGTGTAAACAATAATTCTGATAAAATTATTGGCTTTACTTTCTCGAGTATCCGTTGCAGTCAAAGTAAATACTAGTTGTCTTGGGGTAATTATCGTAATCTTTTTTTCCTTCTAGTGCATTCCGTTTTATTTGATTTCTTAGTAAATTAATCTAATGACTAAAGAGGTATTTAACTTTATGAGAAAAGCGTCTAAGAAGTCTCTCGGATAAGTAGTGACCTGTTTCTCGAAATCCTCTACCTTTCCCCCGAAAAAACATTTGAAGTGTTTTGTATGGTGGATAATATGGTTGTTTTTTGAGTTCATTTTTGATGCACTTTTTTGGCCGTTTTGTTCCTAATTTCTGGTGTTTTAAATTAGTTTTAAATCTAATAAATATGAACTACAACCGTAAGAGGTTTTTGTTCTGTCTTTGTGTGACGTTTTTGAGTTTATCTTTATGCTTTTTAGCTAGGTTTTTGAATTAAAATTTAACTTGAATCGTAAGCACGACTGTTAAGATTTGACTCGCCTACTCGCCTATGGAAGCTTTTGCTTTGTCTGAAGTTCTTTTTAAGAAAGGTTTAATATATCGAAAGACAAACTAAGCAATCCTACCGCTATGAACCGATAAAACCGGTCTTCAATTTATAAGATACTTTAAATCATAATCTACACAAAGCAACTAAAAATTCAAGTTTCTTTCTTGTCAACTTTTGCTGGTTTTATCCAACATGCTCAGGAAACAGACGGAAATGAACTCCATCTTAAACTAACAATCGGGGGATTAATAGCAAGCTTAGAATGGGATAAGCTATCGGTTACATTTTAGAAGCTACAGAGAGCTTTGTACGGGACCACGATAAAATAAAGCGAAAATGTATTAAATAACATAAGATTAATGCGGAGGTCTTTCATCTTGTACAAAATTAAAAACCTGTTACGGAAAATAGAAAATTAGTTAAAGGACTGAGTTCGCACTGTCATAATATTCAACAAATATAAATTGATATAAAAATTAATGATAATACGTTATTCAACGTTTTGTCCAATAAGAAGAGTAAATATTCGAGCATGATGTAGGTACACGTAAAGTTTTATATGATCTTTCATAAATCTTTTTTAAAACATTTCATACAATAGTGAAAATGAATCTTTTACTCCGAGACTTCAGGTTGGGTTCATAGATAGATAACCCTTGGTTTTACATGAAGCTTGTTAGGTCTCCATATAACCTTATTATCCAAATTCAGTATTCATTATCTTATTCATTCCCAGAAGAAGAAAAAAAGTATATAGTATTTTTTCCTTCTCTCTAAAGGGCAGAAAATAGAACCCTTTCCAAGCAGGGTCGATTTTATTCCGATTAAATTTAAAAAAAATGAAATTAGATAATATTTAAATAGTATAATATTTTTTATTAACAGGGCTCTATACGCTCAGTCAGCAAAGAAGTCTCTTTCCCGCACTATCTCGCAGTCTTTCTTGCTCTTTCTCGCTCGCGCGGTTACAATCATTCAAAGCATCCTTTTAGCTTTCTTTTGCTCTGTTAATCATTAAGACAATTGATATTTATTTCGTCTTTCCTAACTCTTCAAGTTTCATATTGTTACGTGATAAAAGCCAAAGCTTACTAGACCACCTCGGAGTATTCACACTACAAAACGCTAATCTTCGGAAGTTGTACACGGCCTCTGGGTGACAAGAGCAGTCGAACAAACCTGACTGTTTTGTTAGGTGAGATTAATCTCATTCTTATATATTAATCCACAATATGTTTACAAATACAATGAACGAAGTTTTCCATAGTCTTGAGCAATGGCAACCATCTATGCAATTCAGTACTGCTTGTTAACCTTGCTTTGGCACAGGTTTTATAAAGGCAACCACTGAAGTATCACGCAAGTAATAAACTATATAAAAAAATTTCTAAGTAGTTGGAGGCTAAAACACAAATAGTCAACTGTCAAGAAACAGCAAAAGGGTAGGCGTTTTTAATCAATAAAAATATGTAGGAATAAGTATCGTATTTTTTCTATAGATTCAGAATCCCAAAACCTAACGAGCTCTAAAAAAGAGCAGGGATTTTCGTGTTTACTTATTCGAATCCACTTCCATGTGCTAATCAGCTACATATGAATTAAGGTTTCCTACATTTGCTTTGGGAGATTAAGAATGCCTGGAATAAAGACTTAATTGACATAAGAAGTACAAGTTCGAATATCGCTCATAATTTTGTTATTTCAATAACCCGCTTGAACAAAAGGCTCTGGTGATCATGTTAACACCAAACAATGGCGCTGTGTCCAACTGAGCGCATCTATAGTCTCATACTTCGTTTTATGATCTTTTAAAGGTTGTTTTTAAAAATTCTCCTTAAAAATTCGGGATTTTCTATCTTTTTAGATGCACTACAATGTATTTGGCAAAAGCAATAACAGCAAAATCGTGATGACTGATTTATTACGACTAACAGGTCGTCCATTTTAAATACTATTATAAAATTTACTATATATACATTATTATGCCACCATTGTTATGTGGTTATGAATTATGCCAAGAAACGTACTGAGCTACGACAGATTTTAGCAGGAAGGTGATTTATAATTCCTTTGTCGTCTTTTAAAAGATAGTTCGTCAAATATCACTGGTTGAGCAATGGGATTACGCTTTTTACAATAAATCAATCGATTTAAATTGATGACATATTTTTTTGAAATAAGACTTTTGAAGAAAACTGTAAACTGAACAAATATAGATAAAGATATCAAACGAAATTAAACGATAGTGAACTAAAATTTCAATTAGTTTGGAGTACAATATCCAAAATTATTTTTTCACCTTTTTAGTATATAGTTATGAAATGCCATTTCTGCAGAGTAGTTCCCGAGAAAGTAGAATGCGAACAGGAGCATATATAATGAATCCATTAAATGCTTAAGCAAAAACAGTAATTGACTGTCAAGTCCATAGCCTTACGAGAAATTACATGGTTTTTAGAGCAAATTTTGAGGAAACCGTTTTTCATGAGGAAGAGGTTGATTTGTTTGAGGATTGAACAAAAAGATCAATCAAGAGCTTGGCGGTGAATCAGCAAAAATTATATAAATAAAAACAGGTTTATATGTAGATATCAAGATATTTATAGTTGGCGAACGAATGCCTCTATTACGAGTTGAAAAACATGGATTTTCTTTGAAAGGGCTTGTAAAGATATCGTGCAGTCCCTTGCTGTGTGTATACAACTCTACCAGTTCAGCCGTTGAAACAACCAAATCTTTCAAACAGTAAATAAACTTGATAAAGGTCTAACGATCCAAGACTATTACTATGTATTACCGCATTTGGCTATCGATAGACCGTTTGAGGACAAATAAGTGCCAAGCCTATTCAAATTATTTGAGGAAGTGAATTGAGAAGTTTCTACATGAACGAAATGCGAAACATATTGCAAATTTACGCCCGTTTTCTCATGAGTTCAAGACCAAGTTTATTGTTGCTATCATTGGTCCAAGGGGCTAAAACATCTTTCTTTAAAAAAATGTCTTATCAAATGGCACTCAAATTGAAGGATTTTGATTGAACTATGTGTGTTAGTTACGTATTCTCATTGGTTAATTCAGTGCGGAAGCCACTACAGTGCCAGGGTTCCACGTTTCTCGCTCAAATTTTCAGTACGTTTGCGTGCGGGCTCAAGCTGAGTGTGTACATCGAATAGAATTGAAGCGTAGCAACCCTCCAAGGTCAAGCTTGTTATAACTCTACCACAACAGGCTTCCAAACACAATGCTTCTGACGTTATTCTTCTTAAACAACGTGCTGGTAACAAAAAAATCTACAATAAACAGCTAAGGAAATGGTTCACATTTTACGTTACATTGTTATAGGATTAAGAATCAGTCTAGTGCAGCTAGATTGATTCATTCTGTAAATTTAGTAAATTCAAAATAGTTAAGATTCTTTTGTTTGTTCTGCTTAAGATGGTCATTTCATGTCACGAACTTCAATTAATGGCATTACAATTTTTCCAAAATGACGATCTTTAGCAAAATTGTTATTAATTTGAGTTTTGTATGTGTGTTAATAGTCGCATGTTGAGCAGACAGCCGGGAACTACAAAAAACAACTCGACAAACCTTAGTGATCGGATACCAAAACTATACCACCATAACTATAAAACTATAGACCAAAACTTGAAGAAATCAGGGATCAAAGCAGAGGATAAAAATGGGGGATCTGATGAATAAAACAAAATGGGATGAAGATAAAATTAAAATAATCAGATATTTAATATTAATAACAATCAAACTATTATGATCAGGAATCATAATTTTTGTTAAACTTCAAAATTAAATTCAACTTCAAAATTAAATTCAAATTTTCCACATTAATGTGTTTTTTAAAACGCTCCATTTTCGTTTTATGCTCAATGAATTCGAAAACGCATCCAAAAGAAGATCGAACACGCAGATACGATCGGAAATTAATGGTGCAATATTGTCATCTGAGTATGCGAAAAAAAATGACGTCAACGCAATTTCTAAAGCTTCCTTTTCAAATGTCTCCCATCTGGAGAGCGTTCCTAAATACACGTATTCGATTGTTTAGTGTGCCAAAACAAATGGCCGAAACGCATCGAAAAGTATGCGTTCAGAAAATAAACAAATATCTCGAATCAATTGGCAAAGCTACCACTCGTGGTCACCTTGAGTGAATTTGACAGGATAAATTTATTACCAGCAAAACTTTTAGCGGATAAAAGATTTCTCCTAAAAAACATGTTATCAGCCACTCAACCTGAATCGTCTCTTTAACAGTTCCCTACGTAGCGTGCCTTTACATCGAAACGAGACGAACGGTGAGCTTGGAATGATATAGACATGTGAATAATTGTCTAAGATGTTAAAAAAGGTCTCTATCATTGCAAGCTCACCATTCGTCTCGCTTCGATGCAAAGGCACGCTACCTTTCAAGATGGCGCAGTTCAAGATGGGAACTGTGAAGAGGACTATTTAGATAGTGAGTCAAATGTGTAATAATAAGCAATTATTGGTACGAGTTGGAGCAGAATATCGTGATTTTTTTGTGGGGAAAATTTAAAAATAGAAAATGTACTCAAACACTATGCACTCTAGCATGCGAAGTTGGATATTTACCGTATGTGATATCAGTGGAAGCTGAGCCCCTTGTAAATATAAAACAAAGTACCTCCTTATGTTTAACTAAAGTATGCAAAAATACACCATAAAAATTAAAAAAAAAAAAAACTATCAAAAACCTAGCATAAAGCATGGATGCTAATGACAACTTCTAAATTAAGCTATTTATATTGCAAGTATGTATTGGGATTAATAATAATGATTAATGGATGAAGCTCTTGGTTATCATACGTTAGTGTAACTCTAATACTATAAATTAGTGTTATTATGATGAAATGTTTGACGATAAAACGTGCCCGCTGATTGGCTAGATTTACCCATTCAGAGAACAGCTACAAGGCACTCGAAAAGCAAGATGATATTCTGGGATATTCCTTCGTGTTCCTAAGCTTGCTTCTCGTTTGCTGTACAGCTACCAACGTGTTTATATCACATTACGATGCCATGTACAGCTATTTCAAAACACGTCGAATACTGAGTACTACATACTTAATAGCGTATTCCAAGACCGAAATGCATTTTGGGTGTTGTCAATAAGTATAATATACTGCGCAGATCAGCTCAATTAGATACATTACCGCAGTACAAGTACATAGTCCATACATTCTCTAATACAGTGTCTAAAGTGAAATAAGTAATCAATTATTTATTTTGCTTTCAGTGAATTCATTTGAAACACATATTTACTTTTAATTTCAAATTAACCAGATCCACAATGCCCTTCGGTCTTGTGAAATGCACTATTCAGTATGCAATATTTAATATTCAACATTTTTTAATAGCTCGGTATATTCCTTATATATATATATATATATATATATATATATATCGCAGTCTCTCATTTCTTTCCTCCCGACCCTTTCCCTTTCCCCTCTACTTCCACGGCTTCCCCCATTCAAACCGATCCCCCCCCCAGCATGGGACGAGAAAAAGTATTTCTGTGAAAGACCTCTTTCCTCTTTCCCTCGTGTTTACTACTATTAGGAAGTAATACTAAGTTAAGTTAGTCATCGTCCCCTATTCTCTCCACTTTCACTTCCCCATTCAAACCGATTTGTTCCCAGAGGGTGTAGAAAAAGTTTGGCCGTAAACGTCTAGTATTTTCAAGGGCATTCCTTAGGTCCACTAGTGGCGGGGAGTAGTACAAAGTTAAGCCTTCGTATCCTCAGCTTCAGTCTTCTTTGTTCCGCCCAACCCAAAGGAAAAGGCCGAACCAAGTGAACCTGTTAAACCTGAAATAGATAAAGCCGGCGCGGCAATGGATTCCCGTTTCACCTTGACTTCCTTCTCCAGCTCTACTTGTTTCATCATGTCCAACATCTCTTTGAGCATGACTTTCATTTCATCGATTCTGCGAAATTGAAGTCTGTTAATGTATGATTAAAACTAACAGGGTCTGGATCAAAGCCTTTAGAGACAAATAAGTGTTTTTTTTTTTGGAGAGACTGTAATTTGGTGAGAAGGAATCCCTGATTTAATGTCGATGGTGAGATGGCAGTAGTGTTTGCAGTTTTTGTTGTTGTTGTACTCTACTTTTGGTCCGGGGGGGGGGGGTGGGGGGGGGGTACAGCCTATATATGCGGGTACTTCCGACTATGCGGAGATGATCCGCTGAACAGGGTATGGTTTTTCCGAGCTTCTTGTCATAAACAGGGTATGCAATTTCACTCAAGTCCAAGTTCTTCCTGAGTTTGCTGTCATTTTCAGGGTTTCTACTTTTTTTCTACTACTGCTTTTGGTTAGCTATAAGAGGATGGCGGGATGGTTGTGGTTTTAGTGCTGTGGTAATGGTAATGGTTATTGCGTGGTTCTAGTATTACAAGAGGCATAGAGGTAGTCTGGAATGAATGTAGTAGAGTGGTTATTATGGGGGTGGCAATGGTGGTCATATTGGTCTTGGTGGTCGTAATTGGTAGAGGTAATAAATTTAAATTGTGCTTCTTGTTGTCGTTGTTTTAGAGATGATAGTTCTTATTGTGATGATAGATTCTTGCGGCAAACGTTTACTTATTTGAACATCGTAGTTGGATTAGTAGTACGTATCGAGAGTTTTGCGCAATTTTAGTCGACTTTTCTTACGAGATCTCACTACATCGATGAAATATATTCTATTTTAAAAGTATTTTCTATTGAACTGAAGAACTATTCTTGCAGTGTAACCAGGCAGTAATCTAACACGCTATGATTGGATCCACTAATGTCGTCAATTATGCACCGTTAACGTAGAATGTGCCGTAACGTGACGTGATTGGGCAGGTAATGTGTCTTGTATTTTGATTGGATAAGCAGTAGTATAACGAGTTTAGGTCACTTCTTATCAGAACTTTCAAACACAAAATGCATCGTTAATCTTCTTTCGGCAAAAATCCAAAAAAAAATATTTTCGTTCACCTTTGAATTTTTCAAGAATTTTAAAATCATATTTTCTGCAAGATGCAACAAACTTTCAAAGAACAAATTGGCCGTCTTTTGCAACCAGCACGATAAAAAACCTCATATTTACATCCATGACTGCCCTTACGGGGCTTTTCCGTGAGGTTCCTTCCACACGCACTACCACTACATTCTATATTTACAACATACAACACTGAACTCACATGTAGATTTTACGGAAGGAGGAAACCGGAGGTCCCGGTTACCCATGCCATCTATGCCCCAATACCAACCACCCCCACCCCAATGCTCCCATGCCACCCATGCCACCCATGCCACCCATGCCACCCATGCCACCCATGCCACCCATGCCACCCATGCCACCCATGCCACCCATGCCACCCATGCCACCCATGCCTTCATGTCGCCCCCGGCTTCTCATTTGCACAAACCACCGGAAATACGTCACGCATGAAATCTACCATAAAAAAGTGAGTTTTTTGACTACATATTTACTTTACTTACGTTTGCGCATGTTCTTCTATCTTGTAATGTAATTCTTTCACTGAGTCGCCAAAATCTTCCACCTCTTCATTTTTTTCTTCTTCAATTTCATCCACTTTACCAAACCCAATCAAAGCATCAAATATCTAGTTTATAAAAATAAAACGTATCATCTAGATCCTCTGAACAAAAGACTAGGAATCTAGGAATCAGAATACATCAGAATACGTGCAATTCCATGATCTTGACGGTACTATGTTCTAACATTTTGATTGGATAAGCAGTAAGCACGGATAAGCATTGGATAAGCACGCTATCATTCAGTTCCATTCGTTCGTCAATTATGCACCGTTAACGTAGAATGTGCCGTAACATGAAATAATTGTGCAGGTAACGTGTCTTGTATTTGGCTGGATAAGCAGAAATATAACGAGCTATCATTGGTTTTGCTAATGTCGTCAATTATGTAACGTGACGGCTTCATGTAATGTGTCATGCCATACCATAATGTGCATGGGATTTGCTGTGCGTGTCGTCTGCTACTGACTTAACTGTTGCGACATATTCTTGTACTATAATGTTGGGTACTTACTACTGAACGAAATGGTCGTTTGTTGGGATAAATGTTAACAACTTTCTTCTGAATTCGCTTCAAGACCCAAGACGGAAGAGAATTTTCGATGCTGTTTAAAAGGGCTACCTACGAGAGAATGCTATCTGTTAATGGAATGTCTGCTAGAATGAATGAATTTAGCAAAAGAAGTTAAAGGTACAAACAAATGAAGAAATAAAACTGGCGAAGAAACGAAGAAAGTAAATAAAATGAAGATAAATAAATAGAGAAAAGAGAGATAGGAAATAGAAAGAAAGAAAGAAAGAAAGAAAGAAAGAAAGGAAAGAAGCAAGAAAAACAAAAACAAAAACAAAAACAAAAACAAAAACAAAAACAAAACAAACGAAAACAAAAACAAAAACAAAAAGGAAAAGAGACAGACAGACAGACAAAAATTTCCACTCAACGATTTCCACTCCGACGTTTTCCCTTGAATATTAAAGAAAATATGGTTTTTAGAGGCTGTTTTCATATCGTATTCTTAAGCGTTATCTTCCCAGTTCTTAACTAAGTCACATACCTGTAAAACATATCGATCAATCAAAGCCGTTTGTTCAATCTTGTCAATATCTCCAACAGACAAACCAACCTGGTTGTAATGACGATAATACGATAATGTTTAAGATGAGCGAAGATGATGCATTAAGGAGCAGTGCGGATCTGATGAATGAGGGTGTGCAATGTATATTTTACACACCAGTCACCATGTACATCTATATTCTAAGCATATACCTCTTAACTCAATTGAAAACCGGAGAAAACACACCAAACAAACTTTACTCATATATAGAGATTACTCCACGGAAAGTGCCACGAACGATTTTTATTCACGAGTTGCGCAGCACCAAAAAACGAACGAGTGAGCGCAGCGAACGAGTGAGTTTTTTGGTGCGTAGCAACGAGTGAATAAAAATCGTTCAGGCACTTTCCGTGGTGTAATTTTTTTATTTCATACATACTAAGATTTTCTGAGTTTTTATGTACGTGCATCTACGGCCGCGCCGCAGGCAGGAAGCCATTCGAGTGCAATAACACACACGACATTATGCAAAAAATACGACAATTTCTGTTTAACAATTTAATTAGAAAAACGAATGAAGCAAACAAATTAAATAAAGTAAATATTTATACATAAATAAATAGATAAATATAGATAATATAATTTATTTATGAAGTGTCCTTGAAATTATAATTTCTCAAGTTTGAAAATGAAGTATATATACGAGCTTCAAGTGAAAACTTGTTTACAACAGACTAAAAGCTAGCTTAAATCGTGATGTAAAAATAACAGACACAAAGTAGAATCAATTTACAATTCAATTTGTTCAATTTAATCTTCATCAGAACTGCTATATAATACACGAATTCTTTTCTGTGGACGGATTTCTTGGGATGGTATGGTTGGCGATTTATTCAGAGTGTTTATTGTGATTGAAAACTGTCCTCCTTGGATAACGGCTCCACTAAATAATGCTACTGACTGTTGACCTGTATTGCTGCTAGATTGCTGAGGCTGTGCTAGGGAACTAAATCCAGCATTTTCAATTGGATTTTGGACGGAAGTTGCGTTTGGCAGGCTCAAAACTTTTTCGTTGGATATATTTGCCAGCATATTCGACATGGATTGTTGTTGTTTTGTAGAAAGCGAACTGTAATTTTCTATACTTTTTAGATTTCTGTGGCCGAAAAGCTGTGCTATATGGGCCGGTGGAACTCCGTTGTCGCTTAATGTTTGAACCATAGTTTTTCTTCCACTATGATTTCTAAGTTTAGGATTTTCTATGCCAGCTTTTTCTGCCATCTCTTTCATCAACCCGCCCAGTTTGTTTACACCCACCTTGTTGCTTTTGAACCAAAGTTTGCTTGAGGAAGCGCTTCTGATTTTAACGTTATTTACGGCCAAATAAAAAGGACTGTCTCGTTCTTTCGTATTACCGGGCCTTATCTGTGCAAACAGTTTGTAAACTTGGACGGGATCTTTTTCACTGCCATCCGTGGCGAACATTTTTGGTGGAAACGGCCTGACATCAGTTGCGTTTGCGCCGGTACGTGTTTTCGTTTGCCTTTCGTTGTATTCTAGATACTCGACGCCACCCGCTGTTTTGTTCAAAGTCACATCGCCCCAGCACATACTGTGATGTTCCTGAATCCCACGAAGTCCGAAATGAAGAGTATTGTTCAGCCAAAGAGAGTTAAGAAGCGCCTCAGGACTTGAAATTCCAAGGAGACCTTTTTCATAGAGGACTTTCATCTCATCTTCTGTCAATGCCACTGATGCATTTGGCTTATTACCTTTGCCTCGTTTCTTTAGCTCTTTTTGCTTAGACTGCAGGGTTTTACGGGTTTTTTCAAATGCCAAATCGTTGATAATACTGACTTGGTAGTTTTTTGCGCTTTAAAAATCTTTCAAAGCTAGCAATCATGCCTCGGAGGGACGTTGGCTCATAATTTTTTCCCTCTACTGTACGAACGGTAAGTATGAACTCGCTCAGCAACTCATTGAGCTCAGCTGGAGGAATGTTTTCAACTTCCCTGTACTCTTTCTTGGATTGAAGAAATACTTTAAGCAATTTTACATCTCTGTTGGTCTTAGCTTGTGTGTTTTTGTTTTCTTGTTCATAGATAAAGTCGTCTACCGTTCCTTCTAAGAGTGCAAATCTCCGCATTTCCTCCGCCATGTTTGTCATTCAAGTGCAAACTCGCGCTCGCTGAGTATCTTTTGATTGATATTTCGGATGCCAAAATGAAGCACAATCGTTCACGCTTCTGATTGGACGAACGAGAGTGAAAAATAGTCGTTCTCTTTTCTGATTGGTTGAATGCATATTTGGTACGAATTTTACGCGGGCTTTTTATCGTGGATAAATCTTAGTACGTATGAAATAAATAAACATCCCCAGTCAGTCGAACTATATATATATTAGTGTCAATGCTGAATTCAAAACCCCAGACAGGTATTCCAACTAAATTCAAACCCGACATCAAACAATAGAAATAGGGCGTGGTTGTTTTTTTAAACCAGTTAAAGCCATTCTCAATCACACGAGCGCTCTAGCGATTCTCTAGCGAGCTATATATATATATTAGTGTCAATGCTGAATTCAAAACCCGAGACAGGTTTTCCAACTAAGTTCAAACCCGACATCAAACAATAGAAATAGGGCGTGGTTGTTTTTTAAACCAGTTAAAGCCACTCTCAATCATACGCGCCCTCTAGCGATTCTCTAGCGAACTATATATATATTAGTGTCAATGCTGAATTCAAAACCCGAGACAGGTTTTCCAACTAAGTTCAAACCCGACATCAAACAATAGAAATAGGGCGTGGTTGTTTTTTTAAACCAGTTAAAGCCATTCTCAATCATACGCGCCCTCTAGCGATTCTCTAGCGAACTATATATATATTAGTGTCAATGCTGAATTCAAAACCCGAGACAGGTATTCCAACTAAATTCAAACCCGACATCAAACAATAGAAATAGGGCGTGGTTGTTGTTTTTTAAACCAGTTACAGCCACTCTCAATCATACGCGCCCTCTAGCGATTCTCTAGCGAACTATATATATATTAGTGTCAATGCTGAATTCAAAACCCCAGACAGGTTTTCCAACTAAGTTCAAACCCGACATCAAACAATAGAAATAGGGCGTGGTTGTTGTTTTTTAAACCAGTTACAGCCACTCTCAATCATACGCGCCCTCTAGCGATTCTCTAGCGAACTATATATATATTAGTGTCAATGCTGAATTCAAAACCCGAGACAGGTATTCCAACTAAATTCAAACCCGACATCAAACAATAGAAATAGGGCGTGGTTGTTGTTTTTTAAACCAGTTACAGCCACTCTCAATCATACGCGCCCTCTAGCGATTCTCTTGCGAACTATATATATATTAGTGTCAATGCTGAATTCAAAACCCGAGACAGGTATTCCAACTAAATTCAAACCCGACATCAAACAATAGAAATAGGGCGTGGTTGTTGTTTTTTAAACCAGTTACAGCCACTCTCAATCATACGCGCCCTCTAGCGATTCTCTTGCGAACTATATATATATTAGTGTCAATGCTGAATTCAAAACCCCAGACAGGTTTTCCAACTAAGTTCAAACCCGACATCAAACAATAGAAATAGGGCGTGGTTGTTTTTTTAAACCAGTTAAAGCCATTCTCAATCACACGAGCGCTCTAGCGATTCTTTCTGTCGCAACTAAGAAGGTTTTGGTGGACGTCAATCACAAGGCGTTTCCATGACATTGTTGGAAACACAAAGCTATAAGTGCATGAATGTCATAGAAACGCCTTGGTTGACGTCCACCAAAAGCTACTTCATCGCGACAGAAACAATCGCTAGGTCGGCGCGTGTGATTAAGAATGGCTGTAAAACATACGTGCCCGGATTTGCTTTGCTGCCCTCGATCTTGAATTTCGATGCAAACCCTCACCCTTAGCCTTTGAATATTACTCACCAACATATTCATTAAGATGATAGGCATCGTCAAGCAAAACATCACTACGACAAGGTTGGCCAGGAAAGGGTAATATAACTTGTTCCATGGCATGAAGACGTCCACGTAGTTAATCTCTCCAAGGGTCATTATGAATATGTTCATCATTGTGGTGCTCAGCTCATTAAATGGTTCCTAAAAAATGACAATAAAACCATATAAAACAACAACCACGCTCAGGAAATTAGATTATCGGGTGACCATTAAACAGAGGGCTTGGTCGGTTGGTAGAGGTATGAGTTATAACTTTGACAACTGACTGGCTTCTCTATAAGGGTTGAATTGGTCATTTAATTTATAGATTGAAGTGATAACTTGGTATAAAAACCAATATTCAGGACTTTCATAGAGTTTGGCCGTTTACTAGAGGCTGGCCGTTAAATAGAGGTTGTCCGACAAATAGAGGTGGTCGCTGAATAGAGGTTGGCCGTTTAATAGAGGTTGGTTGCTTAATAGGACTTAGCGTGGTATTAGTTTTTTGGAGGGGGAAAAACCTACGAACAAGGAGAAACTGATCCTGGAATCAAAGAAGAGACCTAAAAGTGTTCATATATATGTGAAGCTGTTAATCCATTAATCAAGCCAGTTCTGAGAGATTATTCCACTTTCAATACACTACTACACGACACCTTCATGATCATATGCTACGCAAACAACTGGCAGCAAAATATCTAATGTATGAGTCGTACCTTACTTACGTTAGGATGTGACGGGATTGTGGTGCCAACATATCTAATGTATGAGTCGTACCTTACTTACGTTAGGATGTGAGGGATTGTGGTGGCCAAATATCTAATGTATGAGTCGTACCTACTTACGTTAGGATGTGACGGATTGGTGGTGCCAAAATATCTAATGTATGAGTCGTACCTTACTTACGTTAGGATGTGACGGATTGTGGTGCCAAAATATCTAAGTGTATGAGTCGTACCTTACTTACGTTAGGATGTGACGGATTGTGGTGCCAAAATATCTAATGTATGAGTCGTACCTTACTTACGTTAGGATGTGACGGATTGTGGTGCCAAAATATCTAATGTATGAGTCGTACCTTACTTACGTTAGGATGTGACGGATTGTGGTGCCAAAATATCTAATGTATGAGTCGTACCTTACTTACGTTAGGATGTGACGGATTGTGGTGCCAAAATATCTAATGTATGACTCGTACCTCTATTAGCATCTGATGGAATGTGGTGCCAAAAGCGAAGGCAAAGAGACCGAACAGCAGCAGAACCTGTAGAAATAAACGAAGAGAGTCGTTCATAGTTGAAACTGAATTCAATCTTATTTGACAATAAAAATGATTCTCTATCTACTGGTTTTATTTACCTTGAGTAATGTAATGAACATACGGTACAACATGATGACGTATTTACCGTAGAACGGAAGCCTGCAGAAAAAAGAAATTGCAAGACGACTGAATTACTAACAATTTGTGGGCAGAGGATGGAGGGAGGAAGATGAGTATGGATGAATGGAGTTGAATGGATAGATGGATGGATTTAAGGCATTGGAACGGAAATGGACGGATGGACGGATGGACGGATGGACGTAGGGATGGAGGGATGGAGGGATGGAGGGACGGACGGATGGACGGACGGACGGACGGACGGACGGACGGAGGGAGGGAGGGAGGGAGGGAGGGAGGGAGGGAGGGAGGGAGGGATGGATGGATGGATGACATACCTTTGCAAGTACATAATCAAGTTAATCCAGCCAAAGAATAATCCAATGGCCGCTGATCCCTTCTGAATTCCCCATTTACACTCACAGGTCGGAAGCAAGGAAATTATAGCAGTGAGATACGCCACCAGCTCGATTAGGTTAGTCGGAGACGTTAACCAGGCAAGTTTCTAGAATCAAATTGACAGACAGTTGTTGATACGCTTTAACAATAATTAATACCAACCAATAATGAAACACTTAACATCCAAAATGTTAATTTTTTATTAAAAAATTAATTTAAATTAAATATATTTTTATTTAAAAAATATTGTAATTTTTTTATTAAAAAATAAAGCTTTGACAGGCCGTTTGCATGATGGCGGTATTTTACTACCACTACCAAAATTCTTTGCGAATTTTTTCTTTTTTCAAATTGGCATTTCATGTCTCATGAAAAGACGGTTGATGTTAATTAACCGAACAAAAGAAAGTGTGCAAAGGATTCTGGTAATGGTAGTATAAATGACAATGTTTTTCGATTGCACGTTACGTCATCTCGGCCATGTTGGTGCCATTTAACAAAATATTTCTCATAAGCATCCAATGTTAACGGTACCAACATGGCCGCCATGTTTTTGTCTTTTGACTCTTTATTAAAATACGTTACTATGCCAACAGCGATATCTTCACGTGTGAAAGATATGGTATCTTCCACTGGTGAAAGACCACGGGTGAGGCGGGTGGGTCGACGTCTGTACCCTTCTCGTTAATTTGAATGAAGTGGCACCAGAGGGACCACGCTTCTCTTTATATATACTCTATTTGCATATTACAATTCCCTAGGGTATTCATCATAATATTCACAATGACTGTGAATAGAGCTAGGGGATATAGGCTAATATAATGTGTTGTTCTATCGGCTTACCTGTCTATACATGCGAAACAATGTGACTGTGAGATGCAGCACAACAATAACCACCACCAACGCTATTTGATAAATTTGAATATCCTATCAACAAACGATAATGATTAATATATTGTACGGAGCAAACGGCATTAAAAAAGACTACTGGTTTATCGTATCCTAATAAGGAAAAGCAAGACCAAAAAAAAAAAACACCAACTGCAATAGACCGTATAACTGATACGGCGGCCTAGCTTGAATTATGGGATGCATAGGGAGGCAAACACGTAGAAAATATGAAAAGCATAGAGTGGCTGGGTTATGTCTTCACATAGTTTGTTATAGACTTTATCGGTTTCCCATATCGATCCAACTGCGAGCAAATTCAATTAGTTTTTAGAAGTGCTTCTTTTTGAAAAGCTGAAAGTTATTCATAAAGACATCTTGACAGCTTATAAACTCCTGAATAGTTTCCCCCTCAGCATCCCATAATTAAAACAATAGAATTCAATAAAAATAGATTTAGCATTTTAGGTCTTTGTGAGGCGAGGAAATTTGGGAAACGCGATGATGAATCCTCACTCGAGTCAAGGGAAAGATCAAATAAACTCTACTTTCTTACATTTGATGCTGAGTACACGAGAGGCGAGTACTACACCACTCTGAGGTTTGAGGATCCCTGATCCTGAGTTAAGGCAATAATATCTTGACATAAACTATATTTCGAATTATATTTTCGTTTAAGACTTATTATTATCTAAATTTTGTTCCTTTTGACTTACCAGGTGACGTCTTACACATGTCTGGACATCCTAAAGATAGAAGATAAAAGTCGAATGAATTTGTTCTGCTGCATCCTTTTCTTCCTTCCTTCCATTCATCCTTACTTTCTTCTTTCCATCCATCCATCCATCCATCCATCCATCCATCCATCCATCCATCCATCCATCCATCCATCCCATCTTATCCCATTCATCTATCTATTCCATTTCCATCCCATCCTATCAATTCATATCCCCGGCTTCAGTCGATTCATTAGTTTGTCCACCCCTTTATCGCTTCTATCCATTTTCGCCCATTCATTTATCCCATTCATCACAGATACCTCTCTTTTTTATCTAAGTTCTATTCAGGACACTCTTACATTGATGATGTATTTATTTAAAGTGCCTATCACCCTTCTGACAATATTCTCAGTATTAATCCTACATGGGGTAAGATGTTGAATAACCTGAAAAAATTACATAGTTTGAGTGCGGCTTCTTGAAGTTATAAAGGTTTTTCCACGCCGTATGCTAATGCTGTGACGTATGAGGAGTAATCATTTAATATACAAAACACTACTGGAACAGATAAATTAAATTTGAAATACGTCATTTTTTCCCCATTGCTCTTATAGAAATGATTGCAAATAAGTTTTCCCATAGAAGCCGTTGTTTCGAATTACGAGGAACAACAAATAACCATTAATGCCTCCTCATACGTCACCACATTAGCATATGACATGGAAAAACCTTCATAACTTTAAGAAGCCGCACTCAAACTATATAATTTTTTCAGGTTATTCAACAACTTACCCCATGTAGGATCAATACTGTAAATATTGTCAGAAGGGTGATAGGCACTTTAAAGATTTTTTATATTTTATTTTTGTGCTCTGCAATTCATTAATCAGGAGGTCACGGTCCCGTCTGAAGAAGACGTACGTATTTTATCACGGATGAATATAATCTTTGAATAAACAAATTTCTATCTTTATCTAATGGACTACTTCAACGATACGGCGTTCATCTCACACGGGGCAAAACAAAACAAAGATGACGGAAAATATATAAAGTTTCGTGAAAAAAAAGTCATGTGTTTGTCTTTTTTTATGGGTAAAGGTGACCGGTGTGCAGTCTTAATTCATCTTTTGTTGTGTATTCTTTTGTGGTGAAGAGTTAATATCAATCAACGTCATTACTGTAACAAAGCTTTGTTTGCCCCTGGACGCCCCATAATGCCTTGCGATCCCAGATGGCAGCCGTATCGTCGAATTAGTTCAATGTTCTCACCAGATATACGATGGAGCCTGATGCAGTGTAGTTGATGCGGTCAGAACAATACGTTTCATCGTTATTTTTGAGAGTACTGTGGAACACAGTCATTGGTATGAGGTAGATTAGGACGCAACAGAAGTTGACAAGAAACGCTATCCAACCATAGGAATTCCTGCAAAACAGAAAGTAATCGGTCAATAGTCCTGCTTTATTTCCCGTCCATCCAATCAGAATACTCCTACACTTAAACTAATCCCAGAGCGCAAGATTCCTGTTCATTCAAACAGCATTTGTGACAGGATTTCGTCACATCCATCTTTGAACCAATCACAGCGCGCAAAATTCATGTTCATCCAAAAAGGATTCTCCAACACGACTTCCTTGCAACATAGTTTAAGCAAATCTTGGCCTGCTTAACAATACGATTTATCGTTGTCAATCAGAATCCTATTACATGTAGGATTCTGCCACCGCATGCTTTAAACGAATCACATCGAGAACAATTGGTGTTTATCCAATCAAAATACTATGACAAATCCAGTCACGCCATTCTTTGAGCAAATCGCAGCGCGTAAAAATTCTTTTCAATCAAATCAGATTTTTTGGTCACGACTCACGACATGCTTTAAACCAACTACAGCACGCAAAATTCCTTTTCACCCAATCACAATGCAAGCTACGCACTGTCACGGTCACGCAAAGTCATTTCCGCACAGTACGAGGCTGTTGAACTCCAAAAAAATCTGCCCAAAGTTGAAGCAAAAGTCCTTACCATTTTTCACACAGTGCGATAAAACTGACTCGGTGTGTTAAACATTTTTCACATCGGTTATCGGCAATATGCTAGAAAAGAATAAAGATCAGAAACCCATGTTTAGCTATGTAGTCCTACTGCATTTATTGTAACCGTAAAAATGTTGGCTCTCCAACTCCCCCTTTCCCCTTTCCCCATTCCCCTCCCCCTCCTCCTTCCCCTGCCCCCTCCCACTTTCCCCTCCCCCTCCTCCTTCCCCTGCCCCCTCCCACTTTCCCCTCCCCCTCCCCTTCCCCCTCCGCTTCCCATAGCAACAAAATAACCTCAGACCGACAAGTAATGCAGGCTATTACCTACCTGTAGGATCTCTAATGATGACTTGTCGTTGGGATCGCCCTTACGTAACAAAATACCCAAGTCGTATCTTATCTGAATAAAAATTCAACAATTAATTAAAGAAGTAATTACGAATATAATCAATTAAATATTCCATTAATTGATTATTAATTGACAAAATTGATCAATTGGCAGAGTGGTTTAAATTATTCTTTTTTATTTGAGTTCTTCCTTCCTGGCTGTTTTCTTTTCTTTTCTTTTCTCTTGTAGACCTTAGATCTCTTTACATTGCGCACTGTTTTCCCATTTCGGACCATGTGCCATAAGTATCATTTCATTGACTAGAGTATAATTTTTGGCGGTCGTACATAAGAAGACACATGAATATGAATACAACTCAAACAAAGAATCTATTTGCAAGGGAAAAACATGTGGTCTGAAATGGGAAAACTTTAGGCTGCCCAAGTATTTGGTCTCTTTGATTGATCATCATCTGATGCATCCATTAACAAATGTACCTTGTATTCTTTATTACTCTTATCTCCTTCAGTTTCAATGCAGTTATCCAGAAATCGCTACAGAAAAAAAGTATATGAAAAAGCGTGCGAAGTTAAGATAATACTAGAGCATGTAAATGAGGGATGGAGGGATGGACGAATCAAGGAATAGAGGGAAGAAAGGAGGGAAGGAGTATATGTTAGTAGAACCTAGCATACCTCAGCTACGTCAGGCATTTTTGTGACCATGAGTTTAAATATCTTATGGACACCAGTCGTACATGACTCCAAGACCTCTCTCCACCTGAAAGATACAGTAGCTGTTAGACATTAAAAATGGAATAGAAAATAATGAAGGAAGAGAATTGAATGAGAGGAAAAATGAAAAAAAACTATTTAAAAAAACAGAAGTTGGAGAAACGGAAAGGTAGGTAGAAAGAAAGAAAGAAAGAAAGAAAGAAAGAAAGAAAGAAAGGAAGAAAGAAAGAAAGAAAGAAAGAAAGAAAGAAAGAAAGAAAGAAAGAAAGAAAGGAAGGAAGAAAGGAAGAAAGAAAGAAAGAAAGAAAGAAAGAAAGAAAGAAAGAAAGAAAGAAAGAAAGAAAGAAAGAAAGAAAGAAAGAAAGAAAGAAAGAAAGGAAGAAAGGAAGAAAGGAAGAAAGAAAGGGAGGAAGGAAGAAAGGAAGAAAGAAAGAAAGAAGAAAGAAAGGAAGAAAGAAAGAAAGAAAGAAAGAGAAAGGGGTAAAAGGAAAGTAAAGAAATGATGGAGAAAATGAATAAAAGAGGGAAAGAAAGAAGAAGCGAACGAAGGAACGAACCAATGAAAGATAACGACGGCAAGTAATGAAGGAAACCGTACCTCGGGTGTTCTGCTATCGTCATGGCTCCTATCGGGTTTTCTATGCACATGGCAGCGTCAAGAATGTTTTGATTTGATGAATTCTTCAATATTTCTTGACGAGGTAATGAAAGAAGGAACGTTATGATTGGGGCTCGACAATGAATCACCGCTAAATGAAGAGCAGTATTCTGTAAAATAAAATAAATAGAATCAACACATGAAAAGGCCAAGTGCAATCGTTCCCCAAAAAATGAAAAGAACAAAGACATGGCCGCCATGTTGGTTGACGTAACGTGCACCCAAATTATTAATTGATGATGCTTTTTGAATGGAAGAGTGAGCAAAGACGAAAAATAAGAAAAAATGCCCGCAGATTTTCGTATATTTATCCAAGCAAGACGATTCATAGGATGCCCCTATAATTTGTTCCTTGCGTCATTTCAACCATTCTTCTTCTTTTTCCCTGTTTTCCTTTTTGTTTTTCTTCCTTTCTCTTTTTATTTATTTTAATTATATTTTTTATTTTTTGAGGCATGAAAAATTTATGAGAAAATATCGGGGTCAAAATTAACCCCAAATATTTAATATGTATTTATGATGAATCTTTCCGAGGTTGAGGAAAAGTCTGAGTCGAGTTGGATTTCATATGACTATGACAAACTATTGGTACAGATGTGCCGTGCATGACCGAGTAAAAATCAATCTGATTGGATGATCAGGGAACACTCGCGCTGTGATTGGTTCAATATAATTCCCATACCTTATCCTCGTCAACGTAGTTCAAACAGTGAATGTGCTTTTCTACGATCAACTCAACCACTTTTTTGGCGCCATTTTTGGCCGCTTCGTGTAGAGGTGTTCTTCCACTTTGATCTCTAACATTGAAAACAGAATGCGTATACAAGAGTTAAGTATTTTATCCAGAGCGCAGACAAGTAACCGAAAATAGTTGCTATCAATGTTCTTTTGGCGCATGGCGCGACTGTCGATTGATTGAATCAAAGGTAGTGTAACAGTACACTCGTCTTTATCCTTTTGGGCTTTGGATTAGTTTTATATATGGCCTAGCATAAGGATTCGAGAGAGTTTTTCTTTGGTTTTCCTCCCTCCACAAAAACCTAAATTCCAATAATTTGATCTTTGAGTTAGCCTTGCCCTGACTTCGATCAGCCCATAGATCGTTCCAGGGTTTCATCTGTGGGTCAGCCGTGCCCTGCCCCGACCTACGCAGAAAGTTTTCCAGGATAATTAAAGTTTGAAGGAATGATGTCATTCTATCATATCTACTCACTTTTCGACGCCTGCAGAGTTTTGCAATAGCAGCATGGCTGCCCTGTAGTGTCCCCCACGGCATGCTAAGTGAAGCGCTGTTCTAGAGCGGTTATTCTGTGCGTTGATCAGCTTTCCTGCTTGTTTCTCAATCAATACACGGATAACTTCATGATTACCATATCTACGAGAAAATGGAAGTGTTTTGCATTCTAATTGGTCGAGAGGACATTAACAGCGAATTACGTTACTGCCTGCCTGCCTGCCTGCCTGATTCAACTTACTGTGCAGCCACATGTAGGGGTGTGTCCAGTGAGTCTGAAGTAACACTCGCCACTGCTTTGTTGTATTTCAAAAACAACGCCATGCTCTGCCGAAAAACAGCACCAAACCAATCAGTTCCATAAGCATTCAGAAATGTCCTGCATGTGTAATAACCGAAAATCTTTGCCTCTCTAAATCATAGTCCAAGTATAACTTGAAAGCATAGCCATTTATGAATGAAGGCAGTTAAACACTTAGTGAATATTAGCTCAATATTGAGAAGCTACAGTCATTCAGCCTCGCTAAGCTGCTTTTCACAGTCGCGTAGTTCATGAAAAGAACATAGTAGAATATTCTTATTATTCGTTCTTTTTTTTTTCATATCTAGACAAATGTACTCCTTAATTTGCCCCAGGAGCAGAAAATCATTATTATTCGTGGTTTTCAGCTTACCTTAACATCATTTTTCATGGCTGCATAATGAGCTACGGTGTGCCCTGAATTATCTTTCTCTGTCAGCAAAGGAGCCAACACAGGGTCCTAGAAGACGGAGTTGATCTTCTTAAGTCATTTAAACTAATCTACAGACCAGCACTGAGCCATCACGTAGTAAGAGAGTAAAGCAGGGACGAACATAGTACGTTGGAAAATCCATTATCGAGTAAATTGTTCCGCCAAATCCCCAGGTAGCCCAACAAAATAGGAAAAAATGATTACAAAATACAATTTTTAGTCAAACTTTTGCAACTCCTCGCAAAATTTAACCCCGAAGAAACAAAAACCAATAAGAAATCTGGCAAATCATTTAACAGGGCTTTTTAAAAGCACTAGTTGGAATTATTCAATTTGTCGTTCCGAAATAATACAGAGTTGGTGGACTTCAATGGAACTAGTGTTTTCACCCCGGCCTGCTCTCTTTCTGACCTCTAGCTCAGCTGGTAGAGTATCAATAGTACAATTCCGAAGATCGTGGGTTCGAATCCCAGCGAGGTCGGAAATTAATTTTTCCGAATTTAATTCCAAGGGCTTTCCCCCGGAATAACCTCGTTCCCAAGCACTACAACTTACCTATATTTCTATATCTTCAACTAGTGTTTCCTAGTTACTTTCAAGGGAACATATGCCTATAGATCGTCATGGAAAAGTTTCGATTGACGTCTACAAAAACATAACTTTGTCCCGATGACGACTTGGCGCATGCGCACTGTATAACGTACCTGTCGCGTCAATCGTGTACCCAGAGCCTGCGTTTCTTCTGGCCTGCGGCGAAGAAAAAGAGCTCTGCTGGCATAATCCATCTTTGGCGCATGCGCAGCTTTAATCATTGAACTTTTAAACAGAGTTTTGCGTTTATTTCCGATCAAAATAAAAATAAGAAATCGAGTACATATACTTTTATAATTTTGGCAAGTCATTTAACATATGCGCTCTTATAACGGAAATCGAAGAAATCCTAGTATCAAAGATAGATAATGCCAGAGCCCTCGTTCTTTTCCGCAGACCAGAAGAAACGCAGGCTCTGGGTACGAGATTTCGTACCTGCAATAAAATTTCTATTATGCTACTATGGCCGATGCCGTTGAATGCTGCTGTCCTTCCGTCCACATCTTTAACCGTTGGATCGGCTCCTTTGACCATCAACAGCCGGACAGTCTCAGTGGCACCAGTTTTAGCGGCAGCCATCAATGGAGATGAGTTGTTTATATCACGGGCATTTATTTCAGCGCCCTAAACAAATGCAAACGAGTGTTTAAGATTTGCAATAGGAAACACAATTTCTATTCTCAATGCATTGAATTTCCATTCCTGTTTTCAGGGCTATAAGGGAGTTGAGTTGTTTATATCACGGGCATTTATTTCAGCGCCCTAAACAAATGCAAACGAGTGTCTCAGGTTTGCAATAGGAAACACCATTTCTATTCTCAATGCATTGAATTTCCATTCCCGTCGCTCGCAATTCTGTCGCACGTTTCTTGCTACTTTTAATGGTAGCGTGAAACGAACGACAGTGAATTTCAACCCTGGATCCCCTAAGATTTGTTTCCCTGGAGAGTGAAAGAGATTAATGGTTTATATGACGTGTGTTTACTTCAGCTCCCTAAAGCAAATTCAAATGAGTGACTATAAAGGTGACCAATAGGAAATACAATGCCTGTGGGAAGCACGGCAGGCGTATCGGTTTGAGCGCTCGCCTCTCATCAATGCGACCCGAGCTCGAGTCCCGCCGGGCTCGGTGTTGTATATGTGTAGAGTTGTTTGTTGGTTCTCTCCTGTGCTTCGAGGGTTTTCCAGGTTCTCAGGTTTTCCTCCCTCTGCAAAAATCAACTGCTAAATTCCAATTCGATCATGGAATGAAGGTCACAAGTATTTTAGCCACTAGCTAAGTACTACCCTCGTGAAAAAGGACGGTTCCCAATTTTATTTTCATTTCCGTTTCCCAGGGCGACAAGCAAAAACCCAGTTCACATAAGCTTTTACAATTCTGCAAACACTCACATTATCGATTAGAATTTCTGCTATTCCATAGCTGTTGCTCCTGGCCGTCTTGTGCAGGGGTGTAGTCCACTCAGAATCCACCAGCAATATTTTAGCAATTGTGCTATCTTGTTCAACAAGAAACTTAACGATATTTACAGAGCCTTGTTCACAGGCCAAGTGAAAGGCTGTCATACGGTCTTTTCTCTTGAAATGGGTTTAAAAGAAAACAATTGGAAAAATAAATATATAATGCATACATGCATTAGGAAATCCGCGCTACTGCTCTAAGCGCATGCTCAAGGGGTCAAGAAGTGGGACCGTGGGTTGTAAAAATTGCTACATTTTGATATATTTAATTTAGAATTATCTTAATTCTACTTGCTCTTGAATATATAATGGCTGGTAACATCTTCTATTCAAAAAATACTTACCCTTGGCTGTCTTATAATTGCTCCATATTCCACGCATAGTTTCACGACCTTTAAGTCAAAAAGAATAGTACAATTAAAGAGAACGAAAGTCAGTGGGTGGCATGGTGATTTAAAGCTCGCCTCAGGATGTATGTTGTGAATATAGAATGTAGTGGTAGTGTGTGTGGAAGAAACCTCACGGAGAGCCCCGTATGGGGAGTGGTGGTTGTAAAATATGACATGGTGGTATTCAAATATAATATATGTAAGTGATGTGAGGGTGGCGGATTTATTATTATTTTTATGTTATAGTAGTTCTGACTACAATATACAGTCCAATGCTTACAATTCCTACATTGTATTTTGAACAGCGTCGTGCGCTTTCTAGTTTCTAATTGGCTCATGATGAGGGAGAGGGAGACTTGTTATTGGAAGTTCTGCGCATGCTTACCTCAAGAAAACCACTGTCCACAGCCAAATGCAACAGCGTTGTTCCATCGTAATCAGCATCGTACAATTGCTCTTTGACATCCATACCTTCATTACTCACTAGTAGAGACAGTAACATTCTTTAAAAGTCAACCACGCCCTATTTCTATTGTCTGATGTCTGATTTAAAATTTCGATGGAAAAACGTTTCCGGATTTTGATTAGGACTTTCGCATGATGGCGTCATTTGACTCCCACTACCAAAATGCTTCGCGAATTTTCTTTCTTATTCAAATTTATATTTCCTCGCGAGAATAGTAAGACAATTGGCGCTAATTAACTGAACAAAAGAAAGTGTGCAAGGGAGTCTGGTAGTAGAGGTCAATGACGCTATCGTTCAAGCGTCCTATTCATCATTGATACTATAACAGTTAAGAGCGGGGCTGAATTTATAACAATGCAAACCCTCACCCTAGCGGGTTTTATTTTATTTAACCAATGACGTATTTTCGGACAAAAAGCATCTTTGACGTCATGAATCAATAGTTTATATAAAGGTTATTTTCAAATGACGTTTATTGATAGCTATCAATCTATTTACATGCTTACTGTATTGAAGTAAATATTGTGCTGATTCCTTAGCGCCGGTCTCAACAGCTCGACCCAGCGGCGTTTTTCCATTCTCTTCATGAGAGTTGATTTTAGCTCCTCGCTCGACCTGAAACGATCGATCAACAATAAAAATGATAAATGATTATCCGTCATCCCTCACTCCGACTCCAAGGGATATGGAGATAAGAGCTTTCTATGTTATTGCTCCAAAGACGTGGAACAAACTTCCTCTTGATTTAAGACTGGATAACAGTTTGGAACTTTTGGACACTTTTTTTCAGTTTTATTTATGTTAGACCTATTTATGATTTTTGAACATTTCTTAACGTAAATCGTGCCTTTGAGCTAAACGGATTCAGGCGCTTTATCAATTAGATAATAATAATAACAATAATAAATAATAAAAATATTAAAATTAATAGTAATGATGATAATAATAATAACAGTATTAATAATAATAATTTTAATTTTAATAATTATAATAATGATGATAATAGTAATGATTATAATAATAATAAAAGTATTAATAATTCTAATAATAATTGCAATAATAATAATAATAATAATAATTGCAATAATAATAATAATAATAATAATAATAATAATAATAATTGCAATAATAATAATAATATGATGTGTTGCTTGCATTCAAGTACTGGTAGTAGACCACTTACCAATTTCTTGTCATGCGCAACCCGCGTTAAACAAGCAATGATACTCAAGGGAATGATACTAATATACTACAGTTATTCACCCATGAACCCAAACGTCTATCATGATTTTTCTCAGCGCATCAAGAATATATGACCCACTTACCAGCAGTCTGCAAAGAGCAGGTCGATTCTGACAAGCGGCGAGGTGAAGTGGAGAATTGAGGCTGCTCCCTTTAACATTAACGTCACATTCTGGGTGCGACAGAAGAATCTAAAAATATAGTAACACTGAGTTTAATTTACACCCTCTGGAGACACATGTTCCATGTTGATTGGAAGATATTTCTTTGGGTTCTCCAGTTTCCCCCCACCGAAAAATCAATAAACTAAATGTCAATTCGATCTGTGAGTTAGCCATGGACTTTCATCGGCCTAGAGTATGTTTCAGGGTTCAATCTGTGAGTTAGCCATGCCTTGACTTTGATCGGCCTAGAGGTTGTTTCAGGGTTCAATCTGTGAGTTAGCTATGCCCTGACTTAGATCAGCCCAGAGGCTGTTTCCAGATGGATCTGTAAATTAGCCGTGCCTTGATTTTGATCAGCCAATAGGGTGTTCATGTTTCAACAAAATCGCTTCTTGCCCAGCGAAGCCAGTACATTTTCGATGCAAAACTGTAATCGCATAAAAAACATTTACCTTAATCATTTTGGTATTTCCACTCCTTGCTGCAAAGTGCATTGGAGTATCTTCTCTGTCGTCCTTCAAGTTAATGTCGGCATTTGCTTCCAGCAGCATCTCCACCATTCTCGCATCGCTTCTAAGAATGGCGTTGTGGAGCGGAGCTCTCCCGTAACTGTCTGGCATATTAACATCTAGGAAGTAATTTAAAAATTCCGTGACGGTAAGGCCCTGGCTAAAGTAGAAAACGTTTATCCAGAAAGATGTTTCTTTACATTTTTCTTAATAAAGGTGGGAAAACTGTAAGGAAACATCGGGAAACATGTTTACTCTACATCGATTAGCGCTTGCGCACTTTCAAATAACCCTTGATCGCCATCTTGTTTTGACGAGATAGAGGGAGAGTTGCTAAGAAACGAGCTTTTAGAATGTTGACTTAACGAGAAAACAACAAAAGTATGTTCAAAATGTTTCTGCCGCCAATTTGTTGTTAAACATGTTTCCTCGTTTGGTCAGGGCCTAATGGGTAATGTAAATATGGCGAAGGATTCGACACAAACCACAAGGGATAGAGTAACTCACCTATACTTTTTTGCTCCAGCAATTTTGACAGAGCATCAACATTTCCTGTCATGACAGCTTCGTTCAGCTTTTGTGCTTTGGATTTATACACATCATTATCTTCCTTGAATGTAAACATTTTGAATTAATTGATAGTGACTGAGTAGTGTAAATAATTACAAAAGATAAGGGACTGGTCATAAAGTAAAGGGGAGGTAATGGGGGTAGGGTGGTGGGTAAAAATAGTGTTTTTGCTGGCCCAGTATAACTAGTCTCCCTCGCCGCCGTTTTTAGTGTCGTCACGCAACGCTCCCTCCCCAATAACTAGTGGGACACTTAAAACGGCGGCGAGGGAGACTAAGTATAACACGAGGTCGAAAAAAAATGATCCCCCTTCCCTCCCTCTAAGTTTCCAAGCGGCAGGAAATGAAAAATGGCCCACCCCTAAAGTATAATTTTATAGACAGTCCACTTATTTAAAGTATTTCTAAACTGTGTGAATTTGGGGGGAGGGGGGAGGGGGAAGCAAAACAACCCACCACCCACTTAGAACAACGCCCCTGCAAATACGACGGGTTTAATCAAACTTGTCATCATATACGAGTAAAATACTCCCTCGTAGAGTTTCTTGCTTGTTCTTTCCCCTGCTGCATTGTGGCTTGTTCCATGATCTAATTATTATTGATTTTCTCGGAAGAAGTAAAACCGGGGAAAATTTTGAAGCTCAGGAGAAAATCTTCTACTGACAAATACTTCCAAATTCTATGTAATTCGAGGCAATGGAACCAGAGCCAATCATAGGGAGTGAACATAGCGGAGCTCCTCAAACAAAAGTAAGTTATATACAAAAGCGTGCTGTTCAAATAGGCCCTCATGGTGTCGTGTCCTACCACTATTTGAATCCCTTGAACGCTTTGTTTTGTTCACCAATTGTCTTACTTTTCTCATATGAGTTACTACAAATTTGAATAATTAAGAAAATTCTCCATGTGTTTTCGTAGTGGTAGTAAAATGACACCATCATGCAAACGTCTTTTGCAAAAAAAAAAACTTTATTCTCACCTCGAGCTCTTCTAATTCATTAGATTTCGGTTCCTCTGAATCGGAGCCCATTGAAATACGAGTCAGTTTTCTTTGCCTTTCTTCATATTTGACGTCCAGCCCTTCATTCACTTCGCCATTCTGCGTTAACTCCATGTTGTTTAAAGAAATTGAGCTATTATCATTTACGAGTTTCCTTTTGTGTGACATTATTTTCTGTGAATGAAAAGGTAGCATTTATTATTTTGCATAAGGAAGGTTTGGGCTGCATGTAACGTCATGACCGCCATGTTGGTTGACGATAACAAAGCATTCCTCATAGTCTCTTGTTAGATCAACCAACATGGCGGCTTTTTCATGTGTTATTTATATCTTAAGGAATTTTGAATCTTGTGGTTGCACCCTGCAAGGATTCTAGCTTCCTAGCTTTGCTTGTTCTTATTTCAATTTGCATTCACACTTTGTGCTCTCTTTCCCACAATTAAGTGTGTGCCTCCTATTTCACTGTGCCTCCCCCTCCCCTGCCATGCTCTAGCTTCAATCAAGTATAATCTAGTCATATTAGTTTAGTTTAGTATATTTTTATTCTTTTGGCAGTAGAACTGAGTGAAGACATTTAACCCGTGAAATAGATATTAGACTAGAATACAAACTCTATAAGTGTGTAACATAAATACCACTAAATACTGCTAAATTATGCTAATCCTATTGTTTTCTATTGTTTAATTAGCACTATTTACTGCTAGATAGTGCAAAGTGTTGCACACTTTTGGGGTTTGTACTCTAAAGGCCCGTTCACACGGGCGATTTTTGCGGCGATTTGTGGTGCGATTTTTTTGGCGATTTTCACGGCGACGCAAAATCTCGCGTGTGAACACCCGGCGATTTTACTGCGATTCTTTCTGTAGTTGTGCTGCGTTTTTCTGCGATTTTCTCGGCGATTTATGAAACGCAATCAGTTGTAGCAGCGGTCATAACCATGACGCATGCGTAGTAAAATTTTGTTTCAATTTTTTTGTTTTTAAATTGTAAACAAATATTTGAAAAGCCGTGAAATTTCAGTGCTTTGGGGCCTTGATTTGCTATGAATACTGATGAATCTGACGTTGCAATAGCCTGTTTGTGTACAGCTATTGTCTTAGCGGTTCGCCGGCAGAGGAAGAGGAGAAAACCTCGAACAATTTGGGTAAAACCATGGATCGCGACGAGAGAAGTGGATGGTGCTTTTCACAAACTTTTAAAAGATTTGTCGGATGATCCTTTTCACTACAAGAATTTCCTGGCCACTTTTGAGCTGCTATTAAGCGAAATCGATCCGCTTATCCAAAAACAAGACACGTTAATGAGAAAACCAATTTGTCCAGCTGAGCAACTCGCCGTAACTCTACGATTTCTCGCGACCGGCGAGTCATACACCAGTCTCCAGTACCATACATTCACTATATGCCATATTCAAAATGATTAACAGGCTGAATTATATGAAAGGTTACTAATAAATATATATTTATATGTTCATCTTAGCTGTTATGTTGTACTTTTTCTCTTAAAAGCAAAATTTACAGTGATTTTCATGAACCAATGAAAATGCAGTCTTTTCTTTTCTACCATTTAGGGAGTGTTCATTATTTATGGTTGGGAGCGGTGAAATAATGGGGGAGGGCAAAAGTCTTGGGGACCTTATTGGGGGGTTACTTGATTTTCAAGCTAATTTTTAAAGACAAGTTTCAATGTAATATTTTTTGCTTTTTTTCTTCCGAACTTGTATTGAAAAGACAGTCGTACTTGGACCACCGGCTGATCAGAATTTCTTCTTCTTCACTTTTCCATTGCCTTTTTGCTCTTTTTTCTGCTTGTATCTTTTTGGTCGCCATGTTTTTTGTGACGTAACATCATATACAAATCTGCTTTGGGGGGACCCCTAATGCTTGTTTTGGCCCTTTTTTCATGAAAATCGCAGCCAAATCGCAGTGAAATTTGAACATGTTCGAAACCGCTGCGATTTCACGGCGACGTGAATTTCTAGAATCGCAGTAAAATCGCCGGGTGTTCACACGCGAGATTTTGCGTCGCCGTGAAAATCGCACCTCAAATCGCCGCAAAAATCGCCCGTGTGAACGGGCCTTAATACACGTTAGTAGACCTTAATTCCATTGTCTTCTTTTGTGTCTATTTGACTATTAGACGTTGACTAATCATTTTTATTTCACTGGTTTTAAAAATGCCTTCACTCTTTCTTCACTCTTTGCCTTATTCGTCAAAGGTGAAGTGATTATTGATCTAATATTTCTCGCATCATTGGTCGAGCGACCAATGATTCTGATAAGTTTTCAAAAGTGTTCCAGATCGGAAGTAATACTAAAACCTTTTTTTATTCTGAATTTCGACTTTTCACTGATACTCAGGTCTAAAATTATACTAAAATACATTATTGATAAATAAATAAATAAATAATTCATAGAAACATAAGAGGACAGTCCATGACTGATCGTAAATTAGTTTAGCATAATTTGATCCAGATTTCCCCTTGGCTGGTCACGCCGTCAGGTAAAATTTGTTTCAGCACATTTTCCTCAGTAGTTTTATCAATATATCAGAGGGATTAATTTAGTTCATTTGCGATTTAAACTGTAAATTACATTACTTGAATTGCTATTAGATCATGTTTTTCGTTGAGAAAAAAATTTAAGCCTTTCCTATCCTAAGCAATGATAAATTAACTAAGTTTGTAATTTTTATTTTATTCTGAATAAATAAATAATTCAATTACGTTTCAAAAGCATTCACAGTAGAACCTCGATGTACGTTATAATGATCCACATACATGCAGCCGAGAGGATAGGACCTTCAATTTGAACACTAAAATCAGCAGCATGGCACCCAGTATAATTTATTTTATTATATTTTGAAATAAACGAAAATATTTGCCTAAGAGCTCCAAACTATTCTTAATTCTATGCGGAGACAAAAAATAACACTCCAAACGATGTCTTCAACGGAAAGCGTAAACAAAATGCAATGACAAATAATGATTCGGTTTATTTTGAATTATTTGTCACTATCGAAATCATGAAATTATGACTTATGATCCAAAATGTCATCCAAAGATAAACTTTATAAAAGTTTATGATTTTCAATACAAACTTACGTTCAACTAAAGTTGTGTCGACATCATCAAAGTTATGTCAGTAAATAACTAAACAAGATGGCCGTATTTTGTATTCCTATTTCGTCGAACATTCAACCCGAAAAACTTTTCTATTTTAAGTCTGGTATATTTACTTACTCTTTGCTTCCCCAACGATGAGGTTACGTTTTTTGAAGTTTGTTATCAATTTTTCATCAGGTTTATTGCTTGTCCTATTGACTCAAGCTATTCAGTGTCCTTTACAAGAGACGAAATATGCAATGGACTATGAAATCAGGAGATGGATTAATGCCTTCATTCCTGTGTGCGTCAAGCATAACTAAAATTGCTTAACAATTATTCGCCGAAGGCAAAGTAATAATGGGTGAATATTTACCGAGCCGCGAGTTATCGAGAATATATCACGATGCATTGATGCATGTGAGTTTGTATATATACTCAATCCAATAAAGTTCACCAAAAAACCTAGAAAGCGGTGATCGGTGAGAATCATGGGGAATGTTTTATATCAACAAGTAAAGATTTTGACACAAACTGCAGAATTTGCTGATGCTCAGAGGAGTGAACTCGTAAACTGGTTACAGATCTCAAGTCAATCAACAGTTATCAAGCGGTTGAAACATGTGAAATGTATGCCGTGACTAACTTTTGTGAAACAAGTGTATTTGAGCCAGGATTTATAAAGGTTCAAGTTATCATTGCACTTCGGTCAAAACGTATCGTTTATAAAGAACTTAACTAACACTACATTTTAAAGTTCCGTTCAGTGACCATGAATTCAATAATAGTTCCAAGGCGAAGTTTGAGTTGTCGTGCATGATTAAAGCATAGTTTCGCTATGCGTGGAAACTCTTGTCTCGACTTAGAACTATTAGGTTAATCGAAGTATTATGATCATCCGGGTGGATGTAGTCCTGTGAAGAACTGATTAGTGACTTTTAGGTGTGCTCCACAGGTCTTCTTTGGGCCCTTTAAAGTGGGGAAATTCCTTTTTTCTGGATAGTGATTTTCTAATCATGACCCGTCATGACGCTCTGTACCCCACATATCTTCGACTCCTTTAAAACAGAAACTACCCTTCTTTCTGGGTATATGACGTGCCTATTTATTTGACAATTCCACCTAACTGCGCTTTTTTTTTTGGATTCCTAATCTAAATTACCATCCTGATTTAAAACATTTCGATAGAAATACAAGCATAATTCTAAAAAAGCGCGGTTTATTTTTCACGTGTACGTAGACCAAGAGCAGTTTTCGCATGACTGTGAAAAGCTCACGGCACGAAAACGTCCTTGACACGGCTAGGGATGTGCCAGACCAATCACATTGCTCGAGAATTCACTCTCCATCCAATCAAATACCCGGAACACCGCATAAACACGGCGACACAGTCACGCTAAAGTCACGGCATTTTCAGACCAATCACATTGCGCGAGAAAAAAATCGGCCAATTAAATTCTAGAAAACATCACGGTCACGACACGGCACTGAGCTTTTCACAGTCATACGAAAGCTGCACTATTTAATAAATACTCAATAATATTTATAAAAATGTTTCCGACTTCAAGCTATGTTCACGTAATACATGAACACGTCAGCTAAAATTCAGTGAGCGTATTCAGCACAGCTATTCGATCTAAGATGGAGTAATGAAAGGATTAAAACAGTATTATGTTCATCGGTAAACGTAATTGACTCAGTTTGATGAAGTCAGTCGGAAAATCTGAAGTTTTATCTCGAAGGCTTTTCAAAGTTTATCGAACCCTGAAACAAACTCTGGGCTGATCTAGGTTGGGGCAAGGTTAATCACAGATCCAATCCTGGATCAACTTTTAGCTGGCTAATCAAAGGCATGCTACGGCGCGCTAACTCACAGACCGAATTAGAATTTTGCGTGTTAGGTTTTTGCAAAGGGAGGAAAAGCAGAAAAGCTGGAGAAAAACCTTCACTTGGGATGTCGAGTCCGGGAATCGCGAATCCGTACTAGTTCCCAGAGGTGAGGCAAATGTATGAACGCTACCTTTCGAATTCCTCTATTTGTATATTATTCGTTGTTTAAAAAATTACTACTTGGGACACAAAAGATGTAAAATAATTTAACGTAATTACTATTTTTTTTAAACTGTTGCTAATACTAAACCAAAAATGGCTTTGATATTATAAAAAGGTAAGAACTTTTCGATCCTTTTACCTTTCATTCCACATTCTTTCGGCTAACTTTTTTCGTTTTTATTGGTAAAAAGGGCATTGTAAGCAGGCTATAGATATAAAGCGTTTTAACTCACGTGAAAAGACAGACACATTGGTGTACCAAACAAAAGGAGCTTTCTGAACAGTTTTTGAATAAAAAATAGAGAATAGAAAATGTATTGTTTTGGTACTACGACATGGTCGCTGTGAGTCACGTGAAAAACGCTCTATTGAATGCATTTTCGTTTTTCTTCAGTCTTATATCGCCTACAAGGACGGATAGTTGCAGTAGTGCAGTGGTAACTTTTTCTACTGAGACGTTTTGCATTTGTTAAGAAGAATGGTTAAAATTATTAGTTTATGCTGGGAAATCGGGTTCCAGGCAAACACAGTGTTAAAATAATAGCAATAAAACACTTCTTTAAAGTGGCGGCAAATTCAGTATTGATGGGTTGCAAGCAATCCCAAGAGAGTCACAAGACAAAATCATGGCGGCCATTGTGGTGCCGTTAACAATGGATGCTAATGAGAAATCTTTTGTTAAATGGCACCAACATGGCCGCGATGACGTAACGTGCAATCGAAGAATATGAATATACTAGTTTTCAATTGGCCCACTGTCACTCAAACCGACATTACAAAATATTGTTATTATGTTAAATATCGAAATAACTGTTAACAGAAACGTTAAATAATAGCAGACAGAGCAAGATGAACGAAATATTAGGCGAAGCAAAGCTATACGACACAACTAAAACCAGCAAACATTGAACAAGCAAGAAAAAAGAAAGAAGAATAACCAGGACAACCAGGACAACAAGAACAATGCCACGAACAGTAGCATAACACGTGCATCAATTGATCCACTATCTTCATGTACGAAGTCAATAGAAGACCCAATGAAGATACCGCTGAACCTTAGACTTTAGACATACTACGCATGCGCGTTCTATTACGTAGAACACAAAAACTTAGCAACATTTGAACCAACCATCGTTCAATTAATCTTACATTTAAAAATTAAATAAATTTAGAAGAGCTTTGACTCTTGATTCCCTCCGCCCTCAGTTTTTTGACCAGCGGTTTGTATATTTGGCGTCGAACTGGTGTAAACACTCCTGGGGCTTTGATGTCTCCTGGGATCGAAGGGAAGATTTGATTAATCACAGACAGATGTATGAGTAGGAAAAATGCAGGATGGATGTAAGGATGGAGGGAGGGAGGGAAGGCGGGAGGGAGGGAGGGAAGGAGGGAGGGAGGGAAGGAGGGAGGGAGGGAAGGAGGGAGGGAGGGAAGGAGGGAGGGAGGGAAGGAGGGAGGGAGGGAAGGAGGGAGGGAGGGAAGGAGGGAGGGATTGAGAAGCTCTGGCCGATGCAGGGAGATCTCCGGGTTCGAGTCCTGGCATTCTCGGTGTCGTATGTGAGTAGAGTTGTTTGCGGTTCTCTCCTGTGCTTCGTGGGTTTTTCTCCCGGTTCTCCGGTTTTCCTCCCTCCACAAAAATCAACTTCAAAATTCGATGCGTTACCTGTCGACTTGTTAGGCAATACGCCATCCAACCAGTTGTCGTAAATACATTAGATTAGATGGATGGGATGATATGGGATGGGATGGGATGGGATGCATGGATAACAGAAAAATCAAAGGGCTAAAAGATTGAGTACAAGACAAAAGCTTAAGGCACTACTGGCTTACCGTCCATAACAAATTTTGTAGCAATGGCAAGCGGGATACCAACGGTCCTTGCCATGGCTGAGTAGCCGTTAGGATCACCGTAGCTTGTCATAGTAATGCTTCGTGTCTCCTGTGAAATATAATTTAATAAAGGAATTTGCTAAGAGACTTTAGCAAGAGCAGCAGCAACAACAGCAACAGCATCAGAATTTAGCAAGTCGCTCAGATTATAATTTGAAGGTAGATACCGTTGTTTGCAAGGCAAAGGCAAGCAACGACAATGAAAGCAAGAAAATATATTGTCGAGTTGAGTCCCGAGAACAATTGTTATGGGAGGAAAAACAATAGATTTTTTTGCATAAGAAGAGACGGCCTACTGTTTCGTCCCCAGAGCAATCCTTCTCGGGACTCAGTGTAAGGGGTCTATATCCAAGCAGTACATTGGTAGTACACTGATGAAAGCCGAACTCACCATTTTCTTGTCTGGCCATTCAATTCCAATCTCATGTCGCAACAACACCAAGTCTCTTTCCCCTTCCTTGTAGGCAAGTTTAGTCTTGAGGAAATGAGCCAGGGTGTCAAAGGCATTCTTTTGTGGAACAACAGGCTCTTCTGACAGGAGACCCAAACTAGCATAATCCAAGAGAAAAGTTAGTACATACCAAGGCACCCCAGTAACCATACCAAAACACTCAAACGCACAAATAGGTTCGTTTTCCAGCAATGGTGGTTTCGCTGTGCCCGCAAAGATTTGCAAAATCCATGAAGACGACGTCAATTGGAAGTGCGAATAATATCTCTTTGCTCTGTTCATTGGAGATTTCATTCAAAACATTTACACTTGCGGTTGACGTCGTCGACGCAGATTTGGAAAACCTTAAGGTGGCTATCGGGGGGATGCTGGCACGCCTAACGCACAACCGTCAAATCCATATGGCACAGCACATCTGTAACGAACGTTATTTTCCAATTCATGGAAATCTATATTTACCAACTGTAACGTGCACGTAGTCTCGACAGACCTGTGACCTGCCCGTGACCCATGACCTGGACTTTAGTATCCTTTTTTTGTTTTTGTTTGCTTGTTTGGGTCCACTGCAATTGGCCTTGCTGTTGTGGGTGCCCAGCCTACTATTCATATTCATAGCTCTAGGCAATTCTTGGTTTGCAATCAATCCCAAAAGAGTACAATAAGAAAAGGGATGTCCGCCATGTTGGAAGATATAACAAAAGAATTCATTGAAAAATATTTTGTCAAATGCTTCCAACATGGCGGCTATGACGTCATGTGCAAACGAAGAATAGCGAACCAATCAACGCTGTAGAAGGTTTCCCAGTAGAAATACAACTTTTGTCCCGCAAACAACTACACAGTTTCAGTTTTAAAGAGTACTACAAGGATTACGATAGCGAACCAATCACCGTTGGAGCAGTTTTCCAGGTAGAAATACAACTTTGTCCCACAAACAGCTTAATAGTATCAGCTTCAAAGTGTATTACGAAGATTACGAAGTAATTGTCTTTTATTTTCATAGGATAGTTGTAAACGATTGATAGTCAATTCTCCGGGATTAAAGTTTTCAATTCTGAGATATTCTAGCTATTTGTTGAGCTTGTGAGACATAGCAACGGTAACTAAGGGGAATCGTAACTATGAATCGTATAGGTGTTGTTAAATTAAGTATAAAATAAAATGAAATAGATTGCGAACAATATAACCGTGAAACTTTAGTAATACTGAATAGCACAATTTCATGTGAATTCCATTGTTTTCTATTGTTTAATTAGCACTATTTTGCACTATTTATTAATTAGCAGTTTCACGGATTAATTGTTTACACTCTATTAGGACAATAAAGTTTTTACTGACTCATGGATGGCTTGTACCCTTGCATCCTCTTTTCCAACACGATCGTGGATCAAAGAAAATAGCTCTGTCATTCCTGCATCTGGTCTTCCCATCATTTGTGCTACTAGTTTGCACTAGGAAAGAAAATTTGTTAAAACATTAAAACACTCCAGTCGCTTTTTATACTCTTTTCGTTAGTTCGATAATTATATTTTCTAATTCGATCTAGAAAGGGCCTGGATAAAAAGTCTTTGTGTAAATCTAGTTACCCTATCAAATCGTGCATTTTTTCATCTTACAGTTTCTTCGTTTTTTTCTCTTTTCCTGCTTAACTTAATTTTATATAGTTCGCGTCTATATATATTTACTCTATTTTTCCATCTTATCCTATGCGCCATGTAAAGGTGCTGACACACTTTTCACACCATTCTTTCATTTTTCCTGCCTTCGTTCCTTTCATATGAAACTCTTCATTTTCCTCCTTCCGTCTTTCCTTTTTTCATTCTTTTTCCCTTTATTCTTTTATTCGCTGTTAAGACAACGTACATTTATAATACAACACTATATCATCTCAGTTACTTACAAAAGGCACTTCATGCGCCAGTTTAAAGATGGGGCTTTCTCTCATGTCGTAGAATCCCATTTTGTACAACGCAGAAGCAGCAGTTGAGAAACCCTATCAACAAATGAAATTAATCTTAAGTAAAGGGTCAACAAATGTTGACCACTTCCTCTAGAATTCCGAGGGGAAAATCTTTATTTAACGTTGTGGTACGTTGTGGTAACGAGGTAATACCAAGTCTCCAAAGCCAGACTAATGATTATGTTTAAGCCACACTCAACACTAACTACCACTATATCTGCTGTTTTTAAGGAACCGTTCATTCTTCACAGGCATTGGGGAGGGGGGGGAGGGGTGGAGGTGGGAGGGACTAGTGGTTTTTGGGGGGGGGGGGGGCACGTAAAAATATGACTTACTTTTAAACGGGGGCCACCCAAAAAGTAATTTGCTAAATAGAAACTTTGTTTTAAAATTATCCTGGTTTATTAGAGCTCCTGTAAAAACATTCAGGTTAGGAAGGGATCATAATCCCATTCCCCCCCCCCCCCCCTATTCCCCTTCCCCCACCTTAGCGCAGGAAGGAATTCAGAAAAACATGAGCGGAAACATCGTGCAAGGTGCATCTGTGGTCTAGCTTGGGTACAAACAACTTTTATCAACCATGCCTTCAACGTTTTTTGTTCGAAGTTCAAAGCTAGACCTTAATGCATTCTGTTCATCGACTTCAGAAAAGGTCTATGGCATTCCTCGTTTTGGACGAGCCTCCCTCCCCTCCCCCTACCCCCTCCTCCCTTCACACTTCCCTCCTGACTACATACCTCATATCTTAGAGTCCCTCTGACCACAGTATCAGCAGTAGGTATATTATATCTCTCCCTATACACAGTAGAATCACGGTTTGGGTACGCTTCTAATCGAAATCCAGGGAATTGATCTGTTGGTTTGATTTCTTCAAGGAGACGTTCTCCTGGTGCAACCTCAACTGTCTGGTTCAACAATAACGCACTGAATCAAGCTCGAACCTGTTACTGTTTCGTTTTATAGGAGCAGGCGTAGCTCAGTTGGTTAGTGCGCGACCTTCTGAGCGTCTATTTCGACTTCTCTCTAATTCGTGTAGCTTCAGCTTTAAATACTCTTAAATACTCTTAAAATACTCTTTTAAAATACTCATACGTGATGACAGCCAAGACAGGAGGTACAACAGTCATTTTCTCCTTGGAAACTGAATTCTTTCTCATGTAAATCAGATTAGACCAGATTCAATTGTTCCTGCCTCCTGTCATGGCTGCCATCACGTGATGGTGCAACGCCTCTATCTGTATCTTACAGTAACTGTAAAAAAGCTTTGTGAATGGATGAATTACTGGAAGAAAATGGGAAGCCATTTCAATGTCTAATACGGCATGTCATACCGTGCTCGTGCTGTAAGTCAGTACCGTATGTTATGGAAGGTGTGACTTGCCATAAATCAGGGGGTAGTGAAGTCAACAACATCGCAACCAGTAAATAGACCTTATATGATATTTTACCAGGTGTATTCTCGACTTTCACATCCCCATAATGCCTTGCGTCTTTGGGGGGTAACCGATCAAAAAAACTGTCCCAAATTGAAAGGTTTCTTAATTGAATTTATACTATACCTGCTTTTATCTGTACAATATTGATTATCAGTTTATTCCAAGTTATTTTTGCGGGTACAGATCGTGAAGAGTTTTGGTCTTAGTGAATATGTATTGACTTATTTACCTTAAACGTCTTCAAGCTTCTATCTTTTTCTGTTTTTTACTTCTTCATTTTATTTTTGGATACCAAACAAGGTATTTTCAACATTGTCTAATCAGCCTTCAGCAAAATAAGTGGGTTTTTACCCTCTGGTTAACCCCCAAAGACACAAAGTATTATGGGAATGTGAAAGTGGAAAGTATGTGTGCAGTCGAAAGAGAGTAATATTTGCCTTACCTTCCCGTACCACAGATACTTTGCCCCGTGCATGATGGTCATCAAACCCGCTCGAGGATTCCAGCTGGAAAAATATATAATATTATTATGATGAAATTTAGGTCATCTATACAAATGAGTATTGAGGCTTTGAGCCATCACGTGATGGCAGCCATGACAGGAGGCAGGAACAATTGAATCTGGTCTAATCTGATTTACATGAGAAAGAATTTAGTTTCCCAGGAGAGAACGAATCTATTGTTGTGTCTCCTGTCATGGTTGTCATCACGTGATGAAGCAATGTATCTATACTTGCTTGTAGTTAAAAGGGAGATGAATGGAGTAGGAGAACAGGTAGCCCACAACCTCCGAGTTTGAGTTGCCTGAGCCAAGAGTTACCAAATAGCAGTGAAGTGATATGGACGAAATCCACTTGGGTGTAATGTTTTTCCAACTCAGACAACTTGCCTGCGTCACATCAAGACTTTTTTGTCAGTGACGCAGGCTACAGACCACCTGCCATTAGCCTTAAAAGATTGTATGCTTGATTTGTATCAATGTGTCTTCTCGTACACAACTCGTTAAACAAAGAAATGATACTCTAGAGAATGACATGCGGTCTGAAATGGAAAACATTACGCCCAAGTGGATTTGGTCCATCAAAGTTGCGTCTATTAAAACGAACCTGAATTTGTATCTTAGTGGGTTGTCAGCACATTCTGGTGCAGGCAGACCGCCACAGTATGACAAGAACGATGTGATCTGGAACACAATTATCGAGAAGATAAATGAAAAACTGAAGAACGAAGATATGGAACTTTATTTCCCTTCTTAGGCGGCAGTGATGATGATTTATTCCCGGCTTAGTATTGCTGTTGTTTTGCTAATTATGTTGTTGTTGATGATGTATATAATATAGTTGATGATGATGATGGTGATAATGATACTGAAGTATGACGATCAATGATAATGACGATGTTTTGATAACGAAGATGGTATATGTTGATGATAACAACACTGATAATGGTAATTGAAGTTTCATTAATGATGATGATGGTGATGATGATAGTGATGTTAATTTTAGTATTGACGATGAAAAAAAGATGGTAATGATAATGGTGATTGTGATGATGATAGTGATTGCAACGCTGATAAATGATGAAGATGACGACGACGACGACGACGATGATGATGATGAAGATGATGATGGTATGATGATGACGATGATGATGACGATGATGATGACGATGATGATTGCGACAATGATGATGATGGTGATTGTGTGTTGATGATGGTGATTGTAGTGTTGATGATGACGATGGTGATGATGATGATGATGATGGTGATTGTAGTGTTGATGATGACGATGGTGATGATGATGATGACGATGGTGATTGTAGTGTTGATAATGAACGATGGTGATGATGATGACGACGATTGTGATTGTAGTGTTGATGGTGATTATAGTGTTGATAATGAACGATGGTGAGGATGATGATGATACGACACAATTTGAAAGTCCCCACTGACCACAGGTACCATAACCATTATCACTTTGACCAATTGTTTACCTTTCCGCCTTCTTCCTTGACATCATCAAAACACTCCATGGCAAGCATGTGATCAATACCTGGGTCTAAACCCAACTCCATACCAATAGAGATATTCGCATCAACAGCACTGTAAAATAGCAGGCAAAATATTATTTAAATGACATGGGATTCTTGGTGCATGTGTATCTCTTCTAGTGACAAACCACGAGGTCGCCATGCTGGTTACATAACAAGAGAAACGACGACCAAGTTGTGCTTACCATAGAAACCAATTTATCTGGTTGGAAATTCGTTTTTGATAGTAAGAAAAGAGCGGGAAACTTCGACCCCCGACAAACGGTACACGCGTCTATCGGTGGGACCGAAAAGAGCATGAAAAGGAATTTACCTAAATCGGAAGAGCGAGTTTTCAGAAGTTTTCTAATCGGAATAACACGTCATTCAACCAGAATTTCCGTTTTTTTCCGTGTCAATGGTCAGCACCCATAGTGGCCATCAGGACGTCACCCCCAAATAGCAGGACCAATCCACCACTACTTAAGCGTAATGTGTTTTTCAAACCACGTGTCATTCCATAATTCTTAAATCAAAGCCTAATATCTACTATCAAGTGTCATTCAATTGAGAATAAGATTCTTTGTTTGAGTTATATTCATATTCATGTGTCTTCTCATGAGCAAAAGCTAAACGAAGGAATGGTACTCTTGGGAATGACATGTGGTCTGAAATGGGAAAACAGTTGAGTAGGTATATCCTTCCTATTTCTTGTAAAAGATCCAATAGTAGCCTCCTGCAGACTTCCTTACGCTCGCGCCTTCTAAGAACGTCTGCGTAGTAGCTAGTCCAATAATAGCGTTTTCTGATAACTTACGCCTGATGTATATCTGGATCCAGTACATGAGTATAACTTGAAGTCAACAGGTTTTTCTTCTGTTTGATGCATTTCTTTGCGACAATGTCATGGAGCTCATAAGGAACCATACTGCAGGAGAGATGAAATAAAAATAAATAAAAAAAGGAACGAACGAACGAAGGAACGAAGGAAGGAACGAAGGAAGGAACATAGGAAGGAACGAAGGAAGGAACGAAGGAAGAAACGAAGGAAGGAACGAAGGCATGCAGGAACGAACGAATGAACGAAAGAACGAAGGAAGGAACGAAGAACGGAAGGAACGATGGCAGGAAGGAAGCAATGAAAGCAATATATAACATCACAATATGGAGAGGTCGTGTCGAGTCCTTGCCAACAACTGACATGTTGATTTTTTAACCAAATGGCATCAAGAAGAAGGGATGGCGTTATCTACATCACCAAAATCGTCATCATATAAATATATCGATACGTTTGATAGTTCTCTCCTTACCTGACTACAACATCATGGTTTTTAATCATCTCTTCAAGTTTGTCTGGTGAATGTTGAGCATTCAACATGACAGGTGTCGTGTTGACATATTTGGAGGCAAGTGCTTCGGCTTCCGAAACTATATCAGAGGCTGTCAGAATTAGAATAAAAACCAGAATTGAAGTTAGTACAAAGAAAAAACAACGGTAAGCTTGACAGTTCCTTCTCTCTAATAATAAAGAGTTTGAGGCAAATGTGGCAATGGTATTTGACGATATTTGAGCAAAAAGGGAATCGAATACAAATATCTTCAAGTAGAATATACTGTAAATAAAAGAATGTTTGTCTTTAGTGGTTTGTAAAGGTTAAATGCAAGGAAACGATAAAAATGTCCACCGTTTACAGAAGAAAACGTGATGCTTAACTATCTGCCTGATGCTCTTTCCCAGGAACTCGATGATGCGATTTTTTAAAACTCTCTCAAACAGCACTATTTTAAGGTAGGGTAATACCGGCCACAAGACCGTGTGTGGAGGAGTTTTAGAGCGCAAATTTTGCCATTTGCGCACCAAATATTCTTTGTTCTGAAGGTAAAGAAAGGTTGTCGAAACAAAATTTGTTGCGCGCCGATTTACTCTGCTTTCCGCGACGATCAACACAACAATGATATGACAAGTTTATCTTTCTCTTTTACTAAAACGAACGAAGGACCAGCGTCCGAAACGTCAGTAAGTTTTTCCTTCTTTTCCCGGTATAAAATTTACTCTTTTATCATTACTGTTTCATTAGAAACACCGACGCAGCTCACACTAGTTATCTCTTCCTCAGAAGAACAGAATCCAAACACGAACATCAGTACACCCTCAGTAAAAGAGGAGTGAGGAGGCGACAGAGCTGAGAGGGAGAGAGTATAGATTTAAGCTTTAAGCATTGAGGATAGATATACTCACCGACAGTAACTGCAACAGTTTTGTCTTTCGTAAGATACTCAATAACTGGGCCTGCAGTCATACCGCAGCCAAGGACAAGTACACGTTTACTTATTGGTACAGAAACATTGGGTCCAAGTGCCCTGGTCTTAGCCTCTTCCATTCTATTGATGACATTAGTAAAAGAAAGTCGATGCTGTTATCCAATAAATTTATCCACTGGATAAGATTTATCCGTCAGATAGCGCTATTCAGACTTCGTACAACCGGGCACAGACCATTCTCATTCTAGGCAAAACTCATCCTCATCAGTAACATAGTGAGATCCCAGAGTTGGGCAACTGCGAAGCATTTTGGCGCGATAGTTTCCTGTCGAAATCTACAGGAGCTATGTACATCTGTATAAGACAAGGAGGGAGGAAACTTAATTACAATAAAAACAATTCGAACCTTTTTCTAAGATCAGCAATGTACTTGAAGTTTGGAGTGAGTTCACCATTTGATGTTATAATGGCCTAAGAAGATAAAAATTAAATTTAAGTAAACTTCAAGACCGGAGTTTTATTGTTCAGTATCGAAAATGGAGGATGAAGGAAGTCTCACTAACCAGATACTAATGTTTTGAGTGTGTAATGTGTCACATACAGTACATGCATGCACTTAAAAGTACATACACACACTCACCCCACCACGACTCTCAACTCACATGTTGGTTGGGGTAGGGGGGGGGGGGGGGGGCAGGAGCTGGCAGAACTCCTTGTGGCAAGGGTGCTAGAGAACAACTTGTCAAACAAAATCTATTCACTGTGGACGTCAATCTGACCTGTAGGACTCACAGTAATGTGAAAGGCAAGGGAATTTATGTTTTAAGCCACCCTTCAAAATAGCGATTTTAGAACTTACATTTTTTATAGTGTTTGATAGATGAGTCTGTTTTTCAAAGGGAGCTGTGGCATGGCTGTCAATCTGTAATATAATAACCAGAGTCAGTGATGGTGATGGTAGAAATGATGATGACCAGGACTGAGAAGATGCATGATGATTATGATGATAATGGTGATGATGGTGTTAGTCATGGTGATGTGGTGCAGGAGATGTTTCTGATGATGGTGTTGGTGATGGTGCTGATGATAATGTTGGTGCTGTTGCTGATACTAATGGAGATGATGGTGTGGTGCTTCTGCTGATGATGATGATGATAGTGATGGGGGTGCTGATGATATTAGTTTTGTTGATGATAATGGTGATGATTGTGACGATAATGGTTCTGTCAATGGTACTGGTGATATGGCTGATAAAGCTAATGATGAAGAGGGTGCTGATGATAGAGATGATAATCATTTTTGTCCCTCCTAGAGCACAGTCTCTACTGTACATCCATGGCACAAAAGGTATGAATCAAATCATAATCAGCATACCATTTCTGGTATCCATGGTAACAAAAGCTTTCCAAAGTAGTCTGTTGCCTCTCTTGGTAACTGTGCAGGAAGATTGTCAATGGAGCAAATCAGCACTCCATCTCCAGCCATTCTAAAAATAAAAGGAATACTTCTAGTGAGCAGAATGACTTTTTTCATAACACAAGTAAATATTAAAGTAGTAATAAATTATGCGTTCAGTGTGTATACAATGAAGTAGAGAGAATAAGAGAAAATTATCAATGCCCTTGGCAGGATTCGAACCCACATCTTCGGTAATTGATAATTTTCTCTTATTCTCTCTACTTCAGAGATAAATATTGTTGATATCAACCCCATTAAGATCCCCATCGCCATATCACAACAATAAATCCATTCAGTGGAGGGAGGCCTGCAAGATAGTTTCTGCCAGAGGGTGGTGTTGCCACCAGTCCTCAGTATATGGGTCATATCTGATGCAGGGTTTAAGGACGTAGTGTGGAGAGACTGGACCACCATTTTACATACAAGTCATTATTGATAATAATGATTTCAAAACTCATACCACTCTTTCCCATAAGGATGAGAACTCAAGTAGAAATCCTTAGGAGAATGGGGTGAGAAGATATATTTGGGTTTTTGTCAGATGGGAAAAGTAGTTAATGTTAATGGGTTACCTGTAGAGGAAAATTATGGGATAGAAGCACATGGTCGGGGCAGAGCCAGGAAGGTTGGCGGGCAAATGGTCGAACCCTTATGATCGTCTTTGATTCCCTTATGATCCTCTTTGATTCCCTTATGATCCCCTTTTTTGATCCCCTTTTTTATTGTTGATCAATGTAAAATCGAAGTAAACAGGGAAAGGTTAAAGTAAAGTTTACGATTGTTGATCAGGAAGGTGTTATTCATTGATCAAACCGCTCGCCAAACGCAAATAACGTCACAGTTAATACTCCAGTGCTAGTGCATTTACTGACCCAATTTGTGATGTTTCACTCTTGATGTCATACAAATGGAAGGGATATTCAATTGTTGTACATTCTGTCATGAACTCAAGAGAACCCTGTGATTGAATAAGAATACAAATAGTCATTATTTGCAAGCAGTTGTCCAGCAAGTCTTATTAATTTATGCCACACACATATATGTCAGTCAAGTAAGGGGCAGCACTAGGCCCAGTTGTATAAAGGGTGAATAGCGCTATCTGATGGATAAATCCTTATTCAGTGGATAAGTTAATGCTATTATCCAATAAATTCATCCACTGGATAAGATTTATCCATCGGATAGCACTATCCACCCTTCGTACAACTGGCCGCCAGTGGAGTTATGGTGAGAGCACTTGCCCTTCACCAAGGCAACTCTAGTATGATTTCAGGACTTGGTGACGTCGTATGTGGGTAAAGTTGTTTGTTGGTTCTATCATGTGTTTTATTGAATTTGCTCTGGTTATCCACCCTCCAAAAAAATGAGCTTCTATGCTAATAAAACTTCCAATTGGAATAATCCAGTGGAAGAAGAGCCACTCGGTTGAAGCACCTATTAACTCACATTTATTTATAAATTTTATTTATTAATTTATGGATCAGCAATCTGTATGTAAATTGAGTATAGGCTATGTGTCGGCCAAATGGTATTGGTCATTTGTCAGTCAAGTATTAAGCTGCTTGTCAATCAAGTTTACACCTGTCGTAAAATACACCACTTGTTCCAAATTAGCAAGCATCTTCTAGTCAGAGAGAAAGTGCAACTCAAGTCTAGATCTAATGACAGCTCATCAGACATAACCCTGAACCATACTTTTAAAAATGATAGGACATTGAATTACCAAGTTTCTAAAGTTTCTAATCTTTTCAAACTTACCGCAGTGTCAGCAGAGATATCACATATTGCTAAGAGTCTGTGGGGTAGATTTGGACAGCCATCATAAGCACTTGTCCTAGCCATGGGCTTGAGTAGATTCTTTGCATCATCATAAGTCAAAAGACGAGGGATCCCAGGTGCCCAATAGGTCCCATTGACCAAACATGACATGTATGGAGCCACCTTGATAAAATTACATGAATATAATATGTCACTGATATAATAGGGAAATTAAGTTACTGCAGCTTGAAATATGTCACTGATATTAAATAAATGTCACTGGCTTATCCCCTTGCCCACCTGTGAACACACAAAGGTGATGATATAAATATAAATGACCAAAAATACTGTAATTTCTATTTTTTACCATGGGATTTTTTGTCATTGTCATGTTAAATTTTATCATCAGTGCTTACAACTTCAGCAAAATTGGACCTGTATCTTTCAGGATGTGCTTCATATTCCTCTGCATCAAACTTTCCCCCAGCTTTAGGAACTAGATAGTCTTCTCTGCTCACAACTGTGCCTATCAGTTTCCTGTGGTCTGATATATAAAAATATCATGTAAATATTTGTATGGTTCAGTTTAAAAAATAACCGTTTCTACCTCACTAATTATTGTCAGGCAAACAAATCACTTGATCACTGTCAATAGAAAATGTAGCTGCTAAATTTCTAAGTTATTCTTTTTTCCCTTACCTTTCTCTCTTCCCATTTTTTCTTCCATTCTTTATCCCTACTTTCCTTCACATTCCTTGCATTATTATTATCTTTCTTTCTTTCTTTCTTTCTTCTTCCTTCCTTCCTTCCTTCCTTCCTTCCTTCCTTCCTTCCTTCCTTCCTTCCTTCCTTCCTTCCTTCCTTCCTTCCTTCCTTCCTTCCTTCCTTCCTTCATCCCTCCCTCCCTCCCTCCCTCCCTCCCTCCCTCCCTCCCTCCCTCCCTCCCTCCCTCCCTCCCTCCCTCCCTCCCTCCATTCTTTCATTCATTTCTAAGCTTCTTATAATAATAATTACAGCTTACCTCCTCCCTCTACAGCTTTTTTCAAGTCATGAGGATGTACATACATGTGCGGCAGTTCCTTGAATATTTCTTGAGCTCCCTTTCAGAGATTTATAAAGAACAAAAAGTTAAATCATGAATAATTAATTCAGTCTTAAAAACAGAACAGAAATTAGTCATCCAGGGAATGTGACTGTGTGAATAGTCCTCACTTTTGGGTCCAATAGGTATTGCACCATAATAACTTTTGAACCAGCTAATTATGCATTAAAGTGCAACTAACCCCAACTACCTGATACAATACTTTCATTATTGATTCTAGAATGGCAATATTTGAATGGTGAAATACTTCTTCATTTGAATGTTACGTCTTTAAGTTACGAAGGTTTATATATCGTATCAAGGGTTAGGTGCACTTTAAGTGTTAAAAATTTATTTATGAAAATAGGTATAACACCACACAAACTTCTTTATTACCTGAGAAACATTCCCAGATCCAGTAAATACAAAAGATAAGGCTCCAAAATGCTTTGGAAGTTTACCAGACTTGATATCTTCACCCAACTCATATGCAGCCAGCTTAGCAGCACGACTACTCTTATAGTTGTGAGTGGCACCCATGTACTAAGAAAGATCAGAAAGTGTTACTCATATATTGCTTTAAATTAGGGTATGTATAACTAAACATACATCTTTATAAACTAACTGTCATAAATCTCACATCCTGATTGGTTGGGAGAGCATGCTTTAAGAGAGCACACAGCATGTACATGCACTTCTCCTTTTTCATTTGCATCCAAAACAACAATTATTGTAATTTATATTTTATACAAGAAATAAAAAACTTGCTTGCTGTGCTGTGTGAAGTTATAAATAACTTGGAAATTGGCAGAATACTCGAGAAGTGTCGAGAAGCACTCTGCTACGCTTAAGTTCTGCCAATTAACCCCACATTCTTTATGACTGCACACAGCAAAAAAATTGTTGAAAATTGGATAGGTTAAAACATCAAATATCAAAGTCTGGGATATTATTTTATTCAATCCTACCATGAAAGGAGTGTGATGTCCCAAAGCAAGAAGTCGTAGACCAAGTCCATGAAGAATATTTATCATACCTATAACAACAGACAACTTATATACTGGTGGGTAGCATGGGTGCAGAGTTGTGTACCGCTCACCTCTCACCACTGTGGTCTGGGTTCAAGCCCTGGCTCAGATCTATATGTAAGGTGTATACTACATCGAGTGTATATAACAAGAGGTCAGTGGTTCAAGTCCCACCAGAACCCAACTGAGGCAGATTTTTTAATCGGCTATACACTCAATGTAGAATACACTTTACATATTAGTATATGTAATAGGACTCCATACTGTCCAATTAAGAAATAATAGGACGAAGAAAATTCGTAGGACTTCCAAAATTGGATGAGGTTGTAGGCCGAGTCCAATTTGGCAGTCAGAGGAATTTTTCGAAGTCTAATTATTCCTTGATTGGGGAGCATGAAATCCCATTACCTATTAATTATATAGCTGCCTAATTTATCCCATATCAACGAGACCTGTCCAATTAAGAAAATAATTGGACAGTTACCTATATGGGATTAATGAGAAGCTGTATAATTATACAAGTTAATTTAAATAGTTATATAATAATATTTAGTATGATATATATGTTATTTACCGGCCAGGAGGTCCGGATAGGGAAAAACTGTGCCCGAGGTCTTGAATATACGGACCGAGGCCGTTAGGCCGAGGTCCGTGTTCAAGACCAAGGGCACAGTTTTTCCCTATCCGGACCGACTATAGGACGGTAAATAACTTACTTATTTTTTTCCCGTATTTTTTTTACGTGTTTTGGTAATCGTTTTGTGTTGTCGTTTAGCGGCAAAGGATACCGGACCGCGCGCGCGGGCAGATACTTACAAAATACCGCCCGCTCAAACAGCCAATCAGAACGCACGATTTTTTAGGATACCGGACCGGAAAAAAATAATTATGTATTATTGTCTTTTTAATTTTAACACATTCTTTTTGACATCAATGTTTTACATTGTAAAGATCTTAGAACAGAAATGTCTAGATGCTATACAAGTTATGAATAATAATAATCATCATTAAATACTATTAACACCTTATAAATAACTATCAGTAAAAAAGGTATTCCAGGTAACAAAAGTTTATTGTTAAATGTATCTCTGCAAACCTCTTATTTCTCGTCATACCTATTAATCAACGCGTTAAAAATTAAATAATTGTGAGAGAATGTTTTCTATAATATTTTAAGTGATATCAGTGTAGACGTGTTTTATGACACACCTTCGTACACACCTCCATAAATGCCAAACCAATGTCGACACAACTATTTTTTTTTCTCTTAGAAAATGCGAGCCAAATACTTACCTCCAACTCCAGCAAACTTGCCAAAAGCACAAACTCGTTGTCCTGTGTCGTCCATCATTTTTTCATAATCCACAATGCGAATATTCTGTCGAAAAAATTCAATAGACTATAAGTTTAAAGTTAAGTGTTTTTCCCGTGATGGTCCACGTACTAGTAAAATATCTCAAATTTTTTTAGCGATTTTCAAATTGGCTTATATGTTGCTAAAGTAAGTCGAAATCTTTTTGTGAACTCAATTCGAGAAAACAAAGTAATAGGATTGTTCTAGATCACACAATTTCTCGTGGTTCACAGCAGTTTTCCACAAAAGTTTACTAGTAAGCTCAACGTCAGAGTGTTCTATTCATTTTTCTCACACGTGGTTTCTACAAAGCATGACCCGAAATCCTACTCAAAGTATACTCCCCTAATAAATAGTGATATACAATAATAATATTCCCTACCTTGTCTAGCATAGCATCCAACAAAGGCATGTTCGCTTCCTGCGCTTTGATCGTGTGAGAGAAAAATGCGTAAGTCTTGTTAGAAAGAAGAAGATCAACAGGAACAGCTTTGACTCCGATGATCAGCGATGCTAGCGAAAGATCTTCAGTAATAATCGCCCCAGCTCTTTCATACTCGTCCATAGTATAAGCCCTCCTCGTAGAAGGCTGTACTAAAACTTTGATTCCCCGGTTTACAAGTTCAGAGACATGAGCAGGAGATATAGGTGACCTTCTTTCCCACACATTAATATCTTCGCGTCGAATAGCCATGACTTTTTCTCCATGACTCGAGCAAAAAGTTCTGGAACTCGCACAACGAAGGATGTGCGGTGTTAGAAGGCATCTTCTGCCGGTTTTGACACTACTGACTCTCCACATTTCAGGAGTTTTTCTTGACAGTATTGCACTTCAATATCCTTCAGAATATTGATCTAAGACGTTTCGATACCGAAACGCAGACAACGGCCGGTGCTGTGACGTACTGGAAGAATAATTGAATTCTTCATTAGAAATGGGCTTCCTGTGGAACTTGAAAGGCCTGACCGAACACAGGGAACCAAACGCACTTAAAAAAAAGGTGACCTACTTTCCCCTCCCAAGAGAAACACTTATCTATGATCACCACCCCCATCCCCCCCCCCCCCCCAAAAAAAGAAAAGAAAGGAAGGCAAAGATAAGATAAGACATGGATGGTAAGGGAAGAATAGTCTGCGTAGCAGGTGCGTTTGGAAGTGGTTTTTCACTGCTTTTGCATCGTTCAGTTTCAATCAGAGCGCTGATGAGAGAAATGGAAATAGCCGGCGCGAGACTAAGCGACTGAATGCTTTGGTTTGTTTTTTTCTGATTTGATTTTGATCAAATGCAAAGCATCGAAAATTCAGTCGTTCAATCGTTTTAACATTCCGAGACGTTGGTTTTATTCCCTAGTAATACAGACCTTTCAATCCCCCAGAAGGGCGTCATTTATCCATGCACACTAAACGGGCTGAATTAAATCCCACAGGCTCTAATATTCTCGAAAAGAGGCTCAATTTCCTCATAAAAGGCTGGATATTTTCCATTGAAGGGCTTTTGTCAGGGCCGTAACCAGGGGATCGTGTTCTTGCAGTGTGGGTGCACAGGGAATGAATCGAAATGGGGAAAAAATGTCCAAAATCAACAGCCGTCCGAAAGTATGCTCATTCCGTTCCACGTGGGATTCGTTTAACAATACTAAATGGAACGTGCGTCATAGTAAATTTGATTTATTTCAAAGTTTAAAAGAAGTGGTATAACACTTCGATCCAATTTATTTACCAAAAAAAAAAATCCAATTGTGAGCGATACTTTAAAAAATGCTACAATTCGCAGATAAAAAGTGGGTAAAAAAATTGAGGAATGAGCTCGGGTCAGCGGATCTTCAGCTTTTGCGCTGTGGCGGAGGGGGGGAGGGGCAGTGGGGGTGGTGGAGAGGTTTACCCAATGCATGCCCCCCCCCCCCCTGGTTAAGCCCCTGCGTGTTATCATGAAGACAAGTTGAATAACATTTCTATAAACGTTTTTTTTTAGAATATTCGCTTGTTTCAGTGTATATAAATAGTTTCTGAGTGGTTATATGTATATGAAAAGGTCCGATGAAATCAATCAGATCGAATTTACCATGATGCACATTCCGTTTACTTTTATTAAACGCATCCCACATGGAAAGGAGTGAGTATGCGTTTAAAGCAATCAGCGTCAAAATCAAAAATTTCGAGTTTGCTATTTATAGCAAGAGGTTAATCATCTACGAGCCGACTAACCTCTCCCTTAGGCTTCGGCCGAGCTTCCTGATCAGTCTGTAAATTCTCGGATAGCGATGTCGGGGCCGAAATCTCCGGCGTAGCCGTAAATGCTTCGCGCTGCCATACGACGGTTCAGCACTCGATGTCTGGAAGTATGGTCCTACTTCAATAAATTAAAGAGTAAAAGGGTAGTTCTGTCACTACCCTGTTCCAAATCAAACCTTCTTAAAATACCTTTCTTGCAGAGGAGAATCGTAGACACACCTAATAAGGTTCAGATCAAACGTCAAACTTCACATGAGCCGAACCTAATTGTTCGAAGTAATAGTTCATGTGAAGTTCGACGTTGACCCAATTATAAGTTCGACCGATTCAATTTGGACCGACGAAGTCGACCTTCACGTTAGACCTGAGCCTAAGAATTTTTTAATCAAATAGAGGGGTTTACATTTAATTCCTTTACTCTAATATAAACTAGACATAGATGTGCACCTGATATTGTAAACTGTTCTCTTTAAAATGTGACAGAATATGTATAATATGAAAAGATAACTAGCTAAAACTAGTGTATTTATGTATAATATGTACTCGTTTACATTATTAGTTGAATTAAGCATTAAACGAAGAGTTGAATCTGATTTCCAGACTGATTTCATGTTCTAACAAAGAAGCAAAGCCTGCGCTTTTAGATGAATTAATATGCACTGCTGCAAGTCTTGGCTCTTCCCTATGAAATGTTCCCGTTTGTTTCTTGGTTGATTTCTCTGCTTTCATATCGCTCGAATCTCGAATCGTTTGATTTAAGTAAGTACTGGTTACCCTGTGTGCGTCCAAGATCCAGAAGCACTGGGAAGAGAGGGTCCGTTGGGGTCAATCTTTTACTAGTCAATGTTATATCAACTTGAATAAGTATTGATAAGCTCTACTGCAGTAGATGTTGATGATCTTTAAATGTCCAGCTTGCTAATGTCCTCGTAGGCGACCCTATCGATTATGCGTCCTCGCTGAGGGCCCTGTGAAAAGCCAGATGAACAGTATTCAACTTAGTTTGAAAGAGGAAAACTATAATAAAAAGCCGGAAGGAAACACGAGGGAAACCAAAAAAGGATAGACAAGGACAGAATGAAAGAAAATTCCACAATCAAAAGTAGTAGACTTGACACCTTGTACCTCTACCAAGTTTATGAGAAAATCATGGTGAGATATCATTTCATTGGCTGCCTTTTGCTGCCATCCTGTGATGAAGTACACAGTCTCACCTCTTTAAGTTCAATCGAAACCGAGAAAGTACGTTCGTCTAGTGACACCATCTTGGCAGTTAGACCTTGATGTGGACCATTCACGACAAGAACGCTCTTTCCTGAAAAGTAAATAGATTCGGAATTTTGCGTGTTAGGTTTTGTGGAGGAATAAAATCAGAGAACTCCGAGAAAAAACCTGGAACCAACGTAATAAAAGTCAAAAATTCTAAACACCAATTCCATAGATTAGAAAATGGAACTGACTGGTTAGTGTAAAATATTCTCCGGAAAACACAGGGGTGGATCCAGGATTTTGTTCAGGGAGTGGTGCAGCGATCATAGTTAACCCAGAGAGGGGTGCACCCCTTAGAATCAAGTGGGAAAAAAACATAATTATGTATTGGTTATATATTTGAAGTAGGAGCACAAAGTCGAACCAGGGAGAAGTGCACAGCCCCTGCACCACTCCCCTGGATCCGCCACTGTAAAAACCTACTTCCTTCATGCAGAATCCTTAGCATGTATAACAAAAAAATATTCCAGGTCTATTCATTTGCTCACCCATTTCTCGCTGATAGGCAATGAAAGGTCGGTGAAATCTTAGCATCAAAATGCCTTATTATATGCCTCTTCGAATTCAGCTTGTCCGCTACAGATAAATTTTATTTGAAGTTGAGGATCTGGAACGCTGCTGTCCCCTCCCCTCCCCCCAAATACGCCTTTTCCGCCCAAGCTAGCTTGGATGAACTGAACAGCTACCATTGTTTACTTTTTCGGAGAAAAATGGAAAGTCTTCTCACACTAAACTTCTTAAAATTCTTTTCTGTTTTAATTAAACTATGTTAATTTTGTTTTTCTCAAATTGCTCAGTCTCCCTCGAATAGTTTTTTTATACTAACTGCGGTTAAGTAATCATAATTGTAACATTATTATTAATATGAGAATCAAGTTGTTGTTGTTGTAAACATTAGTTGTTCGCTTACCGATGGCAGGGATTACTGTCTCCAAGTGCTGCTGATCAATTTTTATGACGTCTCCAGAATCAAGCATCTTGACTACTGCTACGTAACGACCTTCGACACTCTGAGGAAATAACGAAAATGAATGTACTCTAACATTAATAACAGCTCTGATAACAGGGTGCTAGCGCTAGTGTACTCGTCTCTCACTTCTGGGGTTTCAGGTTCGATTCCCATGTGAGTAGAGTTCATTCATTTTCATTTGACCTTACCCCGACAGGGCGGAAAAAACGGCAAGCCCTCTCCTTTCACGATATTTTTATTTAAATGAGTTTAATACTCCAACATTTTAAGCGTTTCATTTGTGTTACTGCTGCACAAAAACTTGTGACGAAATTTTGTCAAATTAGGATAAATCTGCTTAGTATTTGAGAAAATGTCAGTTTTTCTGCTGATCAAAGTATCACCTCTCCCAAAGTACACGGTTTTACATCTCAAATGCGCATTCAATAAATTTTGGTCGCATTTGATATTTTGCTATTTGGCTCCAAAAGCATCGTTAACACCCACCTTAATCACGCCTTTCTTTTTGTAATATTTCTCGCCAAGCTTTTTGTACATCACTTTAGCAATTATTCCCTTCAAAAACATCACAAACCGTTAATTAAATCAGTATCTGAAATCATAAGCCCAAACTACCAAACATTTCTTCTTCATTACAAGGGCCAGGGCGTCTAGTGGGAAGAGGAAGTGGAGGAGAGGGAAAGTGAGAGGGAGAAAGTGGAGGAGAGAGGAAGTGGAAAGGAGGAAGTGGGACAGAGAAAATGGGAAAGAGAAAGTGGGACAGAGAAAGAGGGAAAGACAAAGTGGGACAGAGAAAGTGTGACAAAGAAAGTGGGACAAAGAAAGTGGAGAAGAAAGGGAGTCGGAGAGAGGGAGAGTGAGAGAGGAAGTGGGACAGATGAAGTGAGGCACGGGAAATGGGAAAGGAAGTGGGAGAAAAGAGAAACTTTCCTTTACCTTGTGCAACCAATAGTCCTTTTTGCTTATTTTTTCCTTTTTGATTGTTTCCATCTAGAAAACCATACAAATGAAGCATCAATATATCTTGCTATATTATCAAAAAATTATAGTTTGTTCATGCATCCTTACCTCAATGATTTCTTCCATGGCTGACTTGCGTTTCCTACTACGAGGGTAGGAAAAAAACGATTACTTGAGCTGGACGGGTGTTCCCATGCGTTTTTATATCATCAATTGCTTACTATCAATCTCTTTTGGAGTTGACTTGGGGGAAAACAAGTGGTTGACTGAGGGGTGATTAGCAGTCTATGTTAAGTCAAAACATGTCAAAATAAGTCCTCAAACTATTGTATTTGATTATTTTTATGCCATGAAACCAAAAAACAAGAGATCAAAACAACTTCCAAGATTCTACAAGCCATTAAAAACGCATCTATTATCAGGAGTGATGTCTATTGATAGCAACCTATAGACCTTTTCAGTTGAAACAGGGAGATCAGGCAACTGTTTGGTGCCTCTACATACTGTGATTGACGGAAGTGTACATGTATTTGCCTGATTTCCCTGTCACAACTGCTGTACTACAGTAGATCAGCTTGTAGCAATGAACAATGGTTAATTGGAAATCAGAGTTCATTGGTGAAAGAGGTAAGCAATATCTTTACCTTTCTTTTTCCTTTTCTGTTCTTCTGTCTTTAACTTTTTCTTTTGCCGCTAATGCTGCACTTTCAAGGGCATTCCTCGTACTTTCCTCTGCAGTGGTTGCACTTTAATAATAATACAGAGATAGTTTTTATAGTTTACAACACTTCTTACTGTAAGATTCTGTGACCTAAACAACTTACAGACACGTGGCTTTAAATTATCTTCTATCAATCAAATAATAATTATGGCTTAGCCAAAACATTCTAATTTTTTAACAAAACTTTTAACTTAGTGGATCTCAAAGGTACAAAGGCTGTAAAATGATAGCATAAGCAAATCTTTTGGTGAGAGCTTATGGCATAATAATCTATTCACCTTTGCGTTGAAAGGCCACTTGGACCGGGTCGCTCGTCAGACTTCTTTAGACCACCACCAAGGCTAAATGCCACTGTTAATGGGAAAAAAACAACAAAAAGTCAGATAAATGCATTCAAACAAAGATTGACATAGAATGAGACTGAGTTTGAAGTTATCTAGATCTGTTGCTCAGTGTTGCTCACAAGTATTGAATAGAGAAGAAGTAAGTGAGTATGGCCTAATAATGTTAGAGGCTGAAAAATAATCATAATATATAACCCAAGTATCATTAACGAATCGATATGTTTTTGTGCTTGTAAAATTTCTCGAATCTGTACCTTTTTCCTCCTCATTTTCCCTTTGCAGTTCAGTGAAGACAGTCTCGGGCTAAGAAAGGGAAGGACAAAGAATAATGCCTCTTCATTTAAAATTACATTCACTGACATAAAAGATAAAGGCAGTCAAAAAAGGAATTACTACTTAGAGTATTTTTGAACTACCTCATCTCTTTTCCTTTCTAATTCCCGGTCAATTTGTTTCTGGAGCAGTTTGGCTTAAACAAAACAAAATAAAATAAGATAAGTACAAGAAAATTACAAAAAAGGGATGGATGGATGGACGGACGGACAGACAGACAGACGGACGGATGGATGGATGGATGGATGATGGTTGGATGGACAGATAGATTACGCACCTTGCCTATCAGCATCATCAAGCTCCATTTTCTCCTTGGCTTCAAGAGCCTATAAATAATACAGATTAACATTTAATATTAACCAGGTAACCGTAACTGGGTTCTACAGGACTCATATTAATTATAAAGTTTATTATATTATTATTATTATTATCATAATTAAAATTATATACAACAATCATATTGGTTTGAGCAAAAAGTGCTTTAACAAAGTTTCAGTTCATTCAAAATCAATTTGAGAAAGAAAAAAGACTTTATACAGCTTCAAGTGTGGTACAATTCAAATCTGAGATCTCCGAGTGCAGTTTGTTAGATCTCTCCCTTGATTCAAGGGTTTTTCTCTTAGCTATTAGGTTTTCCTCTCTCAACAAAACCCATCATTCTAAATATTTTGAGTTTGATTCTTAAGTTACCCCTCCCTGACTTTGATTATTCCAGAGGTTGTTTCAGGTTATTGATAAATAATTTAAATTGAGCAGTATTATTAATATTTAGTACTAACCTTTTGTCGTTCAAGAGCTTCAGGGTCTCTGTCTATGTAGGTAATAAACCAACCCTTTTCTGTCTGGTCCACCTTACATAACCCTAGGAAAAGCAATATACAGTAGGACTATGAGCTCTTGGATAATATGTTATTATATAATAGGGAAAAAAGGGTGACGTAGTAGTGAGAGCACTCCCCTCTCATCAATGCAACCAGGGTTCAAGTCCCATTCAGCTCGGTGCTGTATATGAGTAGAGTTGTTTGTTGGTTCTCTCCTGTGCTTCAAGGGGTTTTCAGGTTCTCCGGTTTTCCTCCTTCTGCAAAAATCAACTCCTAATTCCAATTTTATCAAGGAACAAGGGCTACAGGTGTGTTAGCCACTGGCTATGGAGTGCCACCCTTGTTAAAAGTCATTATAAGAATGACATGATATTCTTTTGTCTTTTTCTGTTTTTCTGCTATCTCACCTACCCCCTCCCCCCAAAAAACACAATTATATAACTGCAGCATCCAAACTTCAGCTCTTCAATCTTTGTTTGGAAATAAATAAAGCATTGTATTCTACCTTCCTTTCCAAGCCATTTTACAAAATCTGTTAATGTTTCCCACTGGAAAAGGAAATGAAAATGAAAATTTGTCAGCTCCTCTTATACCTCCAATAATGTCCCAATGCAAGTACGTTGACTTCATATCCAAAATTTTAAATCTTACTTCCTAAACTAATATTCATTCACCCACTCGCCCATCCATCCTTTTGCTCTCCCATATCCATCCATCTCCACCCTTCCATTCCTCCGTCTGCCCATTCATCTATCTATGCCTTCATCTATTACCCATCCAGATGTTCCTATATTTAAATATAATGATGTAAGTTCTATTTAAAAACAACTTGCCTGAGTAGAATTCATGTGTACATGTAATCTATCACTGATATATTCTTGATATATTTGATTTGCACTTATTCTTTTAGTACCTTGAAAATATGAATGACAGGATGATAGTATAAGTTAATAGATATTCCAGACTGTAAAATCCTAGTCTTAAGCCCCCTTGCTTGTAGGCCCATTAGCGTGCTAATGCAAATATCATCGTAGATATAACCCCCACACGCCCTCCCCCCCAAAAAATTGCAAATTATAAGCCCAAAATCTGGTATATGTATAGAGGTTTTGGCAATTATTAGACACATATACTGTACAATACAAGATTTATTGTGGAATAAACTTTAGGAATTATATTGTACAACTTGCATTTTGAAAATTCCCAAACTTTGTTTCTTTCAATTCTGGTAATATTTAATCTCCTTCTCCCTTGTCCAGAAGTCCATGAAAAACAGACATGGTGACAGGATGTTGGTAAACTTTGAAGGTTGTCTGACAATGCAAGTAAGAACTAAGATGCAAGCAAATAGATGAAACAGGAGCATAAAATATCAATAACATACCACATCTTCTTCTTAATAATGTTAAAAACTCGTCTTGAAATTCTCTGTAAAAAAAATACCAATGTTAAGCAAAATAATGAATGAAAAATTAAGGAAAAAGTTCATGTCATCAACAGTTCTGATTGTCATATAAAGCTGGCACTTGTCCAGCCAAACATGCACCCTTCGGCAAGTCCTTTTTGACTTTCACAATTACTGTTCACATGTTGATTAGTCAAATGTGGCTATAATTGAGCAGCTATAACATTTTAGTAAAATCCAACTAGCAGTCTTCCATCAATACTGCATTCTGATTGGATAAGCTACTAGTAGGCTATAAGTGCCTTTTTTGAAAGCCAAAAAATTGAATTTAACTTTAATTCAAGACTTGTTTGCCTCTAGGTATTTGAATGACTAGTTGGATTTGACTAAAGCAATTATTAGTCCTCTTGCCCTGATGGCCTAGTATGAGTCAATAGCCTGTTTGTGCTCAAGGACTAATATTGCTAATAAATTAAGTCATGGGCCCAGTTGTACAAAGGGGAAATAGTTCAATCTGATGAATAAATCCTCATCCAGTGGATAAGTTGATGCCGTTATCCAATAATTGTATCCACTGGATAAGATTTATGCATCACATAGTGCTGTCCACCCTTGGAAAGTTAGGAGGCATGATGGATGATGGAGCGACAGAAAAGTTCTTCTTTCTCCTAAGCAGATCAATACATCTTTACAATAGTATGTAGAGCACTGATTCTTTGAAGTCTTCTATTTTCTTCTTGCCACAAGTTGCTTTGTATCACCAGCCAATTATGCTTTCTGGTTGGCACACGAATAACAAAGGCTTGTCACAAAAAGTATCACACAAATTCTCTAGAATTAAATTATTAATTATCACCACTCACTTTGAAAATGAATCAATAAACTTATTAGGATCATCAGCAAATAAGAGAAGCTGTCTCTGATGTGATTCTGATGATGTGTGACATTTGAATCCATTCTGTGTCAAAAATGAAGGACTATGTTAGAAATGCCATGTTCAACAACAACAACAACAACAAGTTTATTTGCACTCTTAGTTTTACAAGAATAAAGAAAGATGTATAACAGATTAAAAATCATGATTTTTTGAGCACAGCTACTTTTGATAGCTAGAAAAAGCTAATTAGCAAAGCAGCTATGGTCAGGTCATTGTTATATTTAAAAGAAAGATGTAGGAAAAAGGTTTCTACTAGCACATACAATATAGCACATAAAACACATATATACGATCATAAGTGAAACAAACTTAATAACAAGAGTAAAGGGGGGGGGGGGGGGGGATATAGAAAAAAAAAACCAGGAACAAGTATGAGCTTAAGAAGAGATACATCAATATATTGTATATTATTAAAATAGTATGAGACTTAATAGACGTTCATAAGTGAATTGATTAAGTAACGTTTGAAAACTCTACGGGACTTAGTCTTAATATCGTAAGGCATTGAATTCCATATTTTCACCCCAAGAAAGCGAATGTTAAATTTCCCATAATTAGTCCTAATTTTGGGCAAGTAATATGCTTTTTACTAGCAAGTCTCGTGTTATATTGATGTACTCTGTTGATTTCAATGAAAAATTCGTTAAACGCAGATGGGAGCATATCATTATGATAATCAAACATAAACAAAGCATTATGTATACAAATTAAGTCGGGAAATTTGATAATATTTAATTTGTGAAAAATTGGGCTGGAGTGAGCATTATACTCAGCGAAAGTGATTATCCTCATTGCCTTCTTTTGTAGAATAATGAGCGGATTGAGATTGGTAGAATATGTGTTACCCCAGGTGGTTAGTGCATAAGTTAAGAAGGGAAAGATCAGAGAATAATAGAGTTGGATTGAAATAGTAGTATTTACAAAATGTCGAATTTTAGAGAGAATACCAATGCATCGTTTAACTTTCTTAGAGATGTAAGAAATGTGGGCCTTCCAGTTTAAATGTGAATCAATATAAACCCCAAGATATTTAATATTTTTGACTTGTTTGATCTCCCTGCTGTTAATTAGTAGTTTAGGCGAGTAATGGTTTATTTTTTGTGGGGGATGGAAAATCACAAAATTAGTTTTTTCTATATTAAGAGCAAGCTTGTTTGCATTTAGCCAATTAAAAATATCTAGAAGGTGAGCATTTGCGAGAGTCTCAAGGTTTGCAAGATTGTTATGAGAACAAAATAGGTTTGTGTCATCAGCAAAGATATGGAAATCAAAAAAAGGATTAGAGCTATGGAAGTCATTAATGTATAAAAGAAATAGAAGAGGGCCCAATACTGACCCCTGTGGAACTCCATGGGTTACCGGTAAATTATTGGAGGTGACATTACCAATTGAGACATATTGTTGCCTATCGGTCAAGTAAGAAGTAAACCAATCACTTGCTATCCCTCTTATGCCATAATAATTTAGCTTTTTTATAAGAATGGTATGATCAACTGTATCAAAAGCTTTTGAGAAATCAAGAAAGATTCCACAAGAGTATAGGCCATCTTCTATTGCTTTTTTGATTTTATCTGTTATCAAGAGTATAGCATGTGAGGTTGAGTGCTTATTTCTAAATCCAAACTGTTTATCATATAGAATACTTTATTTATCGACAAAAGAGTACAATCTTTTATGCATCAGTTTTTCTAATATTTTGCTAAAGATGGAAAGGAGGGAAATGGGTCTGTAATTCGTCATGTTAGTAAGTGAATCTTTTTTATGAATTGGGATTACTTTAGCAATTTTTAATTGATCTGGCACACAGCCATAAGAAAAGGAGGCATTATAAATTATCTCAAGAGGAATTGCAAGTTGAGACTTCACAAGTTTTAGAATTTTAGTGGGAATACTATATGGTCCACAAGCCTTTGAAGACTTTAAGTTTGATATTATATCATCTATTTCAGAAGTAGTCACCGGTGAGAGATAAAAGGAGTTCTGTATGGGATGCTTTAAATAGTCCTCTGGAATAGAGTTGGAATGTAGAATTTTATTGGCTAGTTTACTACCTACAGAAGAAAAGTACTGATTAAAGGCTGTGGCTATTGATAATGGTTCATTTAACATTTCTTGATTATGAAATATTCGGGTTGGCAAAGAAATATTGCTTTTTGATTTTAGTGTGATGATTTCTTTAATCCCAGTCCAGGTTTTCTTAATGTCATGTCTTGTTTTAATAAAGTAGTCATTATAGTACTTCCTTTTACTTTTCTTGATAAGTTGTACGATCTTATTCCTATAACAATTATATTTAGTTTGATAGTACTTGTTACCAGATTTTAGATACTTCTTATATAATTTGTCTCTAATTGTGATTGATTTAGCAATTCCTGGAGTAATCCAGGGCTTAGAAATGAGTTTAGCTTTACGTTTATTTATTTTACGTAGTGGAGCATGCCTATCCAAAATCTCATTAATATGAGTGAAGAAAGAAAGGAACTTTGAGTTAACATCTGGTGTAGTAGATTTATCTTCCTGTGAAAGTATTTCAAACCAGTTGATGCTACTCAATTCACAAAGTAGAGCCTCCTCATTCAGATTGGAGTAGTCTCTACTAAAGGTAGCAGTAACATTAGGGTCAAAGGATAATCTATTAATAATTACAAAGTTTGGAAGGTGGTCTGTTATGTCGCAAAGGATATTGCCACTAATGATATAATGCTCATAAGAGTTAAAAAATATATTATCAATGAGGGTTGCAGAATGGTCTGTAATTCTAGTGAATAAAATTATCAGTATCAGAGTGAGACTCACAATTTAGAAGATTTATGTTGAAATCTCCCATCAGGACACAATATTTATTTTCTTTGTTGATCTTTTCGACTGTTTTAAACAGAAAATCAAAAGTGTTATCCAGTTTGCGGTTTGGATGTCTATAGAATACTCCACAAATTATATTGTGCTGATGAGGGACATTTATCTCAATGAATAATGACTCAAAATCCTCGTTACTGCAACATAAATCTTCTCTTTTGACAAAGGCAATGTCATTTTTGACAAAAAAACCAACACCACCAGCAAATGAGGTAGTAGGTTGGGAGATAAAATGGTAGTTGGGAAGATCCAAATTAATCAAACTATCATTTCCTAGTCTTAATTTAGTTTCAGAGAGTCCAATTACTGAAAAAGCTAAACCTAAATCACATAACAGCTGGTGAAAAGAATCAAAATTAGCAGCCAAACTTCTTATGTTCATATGGAAGGCAGAAAAAGTTGAGTCATTGCAGTAAGAAGAAATATCATTACTAGAGTGAAAATCATGAGTAGAGTAATAGTCAAAGTGGGTTAGTGTAGGCAAATTTTGATCAATATCTGTATTTAACAGATTAGGATTATTATTAGCAGCAGTCATCACATTAAAGCAAGGCAGCGAGGATAATCTTGAGTTATATATCTTGGATGAGCATAAGCAATGGGTATTAGAATTAAAAGATAATTGGACTAATTCTTCAACATCTAGATCTTGAAAGGGAAAAATATTTGATCTGCACGATACACATAGCCATAGGTCATTAGTCTTAGAGAAATGATCAATTCATATACAAAATGGACAATTTGCACTAACAGGTCACGTTACCCTACCTCCCTTACAATGAGCAGTTGTGTGAAACTGAAGTTTAGAAATGAAAAGAGCAGCTCAACATTATCAACAGGGCAAAGTTTCGGCTCATATTATTGACTATAGTATAAATGGCATGTAAATATGTGAATAGATCGTATAAATCAAGCAATTTTTTTCTCTAAAAAATATTCGAGCTCCAGTAGGGAAAACATTTCCAGGCGAGAAAAAAAAATTTCTTGATGATACACAATTCACATCTTTAACAATTTTCCAAGCTGAAAAAAAAAACACATTAAGACTCAGTAAAGTTCAAGAAAACTGCAAACCTCATCTCGGCATTGCTTCTGACACATCTGACAAAACCAGCGCAGTTTCTGAAGTCCTTTCGCCTTGATTCGATTAGCAATCGCTTTAGGAGTCAAAGCACCTCCTTTATCCTTCCCCATATTGGCAAATCTTGTGTATTATGGCAATAAAAAGTTTAGAAAAGACACAGAAAATAGAATCGATGTATTGGTGAAACAGTCGTTTAAAGCTAAAGCCGCCAGGCGTTCCGAGCTGTGCAATTGCATTGTAGGTAATATAACACAGGACATCCAATGATTACAAATATTTAAATATTTAGATGAGCCGTGCACAGTGCGACTAAGCGTATTTGGAAAACTCGAAATTTTCGTCGTTCACTCTGTCTAATTTGTGCATTTAGCGGAAAAGAAAGAGAGGAAAGGTAAGATTGCAAATGGATCAACAAATCGAAAGGAAAAAAAGAAATGAAAGGATTTTTTCGAAAGAAAATAAAAAGGAATGTAATTGAATGGAAAGAAAAGGAAAGGAAAGAAGGCACGATAAGAAAGGGAAGAGAAGAAAGTGAAATGAAAGGAAGGGGATGGGATGGGGTGAGTGAGGAACAAAATCAAAAATAGGAGCGACTCTTAAATAAACGAAACGAAACGAAATACAAATACAAAAGGAAAGATAAAAAAGTGAAAACAAAACAAACAAATGACGTATCATAATTTTTTACCAAAAAAAAAATCCCATTAAAACATGCCATGCCATAAGTCCCGACAACCCCCTTGGTGCGCATCTCATGTTTCATTCTGGCCAAATACGGTCTTCAGACTATCGTCGAAGGAGTCCTCACTCCATTATGTCAGTTCTAAAGCTAATGTTTCAATTTTAAGTGCGCAAAAATCTTGACGCAGCAAGTATAAACACAAAAAGATTACTACCCGTACCAAAACAAAAACAGCACAGGCTCCGTCAGACGAGTGCATGGTCTTCCTTCAGCGCCAAGTGAACCAGCATTTGTAGAAATCATTTAGTTAAGTAAGTCAGACTGATTCTAAACTGACACTCAATTTTCTTCAGTCAATGATGACCCGCTCTTATTATTTTTGTTATAGGATTGTCGTTGATTATTTTTATTCTTGTTTTTTAATTAGCTAACCAAGGCAAATGAAATGCAGGCGACCACTATAGACATCTTTGACAGAGAACATAATTCAAGACGTTTAACGCCAACTTATAATTTCATCTAAGATATTGTCCATTTGGCACAGTGATTAGAGGAAGGAAGAGGAAGCGTCAAACAGAAATTTGAATTTTACAATGTAATCAAGTATTCGTGCAAGCATTCTTGTGCGTTTAAACTGGTGCTTATCAGAAATGACTTCTGAACATCTTCGAGAGAGTCAAAAGTATGTAGTTTCTGAGCCTTCTTCAGAGAGTCAAACGAGAATCGAGAAGCCACACATAACTACTGAAGGAAAGGAGGGAAAATTGCTAAGAAAAAAGCTTGCAATTGCTCTTGGTTTAAGAACTAGTTCCTCTACAAGTACTACTAGCCAAAGCGAAGGTGAAGACGTCATGGTTCAGAATGTTGCGGAAGTCTTCAAACGACAGGTCAGAAAGACAGTAGACTCTCGATCTAAGAATTTCCCAAGAACAATTCAGGAAAGGGAACAGCAAAGTCCAGATAAAAGCTCTTTAATTATTCGTAAAATTGTTAGAAAAACGACAGGCAAAAGTGGCGAGTTTCTTGAAGAAGATTTTGAAGGCTTTGATGACATTGATGGACAGGAAACAGTTTCTCAAGAGGGGTCAAAAGAGCAGTATTCAATTGCAACAAAAAAATTAGAAGGATTTGATCATCACGACATGAGAAGTCGCAACGCGTCAAGAGGGGAGAATTCGAAACATAAAACGATAAGAAACGCAATAGAAGCTGAAAATATGAACGAATTTCTAAATGAAGAAGAAAGAGCTTCGAGAAAGACAAAAAAAATTCAGGATATTTCTAGGATAAGACAAATAACTGAAAAGAAATCTGGAAAAAGATCGTATAAAACAAAAATGGAAAACCAAGACGAGAGAGAAAAAAATGAATCTTGGGATTTAGAAACGAGAAATGCAAAACAGAACGAGACAATTAGAGCATCAACAAGTGGAAAACTTAATTCATATACTGGATCAAATCTCGGCGCAGATGTGGTAACAATGTCGGAAGATTTTTTTTCGTCCAATGGAGAACAGTCTGAGGGGGCTCCAAGTAAGAAGATTGAAGGGGTCTCCCCTAGTGAATCTGTAATGCTTCTTCGTGAGAAGATCAGAAAAAATACCAGAGCAAGACAGGTGCGAAGAAGCTCGCGTGTTGACAGAGATCTTGCGCGGGAAAAATCACATGACAATCAAAACCAGGAAAAAATTGCAAGCACATCAGAGGAAAAATCTACCAATGAACTCAAAGAATCTTTCTCAGTAGCTCCTGACAAAAATAAATATTATGATGATCATTTGCAAGTATCTAGTAATATTCCAATTCCTTTTTCAAAAAGAAAGGCGTCAGACCACCAAGCAAGCCCTGGACATCTTTACTTCGATACAGAAAAAGCACATGACGATCAAAACCAGGAAAAAATTGCAAGCACATCAGAGGAAAAATCTACCAATGAGCTCAAAGAATCTTTCTCAGTAGCTCCTGACAAAAATAAATATTATGATGATCATTTGCAAGTATCTAGTAATATTCCAATTCCTTTTTCAAAAAGAAAGGCGTCAGACCACCAAGCAAGCCCTGGACATCTTTACTTCGATACAGAAAAAGCAGAGAACAATACGGAGACGCAGAAAGAAAATATATTGGATTCCAAGAAGAAACCTGTACAAAAATCTAAGATTCCAAGACGAAAAAGTGAGAATTCCAAAGATGGAATGGGGCCATATGTAGCGAGGTTAGAATCTGACAAAATTGAGGGACAAATACTCGATGCGCAGTCTGTTCAATCGATTGATGATAAGTTATTTAAAAAGATATCGGAAACAGAAGACCAAGACCATGAAAAAGTTTCGCAACAAAGTCCTTGGCAAAAGAACCGTAATTCAAACGCAAACTTGGGTCAATTGCTAAGGAATGTTTCCAAGAAAACGAAGGAAACAACCTCTAGTTTGAAAACAATTATAGCTTCCTCAACCAATAATAATTTAACTAATAAATCTCAGACCTCACTTCTTGATACAACAATAATTAACTCAAGGCACAACAGTACTTGTAGTAGTGTTAGGCAAATTGACTTCGATTGGTTTGAAGCCGAGTTGAGCATGCTCAAAGAATCGGTGTTCAAGACTTATGAAGATTTCAAAGACATTAGTAGCATGGCGCATGATGTTGAGGAAGAGTTGAATGATTTGAAAAGTAATTATGGAGTTTGATACTTCTGAATTGATACGAGTGATAAGTTTGGACTGCGATGTATTGTAACTATTAGCAAAGTTAGCCAAAGCTCTACTTTTGTATCAAGCGAGAAAATATAGTGAAAATTTGATGTAAAGAGGCATCTGAAACTCGATCCACATATCCACACCGAATCGAAATATGGCGTCGAATTAGAATAACTGTTGTTCTGGAATGACTAGCTTATCGTGCATGTGTAACCGCTTTTATTTTTCATGCACGTCAACACGAGGCTAGTCAGTCCAGAACAATAGTTATACAAATTGGTCACCATATTTAGATCAACATAAATCGTAGACTCCTATAAGCATACTGAACTGACATGCGCACTCTATGGGTGCGCGTTTATTTGCACCCTATCTAGGTTAGTTTATTCCAGTTTTCCCTTTTTATTTTCTTATCCAGTTTCACTATTGAATTTAAAAATAAGACCAATTTCGATTTTCAAGTTTGCGCGCATATCTTCGCGAGTCACAGCTAGTTTTTCAAAACGCATCCCACATGGAAAAGAATGGCTATGGATACATAGTTATCAACGACACATAGCAAGGGGTTAATCATCTACGGCTAGGGGCCGACTAACCTCTTCCTTAGGCTTCGGCCGAGCTTCCTGATCAGTCTGTAATTCCTCCCGGGAAATCTCTGGCGTAGCCTTAAATGCTTCGCGCTACCATACAACGCTTCAGCATTCGGGTCTGGGAGTATCGTCACCGGTTATTTTTCATTAATCAAAATCAAAAATTATCACTAAAAAATCAATATCCCTAACAAATTAACTTTTAAGAAGATAATATAATGTCAATAGACCTTTTAACAAATGAGGCGGCCATCCTGAATTCTATAGTTTTAATTAAGACTTTATGGCATCAATGCCGAGGGTCAAATATTGGAAAGCTGATATACTACACAGGGTCATAAATAACTTTACACTTTTCAACGAAAGAACAAAAGCTAAAAAGCAACTAATTTTTTGCAGGTGATTGCAATAGAACATGTTTGAGACACCAAGATTTCAAGTTATTTGAAAGCGTAACCCCGCCACTATAAGTAAGATATATCAGTAAAAAGCTTTATCCGAAAGGTCAAGAGGAATCCAAAGTGCGTGATTCCTGAAGTTTCTATTACCTTTGCTGGATATGATCGATCATACCTCGATATCTTCTTTTATGGCACACAAAAAAATTTAAATCAAATCCACAAATCACACTTTTGACGCTGAATATAACACGATGGTGACTAATTCTGGAGCTTGTTCACTCCTTATTTATCATACAAACACCAGGGAAATTATAAAATTTATGCATTTAAAGTATCAGAAAATTCGTGCAGATTCTATTGTTTAGACATATACTCAATCGTAATAAAATTTTGTCTGGGTGGTTTGGTTGGTGTAGATGCAATGTAAAGGTAAGAAAATTTCAAGAAATAATACTATATCCAATATTCTAAAAGCCTGTTGAAAAATGAGTTTTGAACCCCCCAGATTTTTATTAACAGTAGTATCTTTGAGGCTTTGGCGTTTTGACATGATATTGTACATAAGGATTGCAGATTAAATGCGTAGATTTGATAAAAATCTAATGACATAATTGTTACATGTTACAATTATTTTTTCCTTTATTTCCTATACATACATTTATATGTGTATATATATATACATAATAAAATTAGGCTATTGGAAAAAACCTTTCCCCCCTGCTTTTCCCCTGTAGGGGGTGGGGTTTCTCTGTGAGGGTGGTGGTGGTGGGGGGTGGGGGTGGGAAGCAGCTGTACATAGGCTAACTATGAATATTGAACTTGGATATTCACTGTGATGATCAACACATCTATCATAGGCTAACTAACGTTAGCTATGATCATGATAGTGCATGTCACAGAAAGTTTTCAATACACATGCAAGAACAGAAAAGACTTTATCCACTTTTTTTCCCATTTCACACCACATATCATTCCCTGGAGTATAATTTTTTTGTTTAATGTTTGCACATAAGAAGACACATGAATATGGACACTGACTCAAAAAAAGAATCTTATTCTTAAGACAATAAAATGTGGTCTGAAATGGGCAACTCATTGCGCCCAAGTGGAGTTGGTCCATACAGTTAATAGCTGCCAGCCATTTCCCCCACTATTTCATTTCCCCCCATTTATTTCAGTTGTCCTCTTGTGGCTCTTGCTCATTATTTGGTCCTTCACTTCCCAACGCTTCTTCTCTTTCTTTCATTTTCTTAATAATCTCTTTTGCAGGATTAAACACACCATATGTCTGAGTATTACACACAAAGCATTTGGAATTCTTCTTGTACCTCTGAAGTGCACACTTTTCACAGAAATAATGATTACACTTTGTTACAACAGGATTAACAAAGGTATTCCTACACATGATACAAGCAAAGGGTACCTCGTCTTCCTCTTCATCGCTGTGTATTTCATACTTATGGGGGTCTTCTTTATCAAAATTCCCCTCTTCCCACTCTCGGTCCAACTGCCATCCATGCTTGTAGTCACTGCGGTCGTGCAGAAATTTACAGCTGTCACCGAAACCACAGAAACCTGTTTCTTTGTAGTCTTTGCAGATGTCAGGTTGATAGTCCCACCGTACTGTTGCTCTTAGATTCTTAGGTGCCCTTATGGGACCTTGCCTTTAAGAGAATTACAACGAGGAATTTGTTAAAGATACTCTTTTTCTATTTTTATAAACCCTTAAAGCATCCATGCTGCTGCCTGCAGAAGTAGTTCTTTATTTGGGCCCCTGGATAGTATTTAGACTTTGCAGCTGTCATTATTTTCGTTACCAGATCCTCCTGAGTTATCCCCCCACTAAAGGATTGGGGACCAATATTACTGTGCGGACACACTAACTGGGACTTCTTGAATAAAACTGACCAATCAGATAATGGTAAACTAGACAGAAATTGAACTGATAACAGTGTTAGCCAATCAGATTATCACGTTTTCACACTCTTATTATATCGATGAGCTATCTGATTGGCCGGTTAAAAACATTAAGCTAAATGTTGCAATATGATGGGTTATTGATACTAATTTATCATAGTGGTCCTGGTTGGAGTATTTGCACAGCAATGTAGCTCCTGAAACCCCCCAAGGCTTTTCTCAAGCCAGGTGTTCAAGTTAGCTATAGCCTTTCCAGAGTGGCTAGGAGGCAAGCAAGGGCTGATGACCATATATACCTATTTATGCGCTCAAAATAAATTTGAAAACAATTTCTGATTTATCAAGAAATATTCCAGTTTGGGTTCCCTATGGAGGACACAACTTTACATATCGCCTATTACGGTTAATCTATTTCTAACCTGACCATTCCACTCGCAGCATTCCCAAATACCGTGTCTTTCTTCTCATAATACTGCATATAGTTATTAACGCCTCGATAAAGTTTGTCGTCTCCAGATTCTTTGATCTCTTTATTCACTTCCAAGGCCTTCGCGTACACAGCTTGCGCATCTCGATCAAAATCCGTGTCCAATTCATACGTAGCCGTTGCTCCAAGATCTGTTGGTCCAGCGCTCATAGCAGATCGTGTAGACTTAAATTCGACTTTCACGTCCTCTTCCCTTCTCTTCTCTTTGAGCCCTTCAGATTTTTGCATCATTGGATTCGGTCCTGCTATCTTTTTTTCCTTTCGAACGACGCCTGAGGCTTCCCCATCGTCACTACCACTATCCTCTGCCTGCCTTTTCCGTACATTTCTTCTTCCTTTGGACTTCTTGAAGAAGGTACAAGATTGTTTTTCGACTGAAACTTTTTCTGCAGACTCATCCGCCATCTTGGTTTGACTGGATCTTCTTACCCGAGGAAAACTGGCACTAGTATATTTTTGGGGAGAAGCTTAGTATCCAAGCCTTCCCGCCAGTGCCTGGTTACTCAATTTCATCTCGTGTTCGATAACACGCCAAGAAATGAAATTTATTGTTTTTATTTTTATTCATAGAATTCTCAGTTCTAATGATCAGCTGGCATGTGACAACAGGAGAATTAGGAAGGCTATTTAGTAATACGACTGGATCCAACGAGACCGAGAGAAACAATAGATGCAAAGCTTCGATCAACTGAACGAGCACTGATCAATGGTAGCATTTAAAAAATGCATGACTCAAAACTTTGGTAAATTCTATAGTTTTTTGGGCGATTATTATTTGATTTAGTGATTAAAACCACGATGGAAGGAAGCAGCGACACCGTTGAAGACAAAAGCATTGAGGAATTACTGTTGAAAAGCAGAGAAGACGATGGGGTTGACTCCAAGTCCTACGAACAGGACGAGGATAGCGTGGGGGATTCAGACGTTGATTTTGATGACGATTTGAATGAAGACTTAGAGAGTGTTGAAGGAGACGATGAGGTCGAGGAAGAAGAATGCGCGGAAAATGAAAACAATGATGTAGAAACTACTGAAGCACCAACCACGAGTAAAGGCAAAAAAATGGTGAAAAATATCAATGGGAAGAAAAGAAAAAGGAGGAGAAAGGATAACACAAAAAGAAGGGATATCCGAAAAATTTTGGACGAATCACAGTTGGAGAAAGAAACACTCCATGCACAATTGGAAGAAAAGGAGAGATTAAGAAGACTTGAGTTGCAAAAAAGTCTGGCTACTGAAATGAGTCCTGCTTTAACTAAAAATGCACAGGACAACTTGGTGTCCACTGAGAATACAAATGAGCCTCCAAGATCACTTTCTCCAATGGTAGTTGACTTTCGTCAAAAATCCAAACAACAGTCCCATGTCATTGTAATTGACAGTGATGATGATAACTCAGGGGGTGTTCAAAAACAGCAAGAAATTGAAATTATCAGTTCTGATTCTGTTAGCTCGTCATCAGAAAGTGATACAGATAATAGTGATATTGATGAGAATAATGTTGGCATGCATTCAGATGACAGTTATAATGTGCCAAATCCTGACGGCAATGTGGAAGTCAATATTAACCACCCTCTTTATGAAGATGACATTTATTTAGCACCCCAGATTGCGAAGCATGTCAAGCCTCATCAGGTTTGTATTGTTAGACCTGTAGAAAATGCCATTTCCCGCATATTGCAATTAGATAGATTTTAGATACAGGGCAGAACATTCAAAACCTATAAAGACTAAAAAATAATGTCTGGCCAGAATACTCCATTTACATCTCCGTAGTTTCAAGCCTCGGCTGGACCAACACTCAGGGTCTTAAAATAACTGAGGAGAAGGTGCTGCCTTTGAAATAATATCTGTAAATGGTTAGATTTTCAAGTCTTCTTGACAAGGACTTAAAACCGTAGGCCCCATCTGTCTTCGCTATATAACCCTGTATAAGGCTGACATAAAAGATCCACTAAAGACGCTACTGATGACCATCTTCAGTACCTGTGCTAACTGGCTGCCTTATTGATTGGGTCACAAGGCTTATTAGGCATCAAGCCGTCCACACAGGAGTGGTGAACGCATTAGAATACCACAAATTTCTTTGAAGAAAGTCAAATTTATTTTGTGTTTTCATGTACAGTTAACCTCACATCCACAATAATATTTTGAGAAGATTCCATTGATTTTGTGATCACAGAAATTTCACTTTACATAACATTAAATGTTATGTAAAAGTCAAATTTTGACCTCAACCCCCTAACATATTCACATGTAATACCATACACATGAATCTATTCTCATTGGTTTTCCACAGATAGGAGGAATAAGATTTCTGTATGATAATTTAGTGGAGACCCTCGCACGATATAAAGTTAGTTCAGGCTTTGGATGCATCCTTGCACACTCAATGGGCCTTGGTAAAACACTTCAAGTCATAGCATTTGTAGACATTTTCTTACGGCATACTCCAGCCAAGAAAGTATTATGTGTTGTACCAATAAACACAATCCAGAACTGGTTGGCCGAGTTTAACATGTGGCTTCCCCCAAAGCCTGAATTTGTTGAACAAGAGAACAAAAACTCAGAATCTGAGGACAGCACGTCTGAAATAAGATATCGTAATTTCACTGTGTATCAACTTGCTGACAACAATAAAACTACAATAGCAAGAGCCAAGGTAATAGGCAAGTGGAATACAAATGGTGGGGTGTTGTTAATTGGCTACGAGTTGTATAGAATATTGGCCATGTCCACACCCTGTATGGCGAGTAATAAATGTGCGCCACCAAAGAGAAAGAAGTCCAACGCTTCATCTTCTGCCGGGAATCAAGAACCTGAAGTGATTGACTTGGAAGAGGAGGAGAAGAACATGGACTTCTTGATAGGTAGGAGATAACTACATAGAGTAAACTGAGAAAGGGGATATCAAGTTTGATATCAAGCACATAAAGTCTGCTCATCTCACTCAATCAATCAATCTTTATTCACAAACAATATTTACAATTTTTTGTTTGCATTACTAATTAAGAAAATATATTTAAAAGGGAAAAAAAACGTAATGATAATATCTATCATGGAAAAAATCGATAAAGAATAAAACGTGTGTGGTTGTTGAAGTAGTTAAGAACTTTCGATTCAACAACCACATCTTGTAGGAAGATTTATAGAATACTTTTAGCCATCAAATTCTAATGCATGTAGGTCACTGGTGAATAATAAGTTTTTTTTCGTGAACAAACAAAGACGAGCCAAAAAAAACTACCAGATCTACAGTATATTAAATGTTACGAAATGTCATCAAATAGTTTTCAATTTTGTTAACTTAGCAGCCTAGTCCTATAGAGTTTGCTTTTCTGACAAATCTTTTTTACCATGAAATTGTTTCTGACTAACATGTATGTGTTGCATTGTTTTCAAGGTATACAAAATGCTTTGTGCAAACCTGGACCTGATTTGGTGATCTGTGATGAAGGGCACCGCATCAAGAATAACCAAAGTAATATTTCACAGGCCCTAAAGAAAGTCAAAACCAGGTAGGTTGAAGCGGTTTTATTATTACTATTATTATTATTATTGTTATATTATTATTTAAACTGAATCCTTATTGTTTTTATCATCTTTATCACCATTATCAATGCTGTCACCATCACTATTGTAAACATAATCATCATTATCATCATCATCACAACCACCAACACTACCACCACCACCATCATTATTTTTATCACCATCATTGTCATCACCTTTGTCACCATCCATCACTACTTCTTCCTCATTCTCATCATCATCATTCTCATACTCCTCATCATCCTAATCATTGTCATCGTCATCTTCATAAAAACCTCATTATCCTATAGCATGAACCATTTCAACAATTCCTGGACAGGGCGTTGTGGAAAGGGAGGCATGAGCATCCAGACAAGTCCCCTATTTTAAGGAAATCAAGGGCTAAAAATATGGGCTGCACATGTTGACTTGTCACTTCATTCTGACCAACATGTAACAAGTCATGTGATCCAGTCAAGAAGACTGGTCTAAAAGGCATTTTCCTGGACAAATGTCAAATTTTGCCAGACTTTTTTAATAATGTATCCATCAGTTGTATCCCTGATATGTGATGCAGAGCTGCATAAGAAATAACAACTTGCTTTATAATCTATTTTAAACTCATGTGAAACTTCCACATGTTAAAGTTTCCAACAAATATTTCTTTTTTGTGTGCAGGCGGCGAGTAGTTCTTACTGGCTATCCACTTCAGAATAACTTGATAGAATACTGGTGCATGGTGGATTTTGTCCGGCCAAATTTTCTTGGCACAAGACAGGAGTTTTCAAACATGTTTGAGAGACCTATTTTAAATGGACAGTGTTCTGACAGTACACCATCAGTAAGAAAACATATATTTTACAATTACTTTCACAAGGAATACCACTGGCCACTTGTCTGAAATAATAAATTTTGCATTCTTATGTTGGTTATTTTTAACAGGATGTCAGATTAATGAGATACAGAGCGCATGTACTTCACAGCCTTTTGGAAGGATTTGTTCAAAGGTACAATCATGTTATATTAATTGATAATTAATCAGCATATCAGTATTATCTGATTGCATTGCTTATCGGTAAACAAGCTTGACCAGCTTGTTCTTAAGTTAATATGGAAATGGGTCCTAGGACTGTAAGGCTTTCCTTCCACCTCAGAGTGGTTAAATTGGATAATTATAAAATAAATATAATTATTCAGACCTTCATATCCAACTCTTTAATTTCAAATTAAAGGTACTTGATTGGCAATCAATTTTTCCATACTCATTACTTTCCTTTATTTATCAATTTTAGGAGAAGCCAGTCAGTGTTAAAGAAGTGTCTGCCTTTCAAGGAGGAGCACATCATCCTGGTCAAACTTTCGCCAATACAGTCACAGCTCTATAGCTCCTATATCAACTTTCTTCTTGACTCAGTAGGGCATCTGAACCCTATCAAAGGATTTCACACATGCACGAAGGTAAATGAATTCCCTTGCTTTTGTTATTGTAGTTTCAGAAGATAGTAGTATCCGTACCTTACTAGTGACCCCCATCCACCTGGAAAGTATGTATAGGGGGGGAGGGGGGAGGGGGTAGGGTCAAATGATGCCCCCACCCACCCTTCAATGAGAGGTGGGGTTGAGGAAGAGGTATCTTAAAATATGTTATCCCCCCCCCTCTCTCCCTGAATGCAAAGTTGAACGTTTGTGTTTTAACAAGTTTTTAATAAATAAATAAATAATATATATATAAATATATATTATATATATATATATATATATATATATATATATATATATATATCTGTGTGTGTGTATAATATATATAATATATGTGTGTGTGTGTATAAGCTCCTATTTGGAAAGAGACTGTGTGAATATTCTATTCTATTCTATTCTATTCTATTCTATTCTATTCTATTCTATTCTATTCTATTCTATTCTATTCTATTCTCAACCCCGCCCCCTAAAAATAGAGTAAATAATGATTGATGCTGTCTAGTATATCACATTACCGATATGCACATCGTTGGGAGAATGATGTCACACCACTAACCCCCACCCACCCCCCCCCCCCCCTTGTTAAGAATTACCTAGATCATAACTTCACAGACCCATCTACTCTTCAGAAATTCCAATCTCTTTCTTACACCTGTACATGACAGTTCTGAAACTAGGTACAAATGCTTGATCAAGTATGAAAAGATATTTATTTAATATATTTGTTTTGTTTGTTTTTTAGATTTGGAATCATCCTGATGTGTTCTTTGCCAACCTTGAACCAAAGAAATATGGGATGAGGAATGAATCACCATTGGTAAGAACTGTGTGTATTCCTTGCAGTAGAAAACTACAAATCCTATGGAAACTAGTTTGTTTATGTGGATACGAATAAATTCAGAGCACACCCCAGGGAGTTTAAGGCTTCCCCATCTTGCTTGAGCCTATATGTGACTGGAGTTATTCGTGGGTTATCTTCCTCATTTCTGTGGTTTTCTTGTCCCTCAGATTTCCTCCATCTGCAAAATTCCAAATCTCTTGGATCTCACCTAGACTGTAGCCTGCGTGCTGCCAAACTAACTATCTGTAGAGAAAAGTCTGGCTGCAAGCACGCTACTAGATTGGAGTCTGACATTTATATTTTCATACTCACACTGATCATAAAGCATGAGTATGCTTCTTCAACACACACAACTCCAGATGTGGCAGGTTAACTTGTGTTTTGCATTTCCACCATCAAATTTACGGTAGAGTTTGTTAATGTTTAATTGATGGAAGTCAAAAAATCAACTGCAAACACCTAAAGTTGTGGAGCCTGGTCACAGAAACGAATCAAAGAAGGATGTAAAAAGCTCCAAATAAACTAATAAACTTTAATGATGTTTTTTATGCAGACTTTGCTTGACAATGACACAGAGGATGGGACATCTCAGGAGGTTAATTCGAACGTGGATCCTGCTTTGATGTTTTCAGTCTTACCTCCACAAGTACTGCAACAAGACCCTCATTCTACGACAAAACCTGTGCCTGTTGGTCTTGCTTGGGTATGTAATGGCATGGTTAAAATTAACCATGAGAATGTTACAATAATTATATCATCCTCTGGAAGTACCAGCCAGTTAGAGGCTATCTTCATTGGAGATTATATTCAAGCAATTATTGAGAGCTTTAAACCATTCCAAGACAGTCAATTGACAAAAACATGGTGGCCATGTTGATGGTATAAGTATAGAAATTACCACTGTTTAAAAGAATGAATGAAAAAAATACATATGCATTTGATGAAAGTGGCTTAATACCTGAAGTATTGTGTGAAAAGTACCTGTGTGAAAACTCTTGTTAACTACATGTACCACAAACATGGCCATGGTGGTGTGATATTCAAATAAAGAACTCAGTTATTGACTCTGCAGAGTTCTCTTTTAGGCAAACATTAAGATACATTTTTTTCAATCCTGTAGGCTAAAGATATAATGAAAGATTATCAGCCATTCATTGAAGAACAAGGTGGAAAGATAGTCATCTTGATGGAAATCCTTGAGGAGAGTTTGAGTCTTGGAGAAAAAGTGCTTGTTTTTAGGTAACATTCATATAAATTGTCACATAGAAGATTGACCTATAGACCCTTTGCAGCACGTTTGGAATACATCTCAATTTGGTAAACATAACAATAGATTTCCAATTCTCAGGAGATTGAAATTGCTTTGTATGCAAGGGGTCTATTCAAACCAATACAACAAACACCCATGGATGACTAATCTTTCATGATATCTGTTTCAGTCAAAGTTTATCCACCCTTTGTATTATTGAAGACTTCTTGTCTAAACGAGACATTCCACACTTCCCTGGAAGAAATACACAAAATGATCCAACCAAATGGGCAAAAAACAAGAGTTATTTCAGTAAGTAACACAATTTTCACCATTCATTTGGTTCTTTCCTTTCTCCTTTCCTTGCTTCCTTCCTTGCTTCCTTCCTTGCTTCCTTCCTTCCTTCCTTCCTTCCTTACTGTACCTTGTATTTTATATATTTTTATAACATTATAGAAAATAGTTCGCAGCTTCATGCATTCGTATTGCATAGTGTTACTGAACTCTAGTACCCCTTAATTTGTCTGTAGGGCTTGATGGCAGCACTCCATCTCAGGAGAGAGATCGCCTCATCACTTCATTCAATTCACCAGATAACACCGACGTACTGTTGTTCATGTTATCCACAAGGTAAGCATATCTCTTTTTGCCCTGATACCATTGATTACACATCATTCTTATCTCTGGTGAAGGCTGGAAAAATGATTGTAAAAATGTTGTACATGTCTTCATATGGGTATGCTGCCATGTTGGTCCAGTATATAGAAATGACCAAGACCAAATATTATTTTAAGGAAGTCGTCCAACATGGCCGTTATGACACCAGACGCACAACAAGAATTCGGTAAAATTTAAAAACGCTGGCCAAACGTTGCCGATTGACCAGAATACGTCTGTGCTCTTAAAAAATTTTTTATAAGTTAAGGTGACTGCCTACTTTTGAAAATTGATTTAAGCTTTTTTTAAAACTTCGATTTTCCAAATTGAAATTTGATACTGATTCCAAATGTGGAAAAAAAATAGGGTGTCCCGAGCTTGTTTTCGAGATAATCAGCATTTAATGAAAGACTACGCACGAGCTTTTGGAGTAAAATCTGCGCCACCGGAAGTGATTAGGAAAAAATTAAGATCCATAAGATCAAAGTTATTTGTAGACTATATGATTGCACAAATGAAGGCTAGTCAATCATTCTACAATAATACATGGATATTTTCAACAAAAAGATAAATTGATTTCCCATATTTTGTAGTTTTGGTGCTCTTAAAAATTTCATAAAGTCGAACAAAAATCCCTAGGAAAATCTATTTTTTCATGTGTTGCTGATTTAAACTTTTTCTAAGATGTTGATATAACATAGATTTTTGAGAGTTTTTTTCGAATGAGCCATTAAAAATATAGAGTCACGTGCAAAATTTGATGGTTTTGCCCTGTTGAAGCTCAAAACGCGTATGGTTCTTCAATAAATATTGTAGATTTTTCAGGGGTTTTTGAGCGCGCGCTCCTCGTGGGCTCAATTCGAACGTTCAAACGTAGGCAGCCACCTTAAACTACATAACTGTAGTTATTGTTAATTTTACCTAATAATCCACACATCTTTCAATAGGGCAGGCTGCCTTGGGGTTAATCTCATCGGAGCAAGCCGTGTAGTAGTGTTTGATGCCTCATGGAATCCTTGTCATGATGTACAAGCTGTATGCAGGTAAATCACACCACTCTAGAATACATAACTGAATTATGCCATAGTTGGGGAGTAAAACTTGGGCTACCTGTGGTGGGGTCTTGTCAGAGATGCATCTAGTTTGGGCTACCTGTGGTATAATGCGTGCTTATCAACCTTGACGGGACACAAAACTGAAACACGCAAATTCAGTAAAATCGAGAAGACAGTTTTATATTTAAAGAGGAGAATAAACTATTTTATGATACTTATTGAGAAAAATTTATAGCAATGCATGATGATACTCGTGTTCTGGTACCGTGGCCTGTCAAGTTCCTTAAATTTGGATGCGCACGCAACCTTAAGAAAACGGTCTATTGAGAAATGTAAAAAGCAGATTTGGATCTAGAGTTATCCCATCGTGCATTGCACGTGAAATATAACATTATCCCATTCAAACCGCTAAAATTAATTTATTAGAAATTGAAAAAAATCAATTGTACTTTAATAGAGTATATATATTACCCTTTAGCAATATCTATTTTTTAGATTATTCTAGACGTTAAGAGATAATCGTCAAAATACTGGAGTATCTTGGCGTACTTTCAGGTTCAGTACATATCCTACGACTGGCTACTTTTATTTTCCAAATTAGTTCGGATATGTCTTCATCGAATGCTAAAGCAGCACCTTAGTCTCATTAGTAGTAGTAGCAGGATTATCTTTAGAAAAAGATGCACATAAATCGGTTGAAACCAAAGAAAACAATAAGTTCGCAAGGCGGACACTTGGGATAGCCCTGGATCCTCCTCTGTGTAAAGAGTATGCTTCCTGTGATATTTTATCTCTTAATCTCTATTTATTTTACTAAGGGTGTATCGTTACGGCCAGAAGAAACCATCACATATTTACAGACTCGTTAGTACTGGAACAATGGAGAAGAAGATTTACGACAGACAAGTGTCTAAACAAGGCGTTGCAAGTAATAATACATCTTACATCTGAATAAAACTCCTTTAAAATGTCGCAACTTAGTGTAAACATGTCTAGCTTTCTGAATATCATTCTGGAAGGTTGTCACAGAAAGATGTCAGAAGCACTGCAAGGATGAAGTCTGAACGTGAAGGCTTTTATGGACGCTTCCTTTGAAACTGTCTAAATATTTTCAAGATTCTGTAAACCGAAATATTCTTGCGGATGCCAAAGTCTTAATTAAGAAGAACAGATTAAATGACAATTCAGTCCACCGTCTTTAAAGTATCCCACACAAACCCTGTGATCTCGAATTTGAGTTCTTTTCTATGCATGGGAAAAAACTTACATCTGTTCGTCCGTCTCGTCCGTCCATCTATTTATCAATTCGCCCATCCATTCATCCATCCTCTTTATTCGTTCGTTCATTCATTTATTCATTAATTCATTCATTCAACTATCCATTTAACTATCCATTCATTCATTCATAGTTTCATAGTTTCATTCATTCATTCATCCATTCATTCATTCGTTCGTCCTTTCATTCATATTATTTTATGTTTTTATTCTTTTGTTCTTTTGCTTTCTTTTTTATTTTTTCATTTAGTCCTTTATTTATTCGATCAAGACTATTCTTTTGAATCCTTTCTTTACCTTTCATTACCATATTTTCATTTCATGCTACGATGTTCTAAAAACCTTAAAGTAATCTCTTACGCATTAAAAATCAAGATTATTTGATTATTTGCAACATTATTTTCATATATTATTTAATTTTTTCTCAATTCCAGATCGAGTCGTAGATGAGCTCAATCCCGAAGCCAACTTTACCAAACAAGAAATAATGTCATTGATTTGTGATAAGGTGAATATAATGAACATCGATATTTCGAATCTCTTTTCTCTCTTTTTAATACACCTTTCACCCCACTTCCCTGTATGCTGCTATGATTTTCCTACAACACCTAAACACATCAAGATTTTTTTACTCATTTTCAACTTTAAATTCATTTCCATAAATGTGGCGATTATTTTCCTGAAATCTTAGTTCGTAAAGCCGTGAAATTCCGTAAGTGTTTGAGATCTCTAGGTCGGTTTTACAGTGAATTAGAAGCGCCATAAAAAAATATTTGTTTTGGTTGATTGATTGGCTCTGGTATAAACCATTTAAGTGTCGTGATGACGTTATTCCAGTATGAAACGGCCTGGAGTCAACACGCCGCTTTCCCAAGTCTCTTTATCTCCGCTAAGGAGCATCCGATCTTGTTTTAGTTATCTCATCCTATCCAATCTTCAACTTTACTTACACAGGAACCAGATGTCCAGGCAGAAGATGTTGCATCCGCTGCAAACGAATTTTCAGATCTAGTTTTAAAGCGAATCTGCAGGAACTGTTCTAATTGGTTATCCAAGGTGAGCAGGGAATGAAAGAGAATCCTTGTCATTTCATATCTGCACTTGTTTCGACCCGTTGGTCTGTGCTTAAGGGATAGAGTTTTTAAGTCTTCGCCTGGGAGGAAGAAAACGAGCGAATAGAATGACTTGAGATTAGTTTTCACCCACACTTAATCTTCTTTTATTTTCCCGTTTTTACCACCCACAAACCCTAAATTTAGCTTATCTTACTCTTTCCGTTCATTCTTATCCTTTCTTTTTCACAGGTCCCCTTCAAGCATGAATCACTCCTAGTCGATAAGAAAGAATTAAAGCTCACGAAAAGGGAGAAGCGAGAAGCGAAAAAAGGTCCTTAAAATCTTATTAAGTATATACAAGTCTAGCTGGGCGAATTTTTGTCATTTATACTTTGTCATTAGTTAATTCCACAGGGTCGAAGGGCCAGCTTGAGGCGCTGAGCTAGAAAACATAGAAATCCTAAGAAGTGTATATAGTTTTTATTCTAAGTGAGACAAAAATGTGAGTCGGCCATCAAAAGTTCGTTCTTAAGAACTCAAACAGGGACATAATAAGTGGTTGTGTATATATATAACGTTATTAGAGTGGGCTGTGATTATTCATAATTCGGCTTGGTGTGGGTAAGTCCAGTGAAATTTTTCTAGTTCCGTGATCCCCAACAGCGTACCTGAATTTCAGAACGCGTTTTGATTGGCTCTTTCTTACAAGTTTGCTGATTGGCTACAAATACCTTTCTCAGTCCCCACTAAAACGTCAGATGGGTTTGTTTTTAAGATTTCACGCGTTTTGGCGTTTCTTGAAGACCGAATCTCGAGTTTAATCCTTGTTATCAGAGTCAAAGTCGGGCTACACGTTAACAAGGGTAAGGCAAATGCGTCATATCTTGGGCGATATCAATATTCCAACTCAGAAGCACCTGTTTTCCCTTTTGCTGTGATAATTATACCAAATTCTAAGAATTTTTGAACCTGTATTGGAGGGATTGCCTACGACGACATTATTTCCGGTTTTACCAACTAACTGTGATAAACAAATGCCAAACGCTTATCTTGGCAGGCATTGTTTTCCCGTCATTTGAGGCCCATATGAGGCACTTAAAAAAAGGTCATGAATGATAATTCACATGACTCTTTCATTGCAAACTCACCGTTTGTCTCGCTTCGATGCAAAGGCACAGCTACCATTCAAGATGGCGCAGGGAACCGTGAAGGGGACTATTGATATTAATTCTACCGTTGCAGAAATCCAAGGGTCGGTTTCAATCACAGCTTTAGCTACAGAATGAATGAGCAAAATGATCCACCCGATGGCATCCCATTGACATTCATATTGTTTGATATCTCGTAGGTTATGAGAGAGAGAAGAACATGGCACAGCAAGGAGGTCGGTACAACTACAATCCAACAGAACCAAAAAGGTAAAACAATAGGATGGCAAGGGCCCTCTCCCCTCTCCCCTCTTCCCTCTTCCCTCTTCCCTCTTCCCTCTTCCCTCTTCCCTCTCCCCTCTTCCCTCTTCCCTCTTCCCTCTTCCCTCTTCCCTCTTCCCTCTTCCCTCTTCCCTCTTCCCTCTTCCCTCTTCCCTCTTCCTTCTTCCCTCTTCCCTCTCCCCTCTCCCCTCTCCATGCCGGGATATCTGACATATTTTACGACACTTGAGCGTAATGTTTTCCCGCTCCAGACAACGTGTTCTTGAGAATAAGATTTGTTTTGAGTTGTATCCATATTCATGTGTCTTCTAAGCAACGTTAAACAAAGAAAGAATGTTCTAGGGAATGACATGTGGTCTCAGTGGAATGGAAAAATATTACACCCCAAGGTACAGAGGGCTATAGACTCCTTGCAAGTCACGTAAAAGCAGCCCGATTTTAAGGACAAAACAATTTTTTTCAATCTCCTGAGAATTGGAAACCTATTATTATGTCCTCCAAATTGATTTGCTTTCTGACTTGTTGCAAGGGGTCTATCTTGTCAAACCTCTGATGCGAGGGGAATGTTTTTCAGGATCCCACCAGCAGTTCCACCTCTGGGTAATATTATCAGACCTGTAGCAGCTGCCTACCCAATGCATTCAGCCCAGCCAAATGTTATGACATCCGTCACTCAAAGAACTCAGTCCCAAGCCTACGCATATAACCTACCACAGGTTTCCATGGGATCAAATCAGTATCGGTTCGCTTCTCTCAATCATAATGGTTCCACAAATCCAATCCAGTTACGAGCACTCTTGCCAAATATGGGAATCAGCAGGGCGGCGACTCCGTCTCTAAGAATGCCAATCAATCCTGTTGCCATGTCAACGAGCGTAACCAATCCACTTGGATCTCCGCTCATTTTCCCCTCACAAGCGGCGATTTTGGCCAACGTAAACCAACGTATTATGCAAGCTGGGGCGAACTTTGCTTCAAATCTCGTGTCTAGTTTGCCTGGGACGAATGGTAATGTCATGTCATGGACGAGTGTGGGTCGTGGACTCCCCTTGGAGTCATCCGGTCAAACAAGGCCTCGAACCAATGACGTAGTGACTATAGATTTAGACGATGTACCGTCCCCCCCGGAATACGTTGGATCTCAAAACGATACGACGAACAAACTACGAGGACAGGAATATCGCAAGGACAATACACATGCAAAACAGACCAGCAGCACTGTAAATGAACTAACTCCCATGGCAACAGAGTCGCTAAAAAGTTGTGAATCAGAATCGATGGCATTCGACCAGCAACCATTCATATCCATGGAAACGTCTGATAAAAACTTTCTGAACCACGTGAATACTTCAACATTTGCTTCCATGGCAACAGAGAATGTGATTAATGCCGGCTACTCAAGTGAACCTGTTGCCATGGGGACAGGCGTAGCAAGAGGTGATGACGCGTACACGTCAATGAATGAGTCACTAGGCAACGGCCTGCAGTCCCCTGCAAGGTCTGAAAGTAGTTCAACTACAGGATTTACAGATTCACAGCTGACTCTCGCTGTCTTACAAAATCTACTGAACTCACGAGGTGGACTGGATGCTAGTGCCAGTTCTCCCGAAGAATCCCCGCCGGACAATTCTTCGTCAAGTACATCCCAGTTGTAACACCAAACGGAAATACTCAATTGGTGGAATCGCTTGTAGATAAAGACAAGACGTCAATCATTTTTTCTGAATATATGACATTAAGAAGACAAAAGACCATTCCGATTTGAAGTGTTCAATTTGATTTTTTTTTTAATTCGAAAGATTAATTAAAATGTATTTATGTGGACACTCTTCTGTGTTCAATGAAAATATTTTTTAATTTAGATAGGAACGCTCTTGAGTCTTAATAAAACGCAAATAACTGAGAAACCCTTGGTCCAGTTATAACGCTGTTTTTTGTCGGATTACATTTCTTCTCCCGATTCCCTTCAACAAACCCTGAAACAACCCCCTGGCTGACCAAAGTCAGGGCATGGCTAATAACTCACAGATCGAACCCTGAAACAACCTCTGGGCTGATCTAAGTCAGGGCACATATAACATGCGTATATCGTTACACTGACTGGCGTCCTAGTGAAGGCCAGACTTAATATTCACCGCCTTCAGCAAAGTATAAGCGCAAAAAAAAAACTACAAAAGTTACAATAGCACCTTCATCATATACTAGGATCATGTCAATGATGAATAAGTCGATCATTAGACAACGATTTGAAGGAAATAACTAGCGGTTTCATTAATTTTGAAAACTATTCGATTCCGCAAACTACGGTTTCGAATCAGCGAGCCTGGAATCACAATTACATACACCTATATTTGCAAGAACGTTGTCATAAAAAAATAGAACATTAGTGATTTAGTGCATGGGATAGGAAATATATTGAAAAACAAAAAAAGATTACTGAAGTTGAAATTTTTTCTTTTAATGTAATCCTTTCTCACTAAATTACTGATGTTCTATTCTTGTATGACAACCTTGCAAGTAGGTGTATTACTTTGATCATCATTTAGATAATTTTGGATCAGGATTTTGTCCAACACTGAAACAACTAAAAGAAACAGTTGGTTATAAGTTATATTAATTTAAAAAGATAAATCTTCATCAGACTACGTTTAAAAGTTTCAATAGGCAGATTAAGGTTCCCTTCTTTTCTTCCCGCAACCGGCAAACGTGACCAAGTTTCCATCGTTTCCCTACAATTCACTTTACTTTTTGCAAACCTTCTCGACAAAGACACATATCTTATTTTTATCTACTACTTGGAAACCATTGCGATTCCTTTTCACTCATTTTAAAGGATTCCTTAATGGTCAACTGACGTTTCACGTTTGCCGTAAACGAGAAGCTTAAACTCTCTAAAATCTAGATTTAACTTTGGCGAAGTTTGTTTGTTTGTTTGCTTGTTTTTGTAAGCCCCCTGAGCGACCCAGAATGCCTTGCGGTTCAAGATGGCCGCCACATCGTCGTAGTAACATATTACAATACATGATAACCATTAAACCAATATAATTTGCTTGCCAGATTCGGCCACTGCATCTTTTTTGTGCTAACTAAAAACTGATAATAAGAAACATGATTTCAATGTCATTTTCTTCAACTATTTCGCTACTACTTATTGTCCTTAGTTTCACTTATTTTGATCTCCTTTATCTCCTTCGTTAGTTTATTAGATTCTAGAGTCCCAGAATATCTAAATATTCGCTTACCAAGAGTTAGCCTTGGCAGGAGGAGATGTAAGTCCCTTTTCCTTCATGTATTATGAGCGAAAGTGGCAAATTCAACCGTCAAAGCAAGTTTTCAAAATATGCGTGCAATATATAGAACGGGGGAAAAAGAATACAGAGAGAGAGATAATTGATAAACTATTACTAATGAATGTTATAGCTAACTTCATTAAGACTGATTGTTTTAATTTTTTGGCGAATACTAGAAGATTAGCCTAGGCAATGGCACAATGCCTGTACCTGTAATTTCGATTACTGACAAAGCCGACACGCAAAATAATTTCCAGAACGCATGTATACTTCGCTGTTAGAGGGTTTTCTGGACAATATTTAAAGGGAAAATAGAATGATTAAAAATGATTGTACGTTTTTTTAAGAGTCAAGGTATGTGTTAAGGGAAGGTAAAACATTGAACCGAAATGGGCTCCGTAATCTTTGAACCTTTGAACCTTGACATTCGTTCAGTTAATAGTGACAGAAATTTTTTTATTATTATTTGTTTTTTACGCTTTTTTATCTGTTCTTTTTCTTTTTTTATCACATCTCTCAATACCAAAAAGAAAAACAGTGCCCACCATGCAGTTAGACGAGTGAATATAAATGCATAAGAAAGCTTGCTTCCTAGAATGAAACTGAACATTGGTTCCCTCGAGTTTGTTGTATCGCTAAATGCGTATTGTGTAGCAGGCCCGTAGCTAGGATTTTTGTTGGGGGGGGGGGGGGGGGGGGTGCGAATTTACAAAAAGTGGACCAACCATTATTTTCTAAAAGTCCCATAGGACGCATAGGTATAGATAAATTATATACTAAACAAGCAATAGTTTAAATAGTGCAAACTTCGCGGATTGACATGACTTCGCAGCGGCTTTTCGTTTTCTATTTTCTTGTTCACGTCTTCCCATTTCTAGAGTTACTACCGTCCACTGGCTCTAACATGTTAATTCTGTTACACCGCCTATTATTACCTATAGTTAGTTGGCAGACATTTGCTAATGAATTTAATAGGCAGTGAAACTTTGAAGTCTGACTTCGAACAAAAATTAAGGAAATATACGCGTATAGTATAGTGGTTCTCGCTGCGGGTTTTATTTCAGTTGCATATTTTTCTACTAGTAATCAACCAGAATCTGTATAGAGTAGCGTTGTTGTATCATCAGATGAAAAAGTAAGATTAATTGTTTTCACTTAGTTTTATGTGAAAATATCATACCAGCCAAAATCTCATTTGCTTAAAAAGCGGACCTTTAGCACCCCCCCCCCCCCCCCCCCCTAGCTACGAGCCTGTGTAGCGTCTGCGATAAAATAACCGATAAAATTTTAACCGTTTGATTTGAATATTCTATTTGAATTTTTGAGGCATCTTTTCAATTTATCTTGAACTTTTCTAATAAGCAAGGCAAAACGACAAGCTGCTGAAATATACCTTAATTTCCAAAAAGGGATTCAAGAACATCATTTGCTTTAAGAATAAATATTAGTATACGAATGTACTTGAGTCGGTCCAAACTGCCAGTATAGATCTTTGACGCAAGTTTTTTAATTTTGATTATGATTCAGTCATATTCAGCGTACGTGTCTTTAAAAAAAACATTGTTTAGTTGTCTCCGCCGGGAAAATAAAGACAGAACACTTTTCAACTTTACGGAAATTGGAGTTGAAAAAATGACAAACAATTGTCAGAAAATAGGAATTTCGTGCCGGTAAGAAAGTAATACAAGTAGTCATTTTCAGTTTCACTCGAACAAATAATTTTTGTAAATCAATAAATGAAGTTTTGACAACTTGAAAAGTGAAGGATAAAACTGGGTAAACGATTGAAAAATAGATTAATTGGACTGTTTCTATTATGAGAAAAAATCGTAAACGATCTCAAGATCAATTTTCGTTTTGCAGTTGCGAGTGTTTTTCATTGTCGGCGCCATCTTTTATTCTCAATTTTTACGCTTATACTCTTTTCTTTCTACTTCTCTTCGTTTGAAGTGTTTTGTGTTCTTTTTGTCTTAATCTTTTCCCTTTCTTCTTGTAATATTAAGACTATTTTCAAATACAGAAATGGCAATCATTTTTACACCAACCGACGAATAATCATTAAAATGCAGTGCCCTTCCTCTTCCTTGTCTTTTTTTAGTTCCGTTCGTTATTCCTTTCTTTCTTCGTAGTCCATTTAATATATTCTCGTTCTTCTTTTTAATGAGCTTGACTGATTCAGGCACAATACGCTAAACAAAATTATCTTGTTTAGTTGTTGGCTTAGTGAAAAGTTAGCTGCAATAATCTAGATTTTGGCGGTGAAAAAAAATTTAAGCTGGAAACTACACGCAAAGGATACATCCAAAATCGAAGTGCAAAACTAATTTAACCAATTAACCTAAAAACTCAACAACAAAAATCAATTTATTTATCAACTAAAAAATCCATCTAATCCGAAAAAAAAAAATGAAAACAGGGAAAATTATTATTGGAATTATGGAATAAGTTGGACTGAAAAATCGCGTTGTTCCGCTCGGTCCTGAAAATATAATTTTTATCCCGCTTCATAATCGGCCTTCACGACGGAAACAACACGCTTCGATGGTCGTCAAAATAAAAGCTAAAAATAGACCACTACTTCTTCTACTACTACTCTTAAGTACAAAGGGTAAATTTATTACAAAATAAGTAACATATATTTCAGAAAATGATAAAATAAACCTGCGACTTTAGAGCTTTTTTTCTCCTTTCCGTTGTCAAGCCTTCCTGGTACGAATTATGTCAGTCTTAAACTGAGGGAATCTTTTCAGTCGTGTATTACTTCTTTACAAAAATTATCAGTCAATGATAACTTGGAAAAAAAAACCAATGTTTTCTCTCCATTGCTCTTAATTTTTATTCTCTTTTATTCGTTAAAATAGATTGGAATTCGAGATTTTAAAGTAAAAAACATAACCGATATAAGATTCAAACCAGAAGACTGTGGTCATGAAAATTTGCAGTGGAATATGCCTCAGAGCTCCAAACTTAAAACCAGTCATTTATTTACAAAGAAGTGATTCATATTAATGATAAAGCTAGCAAATATTTATCTTTATATATTAGTAACATTGAAAAATACCGAACTTGATTCCAAAGAAAACTAATACAATAATCAGCAATATTTGCTATTGGAAATTTTCGTTTGAACAATTGATAATTTCATATTTTAATAGCAATCAGTGTAACCAGACGGCGTTTTTCATGGATTCAAAACATGCATTATCTACATATACATCAGCATGCATTATCTGTGTCTGCTATTATATACTAAAATCAATAATTCTACTTTACAATATTTTAATTTTAAGAAATTTTGAGTCGAAGGAAACGGTAGACAGACTTTTATTTTCTTTCCAATATGTAAAAAGAAAACAGAAATGAAAACTGTAAAATTTCAAATGTCATGTTTAAAGAGGTTTTTTCTCTTGTCTTGCCTTTGACCAGCAAATCTTTATAATTTCTCATACAATTATTCCTTTAATTAAAAGCATGTTCTTTGAATTCTGTTTTCTTTCTGAAAGCCCTACAGGCTAAATACATCCTGATATAATGTCCGAGGGTCTATTCAAACCATACTCCAAATGTATTATATATGTACTTCCCAAAAGACCAATCTTAATTTTTTATGTCTCAATTTGACTTACGACCATTTAAATTTGTCATTTATGTGATATATATATATTTGTGTGATATCTTTTGAAGTCCAGGCCGATAATTCAAACATCATTTGGATAATTTTTTGTGGTCGTTACTCTTTGTTAGGTTCACCTGCTGCCTCAGAAGACACAACTTGCATCTCGAAAACAGAACTAGTTACATCTGTGGTATTCGGTGTTTGTAATATTTCGATTTCTGTTATATTTTCGTTTATATGTATCTCTGTTGCATTGCTTCCGGCACAGACAGTAGGGATTTCTGCGTTGCCAGAATTTGACTGCGATGCAGACACACAATTATCCGTTATAGTTCTCAAATATTCCAAAATATCTTTTGGCTCTTCTTCTTCTTCAGAACTTTTAGTGTTGATGAAGGATTTAATAGTTCGCGTAATTTCTTTCCTAAGTCGCCTATTTAGGAAGGTATAAATGTAGGGATTCAATAAAGGACCCAGGTACAACATCCAGGAAAATACTAGCTCGGCCATAGGAGGGCAGAAATCCTGGCCACTATGCCAGGACCCAATATTGCACACCACCATTGGCAAACGACTCGTAAGAAAACTACCAACTATAACAGAAACTGTAATTATTGCTTTGAAGTTGCTAGACGACTGGGCTTTTGCTACTGACGTGAACTGTCCATCTTTGGACGTTTGAAACTGGATGTTTCCCGGTCTGATTTTTTTAGCGCTTTGCAGAGCTGCCCGTACACTCTTATGGTACATGACAATAATAGCACAAGCAGGTAGAATAAAGCTAATCATTAGATTGAAGAAATAATAGGTTCCCAACGCTCCACTCAATGTCCACTTGAATCCACAACGAGATTGCTGGGGAAGGAAAGAAAAGTTCAGTTCTCCGATATTAAAAAAAGGTATACTTGCCCAGAAGGCTGCCTGTACCAGCACAAATCCCACGACCCACAGTAAATGTTTTTCGGCGATGTTGGCAGTGTGGCTCATTGGATTAGCCAGTGAATAATACCTATCTACACTGATCACCGATGTTAGAGTCGCCGTAGCGATATATAATGTCTGGTAGAGATAGCCATGGAAAGTGCAAAAGCCTTCGCCGAATTGCCACGAACGCTTCTTGTATGAGACAATCGAGAAGGGAATGACGAAAAGAGAAACTGAAAACTCCACGAATGAGAGAACGGCTACGAGAAGATTGCTCACAGTTCGTAGAGACGGCTTGAAGAACATTAGTAGGATGACAGCAAGATTGCTCACAGCGGCTAGGAACATCTAGTAGAGAAAATATAACCACAAAACCAGTATTCGCTTCGTAAAAGACCATTATTCAACAACAGACAACGACCGAGTCAAAATCGCCTCGGTCGCCAAGAACAACACACTTTAGACGTCGTTTCTCCTTCAAAATTATTTGTATAAGTTAAACTCATGCAATGAAACGATCTCTGAATTAAGTTAGCCCAGTATGGTCATCACTTTAGATGTTCACACAAAACAGTGTGCTTTTATTTGCGACAAATCAAAATCGGACCCCCCCAAAAATATGAAGAACTACGTACGCATGCGCTAAATTACGGCATACCGATCCAAGCAAGCAATCACATCAAAATGCAGAAGTTGAGACCAGAGTCTAGTTTGTTTTTGTCTTATTATTTTCTTCTTAATTCACATCTGCCATCTCGTATTTGGATTTCGCTTTTTAATGAAGCTACGCAAATGATGCCTGAGGTTTTTTGTTTGCCAAGACTGTATCAAGTAATTCAGTCTGTCATTAAACCGTATATACCAATAATTTTGACTTCAAAAGACAACTCGAGTTGGGAATTTCATTCATCATTCTACAGCTGTTGGTATGAATTCGTGTTATCTCAAAAAATCCTTGAGTTTGCCAACGCCTGGTAATTGATGTCATCGTTTGAGAACAATCAGTTAAAAGACCTTCATGCGTCAATAACATAGTTATTTTTTAACTTCATTTCTGTGGACGGGACCAAAGTTCCGTTCGCGGCGCTGATCAATAATTATTTTTATGCAAGTAATTCGTTTTATATTATCTTATCATTTTCATCAAAATGTGGCCTTTTTATTTGATCTCAATTTTTTTTTCATTTTGTTTTGCCTTTTTTATCATTCCACTAAAATTTTTTTTTTTTTTTTTTTTTTGGGTATTAAATTTTTCAGCTTTATTTCATTTACTCTCACAGTTTATTTATAAATTTATTTCTTTGATTTGAATTTCTTCATTTTCTTTGTTTTTGATACTTGCTTCGTTTGTCCGTAGTTGGTGAAAGTACTTTCTTTTCATAGTGAGGGCAATTTTGCGTTCATTAGTGTCTGTGCTTCCTTTTTGTTCTTAGTTTCTCAGATTTTTAGTTTTGTGTGTGTGTGTGTGTTTTGCCTGCAGCAACAGCGCGTTTATCTTTATTTCGTGCGATGCTTGTCACAATAATGTGCTAATGTTATGCCTGAGGCTCTGACGTAGATTGGTTCAATCAAAATATACCGGTCACCGTACCACATCATCCGAGACTCGGTAGGTGCAAGCAAAATTTAGCCTGAGTCACATCCGGATGTGACGGAGGCTAGCAAACTCATTTTACAGTCAAATTGGACGTCTCATGTCTCAACTTTGAGTTAAGATCCTCGGAAATGCGATTTCCAGAGTTTTTAAGGGTAATTTGTGGCATGTAGCAAGGGAACTGCCTCGCTTTGCCATAATAGTGGCTACGGGCATGCAAGGAAACCGCTTTAGCCAAAAAATAAAAGGTTTGACCTTAGCTTAATTTATAAATCATGTTCATATTAACATTGATATAGCCTCCCCTTTGAAGCCACGTTCTTCCCCCAATGAGAAACGAACCTTCCACAAGAGATACAAATACTAAAAATTTCAAAAATACATCTGTCTTATATTAATTAACCTCGGGCATTCCATTTTTAGATGAAGTTCATCTATCTTATCTATCTATCTTTCTATCTTTTTACGTCTTTATCATTGGCTTCAAAAGGCATGTAAAAAATGGTGGTCTCTCTTAACTTCCTTACCTGTAGAACGAGGCGTCAACGGGCCAGATAATAATTACGTAACAGATGACTTAACTATTAACAGCAGATTATGCGTAGCAGCTCGACCTGAAATCGTTCATTAATAATGTCAGAAAAAGACATTTTGAGCTTCAAATTAAAGGCCGCGTTTAGACTCCTGTATTTCAGATTCCTTTTCGGTTTTTTTTTATCACGACAAATTGACCATATACTGAATAGAATCATTAAGCAATTCCTGTCAATAGCGCAGCGATTTATAGATTTATCAATCCGATGAATGCATTGAGCGGTCTAATATCCAGTTCAGACGTCGAACTTTTGCCGCTTTATTAAACTCTAATAGTTTGATTTCGTAATTAGAGATTCAAAATCAAAAATGACGAATAGCTAAATCGTTAGGGGAATATGAAGGGTAATGTAAAAAAAGTTGAAATGGTTTACTACCATATTATCGTTGAAGTGCGACCCACAAGAGATGCTATAAAACATCTCGAGGCAGATTTTAGACTGAATTAAATTTATTTTTTAAATCTTTTAATTCTCTAAAATCTTGAATTTATCTAAGCAATGTTCATAATAAAATCATACTATATTTGAATTATACTTTCAAAGTAAAGTTATCAAAGGTTTATCTTTAAAGTGCCTATCACCCTTCTGACAATATTCTCAGTATTGATCCTACATGGGGTAAGATGTTGAATAACATAAAAATATTACATAGTTTGAGTGCGGCTTCTTGAAGTTCTGAAGGGTTTTCCACGCCGTATGCTAATGCTGTGACGTATGAGGAGGCATTTTTGGTTATTTGTGGTTCCTCGTAATTCGAAACAACGGCTTCTATGGGAAAACTAACTTTCAATCATTTCTATGAGAGAAATGGGGAAAACAATGACATATTTGAAATTTTATTTATCTGTGCCAGTAACGTTTTGTATATTAAATGATTACTCCTCATACGTCACAGCATTAGCATACGGCGTGGAAAAACCTTTATAACTTAAAGAAGCTGCACTCAAACTATATAATTTTTTCAGGTTATTCAACATCTTACCCCATGTAGAATCAATACTGAGAATATTGTCAGAAGGGTGATAGGCACTTTAACGCTTAGGTAAGACAGTAAATCCTCCTGGACCTGTTGCGCGCAACGTTGAATAGCAATGACAATCCCACTACTACGAGTTTATCAACCCCTGGAACTGTTGCGCGCAACGTTGAATACTGTACCAAGAAAAAAAACCCACTGCGAGTCAATCAACCCCTGGAACATTTGCGCACAATGTTGAATAGCAAGGACAAACCCACTGCTACGAGTCAATCAACCCCTGGAACATTTGCGCACAATGTTGAATAGCAAGGACAAACCCACTGCTACGAGTCAATCAACCCCTGGAACTGTTGCGCACAACGTTGTAGCAAGGACAAACCCACTGCTACGAGTCAATCAACCCCTGGAACTGTTGCGTACAGTTCTTAGAAGCCAAAACCTTTTTAAATCAAATTTGTTCGTGCGTAACGTCGTTTTGTTGTACTATTAATTCATGCTGTAGTTGCCATCCTCTACGTTAATGCTAAATTAACTTGACATTTTACATGATTTAGAAATCACAATTTTGAATACAGTATCATAATGGTTATTGAGCCTATATTCAAACAAGGTGTCCCATTCAGCTGAAAGCTGGAATCCAGTAGAGTCCCTATATAAGAATTCTGATCAATCATTTCTATAATATTTTTATGAATTTTTTTTTTTGGGGGGGGGGGGTTATTTTCTCTACTCAGCGTATAGTTCTCAATAAATCCTTTTTGGAACTTTTTTTTGCTGTTTTCAACTTATAAAGCCAACAAAGACTGGACAGAGATACTGAATAAATTAATTGTGTTTATTTATATCACGCTGTACAAAGATATTGGAAAAGAAAAGTAACAAATTCAAAAAATCAGACAGGAAGCCTGGTATACATTACATGGTTGTCCAACTTTTCATATATCAATAATATACCTGTATAACATGGGAGCGTGAAATTACAAGAGTTTTGATTTATCAAAGAAAGGAGTTTACTGTCAAACTTTTAAGAAGAATAATACTAAAATTGCAAAGTTTTATAGACAATGCCCTTTTACTGATTCAGATATGAATTTTTGAAACTTTAAGCATTACTGTTTGTAAATGGGCATCGCATACACAAAAGCCTTGTTATCAGGCTGGGCACATATTACATTTCTTCGTGAAGATTCCAAAAAATACTGAGTTTCAAAAAATGTATATCTTATTCAGTTTTTTTAAGGAAAATCTTTACGAAATTTTGCAGTTTTACTTAACTATGGATGTGACAAATTTGATAGCAAATGCCTTTTGCAATAAAATCAAATATATCATAATGGCACGCAAGCATGATATAGGTCGAGTATATCACAAGCAAAAGCAAGCAGAATATACATTTACAATGAAGTAAAGTTCGAAATTTCTTTAATTGACTCTCACATTTTTAGAAATATTAAGGGAATGTTTGGCTGGTTTTTGATTAGTCAAGAAAAGTCTTTGAATCTCTTCATCTGCTCTGAATAGTGGTAAAATACAGACCAACATGTGCTGTCAGCCAGAAAAAAATCTATGGAAAACTTATGATTTAGCATATGAACATTCTGAACGAGATAGCACTATGAGAATTGGGAGCACCCACATAGCAAGCATGTGATCAGGGTTCGTGCTACATCTCCGACACAAAATTCAAGGACTCGAAGGACTTTTCAAGGTCCAAAATTATGATTATCAAGGATAGATTTCTTTGTGAATTTCTTCTTAACAATGCATAGGCTCCATATCATCAACGTAAAATGATGAAAAATAGCATATAAGTTAACGACCTTATTCACATAAGTAATAAATGGATTTTCAACAAAAATTAGGTTACAGTAGATAATCATAATAAATAAGCAACCATTGCATTTGCAAGGAGTATTCCAGGAGTATCCAGCAACATTGCTATTTTCAAGGGCTTTTCAAGTGCACTTAAAAATGGGTTTTGAATTCCAGAGCTTTTCAAGGGTTTCAAGGAGTAGCACGAACCCTGTTTGATGTAATGTTATCATAAAAATACAATGAATCACACCCAATACAATATAGATAGAACGACAATAATATATACAATAGATTTTCTGAATACATTATTAAATCAACTGAGTGTGCTATGTAGGGTTTTCCCAAATAACAATCATAAACCAAAATGTTTGGGTGCTTTTTTAAAGATTTCTATTACATCTTTATGTAATGACAATATTTCCTCTAAAACAGAAGTCGATGATTATGGTGTTAATGTTGCTAATGGCTACAAAACCATATTTTTTTCAAAGTCGTTCAAGAAATGGATTGCATGGCACTCCCTGAAGTTTATTAAACTTGCTACAGTATTAGTATATCAGTAATAATTTATAAAACTGCCTTCAAACTACTCATTTCTAATTTAACAATCCTAGAGTTATTCATAATATATCGTCATTCAGTCAAATTCATTCTCAAATCAATCCTTCTTATAATGGCCCATTTTTGCTATTCTAGAAGAGTGCTTTCACAAATAATAGAAGCTGCAAGGAAACCGCCTGCATACAGTAAGGTACATATTGTGCTACGTACAGGCTAAGAAAACATGGAACGATTAGAACTATTTTTCCTTTGAGCCTATATTGTTGTTGTCTACTCAACCAAAATAACATGAATTGGCTATTATTTTAAAGTTTAACTTTAATATTTAGAGCAAGCCCCTGTCAGAGGAAAAGCAGCAAGATGTATCTATCACACTCAGGGAATAGTTGTCGTATTTAGTAACAATTTGTCAACTTGCTATTGAAATGTGTTAATTTGTTCTGCATGTAAGGGATAACCATAGTCAAAACTAACAAGATGGTTGCCTTTCCAGAGAGATCCCCTTGAGTAACTAGGGTTGTAAGATCATATAATTTCAAGTGAGGTTATTAAAAACAAAAGAAATCAACCAAAAGACCGAAATTGGAGCTTTGGTGACAATAAAAAAAACAAAAAATATCTTATTCGCTTTTATACATTAACAGGGCTAAAAACAAAGGCTGATCCTTCACTTTCCAGTATAATTTTGACCACCCTTTTTTGAGCCAGAAATGGCCAAGCTGAAACTAATTTTGGCCGGTTATCATAGCCAGCTTTTATTTGAAGCCCTGCATCAAGATGTTGCAGGTCTCTGAATCGACGCACTACATAACTGATCATTATGATCCATAACAATAATTAATGTGTTAAAATAATTATTAGATGAACAAAACTATAAATAAATCATGGGGAAAGGTGTCAAACCTGGATATTATTTTCTTAAGTGCAACAAAACAACAGTTCCAAGTTTTAAAAAACTTTGTAAATCAGAATAAAAAATTCAAAAAAGGCCTGGTAGTTCTAGAACTATTGCCTTGTTACTATTCACTGAAGAAAATCCAGAATATTTAGATCCCTTATATTAAATCGATCTATTACAAGGACATAACATTGAGGCAGAAAAATCTCTCCCATTCATTTAAACACTAAGGGTATTAAAAATCTCAAAATCCATTCAAAATCAAAAGGTAAATCAATTCTTAAAACGAAACCCTTAAAACTACAGAAAATTTGTTTTCGCACATTGGCAAAAGAAAATTCTTAGTAGGAAAAAATATTGATACTTTGTGATGGAACTTTTAATTAAGCTTTATGAATGTACTGTCTCCGTCTCCGTCTGTACTTTGTCAACACATTTCAACCGTGCATTAACTCCCTCCATCAGAAAGCAAGCTCAAAATACACATTTTATCAAGTAATGTGCTCGACATGCAGTGCCTAAGGAATGTGAAGATTTTGACAAGTTTCTTTTGGGCTGAATCAAATTGTTTATCTGTGTAACCAGACACAGTCATGATGGTATTTCAGCTTTAGTTCAATTTACAGCAAAACACATCCCTTTTTCTTCTTCCTGTTTTTGGCTTCTGGAGTTTTTTTGTTTATCTGTCTTACCAAGTCATAAAATATCTCATTGACATTGATTTTTAACTTGGCTGAAGTTTCCAAGAATGTGCTATAAAAAGATGGGGAAAATATCATATTTAAAGATATAGATTCTTAGAGAATACTCTGAGAGAATCAAAGCATAAAGCATTTTCAAAGTTATGCAATCTTTCACACTCACTCCTAGAATGGACCAGAAAAGAGTTTGATCTACATGTTAACTCTGAAAGTTACAAATTTAAAGCAGGCTGAAGAAAACATTCATAATGTTAGCCCAGCTATTGCTTAAACAAAACATTAAAACTTACCAGTTTGAAAATTGCTTAGCTAAATTTTGGCCTTGATCTTTACCTACAACCCTTTCATCTTCTAAGTCGCACTTGTTCCCGACAAGAACCATGGGAACCTAGGATATAAGAAGTTAAATCATTTCATCCTTTATTCTTGCCCTACACTCAGGAAGTTGTGGGTCACTAATGAAAATCCTTGGAGGAATTATATAACTAATATAGCAAAATGTTTCTAAAACAAAATGTTTCTATTTCTTCATTTCAGTTTAGTCATTCTCGTAAAGAGCATTGAGACTTTGTAGAATGCTCCTAATAAAGTATTATCATTATTATTATTAATAATTATTGATTTGATGAAATTTTAAACATTCCCCCCCCCCCTTCGTTCGTTTGCTTTTATGTGTGTAAATATACTTGCGTGTCTTCAATATTTCAAGTAGTATGTAAATTACCTATTTGTAGTACAATTTACGATAATTGTAAGTGAAAAAAAATGAAATAAAGTTTCCATTATTAAACTAGTAACAACTCTACCACACTTACATCATCAGTATCTTTTACTCTTAAGATTTGTTCTCTTAAATCTTGAAGATCATTGAATGTTGATTGAGCTGTTATGGAGTACACCAAAACAAATCCTTGTCCATTTTTCATGTATAAATCACGCATTGCTGTAAATTGTTCCTGTTGAAAAAAGGAAAAAAAGGTAATAATATTAAACTTACATGTTCATAGTTTTTTAGATAGATATTATTTTAATGCAGATTATTACAATACTAGAAACACTCATGAATAATTCATAAGCTTATGATCCATTTGGAGCCACTATACATGTCACATGCATGGACCTTTATACCCGATAAAGTCCTCTTGATTGGTATTCAAGTGATTTTATATAAAGACACATGTGTCTTTATATAATTAAATAGACATGTGGTCTTTATATAAAAACCACTCGAATACTATGAGGATGACTTCATCAGGGATGAAGTATGCATCCAAATTTAGATGAAGACTTAGAGCCTCATCAAGGTAATAGTCAACTAAAAATCTTTGACTAACGTGCCTGTCTTTGCCTTGGCACGCAATTTCCAACATGTGGGAGCTTCTATTGAATCTGGTTGCGCATGCCCGTGACATCAAATCTCTATTGAAGTATAAAAATCCACGTTTGTGACGTGTATGGTGGCTCCAGTTGAACCAAAATCTTATAAATTGTTCATGAGTGTCTTACTTCTTTTTTGGACCACAATGATTAAGAATAGATTTTATTCATTTATTAACCTCCTTAGTACAGATAAACCAATTGGCTTATAAATAATTGTTTTACATACATACAATAATGCTACATACATTTTAACATATACATTATATACATATACAAGAAAAGTGACATACAAAATCTATTTAGTTAACACAAAATCTGTATCTGATCATAAATTGTATATAAGTGATCAAGTAATGCTATTGTTTCTTTTGCCAAAACAATCATATATATATTTAGCTATGACTTTTTGAGTGTTTTTTGCTGCATTCATAATAATATGAAAGATTATTGTTACTATTAAGTGACTGGAAGTAAATTCTATTGTTTATTTCACATTTGTAGCAAGGACAAACAAATAAGAAATGAAATTCATTGATTTTTTAACTTACTTAACTATATATAACATTTATCAGCTCACATACTTCTGAGATAATATATGTACATATCAAAATAAATTGTTCCAATAAAATTTATGCTTCAATGAGTTTATCATAATTTAATTTTTAAATACCTTGTTCTTGTTAAAGTGTATATGACCCGAAAATATTTGATCGTTTAAAATGTATAGTTTGTTAGTAATAATAAATATATCGTAATGAAATTTGTTTCAAAAGCATATTTCTTAAGATATTTGAGAAAATTAAGCCCAATTAGTGACGTCATCTTGTTGACATGTACTCTAGATTCGGTATTAATGCACTAAATATAAATTGTATTTCGTCTAAAATAACAACAAATTGCATACTCTATTCAGCTTCATTTGATAGCTTACGTAGTATTCTTTAAATGTTGGGAAACTGAAAAGTGTACTACCTGAAATTAAGATTCTACATTCAAACATATTTCATGTGTTTGCAACTAAATCTGGACACTTGTAAACAAAATGACGTCACAACTTGTGCTAAATTTTCTTGAATTTCTAGAGAAAATAGGTTTTTGAAACAAATTTAACCGTGATATTCTTTGTTAATGCTAATCTCCACATTTTTAAGATTTTTTTTCCCGTGTCATATTCACTTTAAAGTAAAAAACTACTTTTAAAAATTTTAAGGGATTAATGAACAGATGGTTTTAAAGCAGCTTAGCATCATTCTCTAGTAAATGATTAGAATATTGCAAGATATAGGAATAAAGATAAATTCCTAAGGGATAAAAAAAGCTTGATTTAGGTTCATGCAAACATACATGTAAAAAATAATTGCACCTGAGAAAGACCAAGAATAAAACTGTTTAAATGATTTTAATATATCAATTTAACTTAATAATCAACACTTCACACATTTATTATGCCTTTGTTAAAAACGTGGATTTTTAAACACATTACCTATAACTAAAACTAATTGGTGAATGGGATTTTGCTTCAGTTACAGTATTAAAACAATAAGTGAAACCAAAAAACAAACAAAAAGATAATAGAAAAAGTGAAATTAAATAATATCAAAAATACAAACTATTAAAGCTTTGCATTATTTGCAGTTAACATACACGTAGCAGAGATTGAATTAATAATTGCCTTAAGAAGCTGTAGAAGATGCCACGATATAAATTTGTTACTAATATAATTCCAATCATAGCCATTATCATCATATCATTTTAGACTCATGTCAAACTTTATAGAATGCCTCATTCAGATGCTTGTGTGAATAACAGAGTTTTGTTGTTGAAAGATTGATTTAAGGGACCAATGGTCAAATCAATGCACCTTCATACGTATACCTTCCCCAGGTTAAAAAAATTAAAATATAATCTTGAACAAAGATAAATGCATTAAACCTAAAGAGGAAGCATTAAACTGTTTTTCTAAGTTAGAGCCAACTCCTTGAAATTATCCTGGATCTGCCTACAAGGATAAGGAAATACGAAATGTCCAGCCTTTACTTAAGACATAATTTGATTTGGTATACCTGATTGAATCAGTTACTATTTCAAAGATATATAATGTGACAAATAGCCTTGCCTAACATAATAGCATTTGTTATAACAAAATAACAAGGCTTTCCAGAATTTCTCTGTCCCTTTTCTTTTAACTGGTGGAGAATTGAGGACTTTTTATTTCTGCCTCATGCCAAATTTACTGACAGGTTTAAATCCGTCAGTAAATAAATCATATCAAACAGCCAATGGCAACATTTTTGGCATGAAATGGAAATTGAATCCTTGCACTTTTGATTGCACTTTGTGCATGTTAATTTCTCCTTTCAAGGGCAGGTAGAGAAAAAGAGTAGAATGACTCATAGTGCGCAAGTCCACAAAATAACCTTATTTTGACATTAAGGCAAAATAAAACAAGGGTTCTTTAGTGGGAATGCACTTCTACCTGGACTGTGTATCATAAGTGAGGAAATCAAGCTTAGGGTAGTGTGGTCAGTGGCGGATCTATGATATTTTCAAAAGGGGGGTTCCGTTTCTTATAACTGTGAATAACTCTCTTTTGTTGAGTTGATGTTTGACAAAACAATTGGCTCTAGTCACCTAATTTTCTATCTAGTAACGGAACTTAAAGGTAAAATAAACATTATTACAGCAAATATCTATCCTTTCATGTTCAACATTATCTTTGTGGATACTTTTAAGCAAAATAAATTTCTATTGCCTAAAAGATCAAACCTGCAATGGGGGTTCCGTGGACCCCTTCAACCCCCCTGGATCTGCCACTGTGTAGTGGAAGTGAACTCACCTCTTACCTAAACAAGTTATCGTAGAATTATAAGTTAGACACCGTAGTGAAAATAGAAACTGACGTTTCGGACGTTAGTCCTTCGTCGGAGTCTTACCTCTGCAGACCCAGGTTTGATTTCTGGGTCTTTTTCAGGCTTTCCTTTGGGTTCATGATTTACTTCCCTAATACAAAACCTAACAGGCTAAATTTCAATATGTGATCTTTGAGTTAGCAGTGCCCTGACTTAGCTACCTCTAAAGTATCAGGTTCAATAAAGTTGAAGGGGCCAAGGACGTGAAGGTGTCTGATTCAGAGCTAAGTCCAGTATCAAATCCAAGGAAATAGATCCCACAAAATTAATGATATATATATGATCTGGTATATATACAGTATATGTATAAAACTAAAACTTGTAACATGTTCTGACAAATTAGAGGTCATATCCATTGTAAGTACAACGTTCTGTTTCCTCTTAAGATGATAAATAATTCTAAAGACAGCCCATCTTTACTCAATTCATTTGATAATAGGTAATTAAGATTATACAACAGTTGTCTACAAAGCGAGGTGTCGACCATCCTCGTTTAGGATAGCGTAAAAAAATACAAATTTTTGCCATTGAATAACTTTGATTTTAAGTAGTTTAGCGATAGCCAAAATTATGAATACTAAAGGCATTTAAAAGGTTCCAGAGACATAAAATGAATCAAATCAAAATAATATATAATTGCAGGTTAGACGTTGTGATCGAAGCGAGTTATGTCTTGAAAAAGACGTGTTCAAGTTTCGAAAGATTGTCCTCATTTTATAGCGCCTGATCGCCCATAGTTCCATAATTTTGAATTAAAACTATATCAACTAAATCTTTAACTTCTATAGGAAATATAAAACAATATTATTAGAGAAGATGAATAACTTGAATAGGAAAAGTCTTGTACCAACTTAGTGTAGATATTGATTTGAAAGACGTTTCCTGTTGATCGCTCGCGGTTTGAAATTCGTAGAACGACTTTAATAAAATCAAATTTCGAAAATAAAACTCACTGTGCCTGCTGTATCGAGTATCTCCAACATACACTGTTGTGCCTCAACTTCCACTTGCTAAAAGAAAAAAGAAAAAGGAATTTTTAGCTAATATTTCCACTAAAAATTCTCCCCAAGTGTTATTCATGGGCTCGTAAAACCTCAAGGCAAGTCGGTCGATAGAAATCTTAGTTTAAGAAACGGCGAAAATTCGTTACCTTTCGATAAGAATCTTCAATAGTTGGGTCATACTTCTCGACAAATATCCCTTGAACGAACTGAACTGTCTATAAAGAGAAATGAAAATAATAATTGGTTAATAGAGCCTCCTAATGAAAGATTTTCTTTGTATAGCCGTTGAACTGACTCGAACAATTTAAACTTTCAATGCTAGCCATTATTTCCGATCAAAATAAAACGAGTTGCCTTACCAGAGCACTTTTGCCTACACCTCCAGAACCAAGAACGACAAGTTTATATTCACGCATTTTCAAAAGAAACAGCTTTCAAAGTGAGGAACCTACGATAAAACAAGGAGTCGCCATCTTAGTAAAGTAAAAACAACTCGGCAAAACCAAATCATTTTGGCTCGTTTTCCAAAATCGGAGGGAAAACGAAGGCAGCAAATTTACCTTATCTTGAGTAGGGGAGTATAGAAAGCGAAAATTGTGGTTGTTTAAACAGAAAATTGAAGCCAACTCCTATATACACAAGGCAAGTAGACGCTCCCAATCTTGGAAATAAGAACAAAATATCGGGCGTGTACGTCACTAAGTTATATATGACCTCGATCCTATGGGGCTATATTTAGGACTTACGGGGGTGGGTATAAAACATGACGTTCACAGGCCGCCTCAGGATTCTTGGGTCTTTTGTCATCGGTTGTACTTAGAGAAAATTAATACAACTGAAAAAAACGATGAAATAATAATAAATGGATTAATAATAATATTTTTTAAAGATATATATCAATTTCTCACGAAAGGTGAATTCAAGGTTTCTTACATATCTACATCTAATTGCCGAATCATCCGACAGATATCAAATAAATATAAATCACTGAGTTACGAAAACAAAAAGAGTACATGGCGGCTTATTTTTACTGGCCACTAGTTAGATATAACTGTAAGTAGTTATTTTACCATCAAAAATTTAAGGTGAAAAATTGAGATTGCATTTGTTTCTTTATGGAGGAATCTTTATCTTTGAAGCAGACGTTTGTAGGGATTATTCAGGCGTTTTTTAGGACAAAAAAATTTACTTTCCCAAATTTTATTTGAGTGACTTTGTAAAGTATTTTTAAGCGGTATGATATCTTTTTGGAAAAGAATGTTGTAATCAAGCACTTCCTAAAATATCGGACTCGTTGTATCATATTTGCGTCACGAAAATACTTAACGATAAAGATAACGCACGTTCACGTAACGCAGTGGTGCATGGTCTTTAAATAACGGTCTTTTATTGATTAGCACGAAATGCGAGTGCTCGATACTTTGGAATCCTTCAATAGAGCTCTGCAGCAAAAAACACCCTTAAAATAATTAGTTCTATGATTGAACATGTATATTTTACATTTTACACGTAATTAGAATACATTATTAACGTATGGGTAGATATATAGGTAGGTAGATATTAGTATAGGTAGATATATAGGTAGGTAGATATTAGTATAGGTAGATATATAGGTAGGTAGATATTAGTATAGGTAGATATATAGGTAGGTAGATATTAGTATAGGTAGATATATAGGTAGGTAGATATATAGGTAGGTAGATATTAGTATATGTAGATATATAGGTAGGTAGATATTAGTATAGGTAGATAGCATATATAATTATATATTATTACATATAGTAAATATACAGCTTCTCATTAATCCCATATAGAGAGGTAACTGTCCAATTGTTTTCTTAATTGGAGAGGTCTGTTAATATTGGATTAATTAAGCATCTATTCTGATTAATAAGTAATGTGATTTCATGCTCCCCAATCAAGAAATAATTAGACTCGAAAAATTCCTCTGACTGCCAAATTGGACTCCGCCTACGGCCTCATCCAATTTTGTCAGTCCTCGGAATTTTCTTCGTCCAATCATTTCTTGGTTGGTCAGCATGGAGTCCTATTACATGTACAAATAGATAGCTTTATATTCTTTATTCGTATTTATTGCTAACAAGCATGCCTGAAAAGAAGTGTAACTGAGTGGTTTACCATGAATAAATAAGCTTGAATAAAGTTAATTCCTTCATTCAGTCTAAGCCTACCCCTTCTCCTTCTCCCTCCCCTTTGCCCCTTTCCCTTCCCCCTCCCCCGAGTTTTTTATGAGAATGACAGTGAAAAACGTACTTTCTTGATATTTTGCTCATCAAGACACGTAGGGACCGTTAATTTTTAACCTGCACGGGGTAGGAGTGGGGTGAAGGGGGATAGACTGGTGGGATTTTGTAAGGGCGTAAAAACTTGTGCGCGTAACTATGGAAGAGTGCACGCAATCGATTAATGCCCATGACGTCCTTAACTCCACCTATTTCATTAATTAATCAATTGATTAGAGTTGTGTCGGGTAATTAACAAAAGGCGTGTTAATCAGCTAATGCGAATACCGTCATAATTTTTAGAAAATTGATTGTACGTAAAGATATCTTTTCAACTTTAGCCAATCATTCAGATTTAGATTCGAGAGCGGATCCTCTATTATTAATTCAGTAGACTAATTAGTGCTATTAATTAGTGAACAGTACGCTAATCAACTTCGATAGGGTCTTTGAAGAAATTAACTTTCGAATTCGTTTGACTCTGCCCAAAAAAATCACGGGAATGTTTTTAGTGCCATGCCGTTTATTACAAAGTATCGTGATTTGGTAATTAGCCGGTCCCGCAATCAATCATTTGCCTCTCTGTCTGGCTTAGGTAACGCGGTAAATAATCAGTGCTCGTTCGCCAATAAAGATTCTGGCAAAGCACACTCTAAGTATTGGCGTAGGCTGCGTGGCGGCTCGTCGTATCTTTTAGGGGTAAACATCGAGGATCTGGTTTCTTTTAGGGTGACTAAAAGATTTTTGGGTCATTTTAATTAATCTATTTATTTATTTATAATCAATATAAATACAGGCACATCAGGCTATTTAGCATCAGCTAGTTTAAAAGGAGGCTTGATTGATAAATAGTTGACATAAAACTACTTATAGGAGACATAGACTTTACATTTCCGCGATAAATTACTTTAACAACAGTTATCCTACCCCAGCACAACCCATAATTAGTTCCCACACATAAGATGGCGTTTTAGCTTCACTTTAAATTCTTTTAGGGTATCAACTTTTCTAAGACTCCTAGGAAGGGCATTATATGTCCAAGCTGGTATCTTTTATGCAATTTTTTAAAGATAATAAAATATTACATAACAATAGCGCAATGACAACTTTAATTGGCTTTAATCGTATAAGTCCAAATATTAACGTGTAATTTCAGCTGGTATCTTTTAGGGGTAAAAATATTCTGCTGCCACGCCCACCTTTGTAAGACTCGGGTATCTTTTAGGGGTCATTTTGGAAATTTCCGACGAGCATCCCCGACCGTTGCCACCCAGAGTCCCCCACCTGGGCGCCCACTATATGTGCATGGCTCGATCTACATCCGTATTAATTCACTCTAAATTAAAGTCTATTAATATTGCGCGCATGAAACACTCCCGGCCCCCGTTTTTAACTTACCATATTTATAGAAAGCGCGGTATAACGGTCGATTATATATTTTGAAGCTTTTTTATAACAGACTGAAATCAAAATCTTAAAATGACAGTAAATTAAATCACAAGATTCGACGGCATCAACGCAGTTATTTATATGCTCCGAAGTCCGAGTCGAAAAGATGGGCGCGTCATACCCTTCCCGAAAGTTATTAGAAATCTAAATGAATTTTGAAGTTATTAGCTTTCCAAAGAACTTAAGATTCTTAAAAATTGGTCATGAAAAGATAAAAACAGAAAATAAAGTACAATCACGAAAGCCTGAGATGTGCGGATCCAGAAAATCACATCAATCGATATTTCATCGTACAGTTATCGGGTCTCGTTCAAGTAATAATCCATTACATGGCCGATCGATCGGAAGGTGGTTTATTTGTGATTGATCATTCTCACTAAAAGCTGCAGTCGGTAGCGAAAAAAAAATTGAAGAAACCTTACAGTATTTCAGAAACCTCGCCCATTTTATGTATAAATCGGCCTAAAATAGCAATGGAGAATATTATTAGCTCAAGTGAAGTAGCGGGTGTTGACTTGCAGCCAGCAAACGTGTGCAAAGAGCCGGACTCGAAGTGTAGAAGTTCATCAAAAAGACGCTCAAAAACCCGCTCAAAAGTCTGGGAAAAAGTTGCTTGGTTTACCAGAAAGGCAAAAAGTAACAGGGAGAACAAAGCTGAAAGCCTCGAAGAAGCAGGAAAAGGAGTTAAAAGTTCATCGTTGAGTGTACTACGAAGTGAAGAACAAGAGGTTCCTGAGTTGAATTCCGCTGGAATTAAACTGAACTCTTCTTACAAAACAAAAACAAAATCGGGGATAAGAAAGACAAGGAGCTTTAACTATTTGAGGAGAAAGAAGTTAAAACATTTTGCCAGTGATGCAAGTTCGAGTTTACAGGAAGGAAATAACAAGGAAAACGCAGACCCAACTTCGACGAGTTGTCAAACTGCAACAGGGAATTTTCACGACTTTGCTGGATTTGGTCGAAAATGCTCCAATACTACTGCTAGTTCTACTCTATTGGTAAGTGAAATGGCAAAACAAATGAGCTCAAAACAAGAAGAATATTTAAAAGGAAGTGTCAGAAGTTCACTGTCTTTGCCATTGAGTTTGTTGTCTTTGAATGAAAGACCTGCTCCTGACGTCTGTAGCCCGAGCTGTCAAGGCCTTCTTTGTGGCTGTAAAACGAAGAATAAGAGTTTCTCTGGCCCGAACTACAATAGTTGGCCCCGCAAGAAGCGCTTATTAGCTGCGAATCATTCCTACGAAGCTTTTTCCCCGCCTCAGAAGCAGAAGCGAATTTGTGGTCTAAGGAAAAACCGCTACTTTTAGTGGATTCGACTCTTCAAAGCTGTGCCTCAAAGAGTTTAAACCAGTTGGTAGTGAACTCAGAATGGGCAAAAGCGCACCACTACTATGTGGAACCAACCAAATTAAAAACCAGAACGGATTAACAATAGGGGTTATTCACTTCTTTAAAAGTTCAGGAAATAATTATTCTATAGTTGGTAAAGGTGGATGTATTCCGAGGGCAATATTGCCAAATGATGTGAAAGATTTTGATATGTGCAGTGAATGTTCAATAAAACGAACAAGAGATACAAATACAGACATAGACGTTGTTGGAAATATTGGAATTTCAGATGCTTTACATTCAAATTCATGTCTGGATGCTAAAACGTGTGATGCTAATGAAGGGTTATCGTCGACGTTGCAGTCTGATTTGCTGAAGAATGAATTTTTTGCTGAAAAAGAACAATGCAGTGGGGAAAACAGAGATAATAAAGAGAGCATTTCAAAGGATTTAGATGAGAGTGCCAATACTTGTGCTATTGTGTCAATGAAAGAATGTTTTATGGTTGAAGACCCCTTTAATGAGGTCCCTAGTCCGACTTTACAAAATCTCATCACAGCATCACAACATCAAGAAAACATTAGTCAGCCAGACACACTGAAGAAAGACATCCATCATTTATCTGAATCTTTGCATTCATCATCACATAGTGGACAAATAATTTTGGAAAGCCAAGAGATAATTAGTAGCTCAGATGCAAGTGCTTTGGACTCAGTACATTTGAATTTGTTGAATGAGATATGTGCGACAGACAAAAGAACAGCTTATACAAAGCTAGGTATGATTAGTGAAATACCAGATAGTCTTGCTATAGGGAATACTGAAAATATTGAATCACCCAAGGAATATGATAAACATAGTATGGCACAGACGAAAGAAACTCCAGAAAGCAGTCAAGCATCAGAAACTAGAATTTACTGCATAAAAATAGAGGATCAAGTCACAGATTTTTCTAAGGAAGGCAGAATCGATTTCCAAGCTCAAACCAAACTTCAATCTCCAAGTAGTTTGTCAGATCTGATTATTGAGGATTTAAAAGATAGTACTTGTGTCAAGGAAAATCCACTTTCCCAAAGTGAAGATAATTCAAACACATCAGAGACATTGTGTACGATGACAAATGGTTCAGCACCTGAATCAGAAGAAAAAGATGAAACATCCGCTGCAGAGAAGAATACGTTTGGTGATTCTTTACTACCATCAAACATGGCGACATCAGACAAAGGGAAATCAATATCAAAAGATGGAAATATTCTACCAACAGTTAAAAGTGTTAATTCAAATTTCTCCTCTAGAGTATCTCTAAAGTCTTCAGGTGAAAACAAAATACCAGAAAATAAAAATAAAGACATTATAGGAAGCAGTTTACAGCAGACAAGACGGATAGTGCTTAAACAAGGCAAGCCAAAAGTTGATGGCCCACATTTTAAGCATCAAACAGAAGTATGTCTTTTTTCCTTACGTTAAATTTTATAAACAAAATCTGTATTATAGGAATTCGTTGTTATAATTAATTTTGGTTATCAGCTGTCAAAACAAAATTAAAAAAAGGGAAAGTATTTTTAGTCCAAGGACAATGAGAATGAGTAAAATTGCTAAGGTCTTCCAAACCATTGCCTCCTGATTAAGCTTTTGATACCAGTTAAAATTAGAATTTCGAAGTTAATTTTTGCAAAGGTAAAATTCCAAAAAGTCTGGTGGAAAACCCTTGAACACAGGCGCCAGCACCTTTACTCAAAGATAACTCTCATTGGCAGTTGTCTTGATGCTGTGTGTTTTTTTCCTTAACCTCATTGCTTAAAAAAAATGGCCAGTCAGTCCCCAGTCATCATCACTAGCCAAAGTAGTCATACCCTGTTGCTGGCTCAATTATAAAACTGGTCAAAATGACTGGCAAGGCAAAGATTTGACTTTAAGACAAGGTGACATTCTGTCCAGACATTGTCCAAAGACTGGCCATTATATTAAGCCCTCTAATCCTGTAGCATAACTAATTCACTTAATAATTCATTACGATATGTTTTGGTCCACAGACTATCTTGAACTGGTTTTCAGAATTCAACGATGAACAGAAAAATATACTAATCAAGAAGCTTTTGGTAAGAATTCTTAAGAAAATATCAGTTGTACTTTTGGTAAGAATTCTTAAGAAAATATCAGTTGTACTTGTAAATGTTAGGCCCCGTTCAGACATCAATCTTTTGCAGCTTGGAATCTAATTATTTGCATTTAGTGCATGAGAGGAGCGACGTTTGAATCAATTGAGATCAACAGATTTAATTAAGGTCGGCAAATAATTAAAGTTGACTGCACGAATCGCGTAAAAAAGGCAAAAGACTGGCATTGATTCGAATCTAATGCATAATTAAAAAAAGCTCAAGATTTTAGCGGTTTTTGGTTTTAGTCAATTGGGACCGGCAATATATTCCAATTAAATTCGCCACGGCAAAAGATTGACGTCTGAACCAAATCTAAGTGTAAATTGTATAGGCGGCTAACTATAAATGAACCCATGGACTTCTGACATGTTATGCCGTGATAATCAATTTGTCTTATCTACTGTAGTGGCATTTTCACTGAATGAAGTGATAGTTATTCCCATGCGAAGACTAATCACAGGATTAGAGCATGCTCGGTTTTCTGGTCTATGTGTATTGCCGACACTGTAAAGTTTTCTAGAATCTTGATTAGGCTGACTATCTCACATCCAATGTGCGGTCTGGCAGTGCCGTGAACTTGGCATGACAGTGTCTGCACCATCTTCATGTTGCATATCAAGTATTTGATTGGATGTAGAGTAAATTCTTGCGCAATGTTATCGGTCTCACCCTAAAATACACCTTACGGTGTCTTAGCTGCATTTGTGCTACAAGTTTTTCAGTCATAAATTTTAAAAAATGCTCAAATTTTAAGTTCCTATCAATGTCCTTATTGATTTCTTTGCCATAGGTATCCCAGATTTACCTGAAATTCTGTAGAGAGAAGATCCCCTCACAAACCTACCTTCCCACACACAAATTTCCATTGCTACACATTCCTTAGTCAATCATTTCTGTCATTTGTTGTTATATTGTGTAGGAGCAGTGCCAATTGCCTCAAATGCACCTTCTTTCTGTCATCATGGAGCCAGTCCTTCACAAGACTTGTCCGTCAAATTGTCAAGACATGTTGGCATGGTTACCACATACAGTAACCAATGCCATTATGTCATACTTAGATCCAGGTATTTTAAACATAAACTATTTTAATAAATAGATAATAATAATAATGGGAAATATAGAAAAATAATGAGTCACTTACTGGAACTATTGTGAAAAACAAACAAAGTTTCAACTAGAGCCACTGATCTTCATCAGGCATGTTGCTTAAGATGGATTTTAATGCAATTTAATGATAGAGTGGTTTTTCTTCCAACTGAACTCCAATAGCCAACTTTTGATATTCTGGTTGAGTGATCTAGCTCAAAACAATCTGAGTCAAGGATCTGGGGAACAAAAGAATAACTACAATACGCTATTAATTCCCCAGAGCCTCAACTTGAAATGTTTTGTTCTTGATCACTCAACTAGAATATCAAAAGTTGAATGATAGAGTGGTATTTCCTCCACTGAACTCCAATAGCCAACTTTTGATATTCTGGTTGAGTGATCTAGCTCAAAACAATCTGAGTCAAGGATCTGGGGAACAAAAGAATAATTACAATACACTATTAATTCCCCAGAGCCTCAACTTGAAATGTTTTGTTCTTGATCACTCAACCAGAATATCAAAAGTTGGCTGTTGGAATGTAGAAGTTGATTTTTGTGGAGAAAGGAAAATCAGAGAACACTGAAAAAGTCCTTGAAAACAAAAGAGAACCAACAAGCAGCTTTACACACATATTCATACTGAATCTCAGGGATCAATCAAACCCGAGTCACTTTAGTCAGAGGCAAGCACTCTTAGAGTGCATGCACTAACCCGTGCACAATAATTAGCACTATTTCATACAGAATCCTTTGTTTTCTATTGTTAATTATCATTATTTAGTGCTAAAAATTAGTATTAGTTTCACAGGTCTAGTGAGAGCACTCTCCTTATGCCACTGGTTATATTTTCATGGGTACCATGGTGGTTGGGAATATTTGCCTCTCTATGCTCTCATTGGTAAAAATTTGTTTATGGTCATGGGCTCAACCCTGGATGTGCATATCATATGTACGCATGTTACCCACAAGGGTGGAATCTTATGTAATATTTGTTGTGGCTTTCAGAAAGCCTTTGTAGATGTAGTCAAGTCAACAGATTCTGGAACAGCTTGGCAAGCAATCCATTGATCTGGAAAGAATTGTGCAAGTATGAAAATAATTATTCATTTCAATTCACATCTGTGAGCCAAGAATTTATCAGTCTGGGCCCGGTTGTACGAAGGGTGGATAGCACTGTCCGATGGATAAATCGTATTCAGTGGATAAACTTATTGGATAACAGCATGATCACTCTATCCAATGGATAAGGATTTACAACTGGGCTCTGTACAGCAAGTGATTAAGATTTATTGAATTTTATTGAATTATTTAGGAGCAATGAATGGCAGCTATCCCGAAAAACTGAAGAAAAACAGTTATTATTATACACCTTGCCTTGCAGCACTGTCCAGGTGAGTATATACTAATCTAAACCTTCTCGGTTTTGGTAATAGTCAACATTTTCAGGAATCTCTAGGTTTTCTAGGGCATATTGGACCAATGGAATATGCCATTGAATCTCTTGATTAGTATGAATGAAAATCTAGATTTTCTTTTCTATCAATAAATAATAAATGATTCCTGCATGTTAAGCCGCTAGAGTACAAACAATATAACCATGAAACTTTAGTAATTCTAAATAGTGCAATTTCATGCAAATTCAATTGTTTCCTATTGTTTAATTAGCACTATTTTGTACTATTTAGTAACTAGTGTTACATGGATTAATATTTTTTGCACTCTATTTCATCTTTTCTTGAAATTTTGTTTTGCTTTAGTGGAAGAAGATGTTTGCCGAAAGATACCTCCTCAGAAAGAACTGGCTTAATGGAAGATGTAAAGTTAGAACATTTGAAGGGCACACCCAAGGTTTGTGATTATAATAATTCTTTAGTATTATCTACTGCAGTTAATATTGGTTGTGGCTCTAAATGGCATATTAAAAAAATCAAGTTTACCTTATTCCTTGTGGTGCAATATTTTCCCATTTCACACCATAAGTCATACCCTTGAGAATAGGATTCTTTGTTTGAGGTACGAGTCTCCATATATTTGTCTTCTCTTGAGAAAAAATGTTACTCTATAGAGAATGAGATGTGGTACAGTATTATTATATAGTTAGGATAGTACATGCATGCTGATTGGTCGAAAACTGTACTTTATAAGTGAACAGAGCACGGAAAAAGCTGTTTTATTTGTTAAATAAAAAACATTTGATCACCACAAAACAGGTTTACTTACATGTAAACCTGATTTCAGGGAACATGGTGGAAAAAAGAGCTGTTCTATTTGAATATATCATAGAAAGATCAGAATAAATTGCAGTTTTCATGTAGTTTCCTAATATGTTTTTGCAAATCCTGTATGTTCAGGAGAGGTTGTGATTGTGATGTAGATGGCATCAGCACTATGTTCAGTTTGCTAATACAACACACTCAGTTCTTTTTCACTTAAAGTGTGCTTAGTATTTTAATCGATATTTCATTTTTATTATCTTTATGACACTTGGCAGGCATATCATGCGTGCAATTTGACGACACTCGTATTGTAAGTGGTTCTACCGATAAAACAATAAGAGTCTGGGACCTTAGTCGTGATGATAGCCATGCTGTCCTGGCACTAGCTGGACACTCAGGGACTGTACGCTGCTTGAATCTGAATGGTAATAGACTTGTCAGTGGGTCTGTTGACAGATCCATTAAGGTAATAATAGTATTAATAGTATTAATAGTGTATTAACAATCATTAAATTCTTCAATGATTAAGTCAAAAAATAAGATATAAGTTTACGGCATTAAACTTCCATCGACAAACTAAATTCATCTTGGTGTAATGTTTACCCATTCAAGAACATGTGTCATTCTTTGCGTGCATTGTATCCATATATCTTTTCATCATAGAGAAATAGAAAGTGTGCGTTTGTGCATTGTGCTGTTATAGAGCATGTCCTCCCAGCCAATCAGAAAACAAGAATTTTAATGAGCCAGTTATTTTAAATGGATTTCCAAAATGTTTTGATTGAGGGAAAGACCCAACTAACCATTCCTTGTATATTTGATATATTATAATTATTAATAGGTATGGGACTTGTCATTTGAGTCTTACTGGAGTGGAGCATCTTGTAAAGTGACTATGGTTGGTCACATGCATACAGTCAGGTGTTTACAGGTTAGATCTCTCAAACTCTTTCACTTTTTTTACTATTAGAAGAAAAAAAATTTGGTTGTTAGGGGAGGACAAAAACAACATTTGAAAAATGGCCTGTCACAGACAGTGTCTGGCTAAAATATATTGGCAATAATTATTGTCTTAAAAAACACAGGAGAGAAAAGGAAAGGAGAGAGGAGGGAATGATAGGAAGAAGAAAATAAGGAGGGTAGAAAAGAAAGAAAGAATGGAGGGAGGGAGGCTAGGAAGGGAGGGGGAGGCAGGGAGGGAGAAAAAAAGGAAGGTGCAAATAATAAAGAAAGAGTAAACTAGGTAAATTGATGATTCTTCCTTTCATCTTTTATATTATGCCTTCATTCTTTAGGTTGATGATGAAAAGGTTGTAAGTGGTTCATATGACAAGACCCTAAAAGTCTGGGACCTCAAGACAGGACAGTGTAAATTAACTCTAAGGTACACTAAACCATGGTCAATATAAGCAATTCCATTATGTCCTCCCATTTTGTGTACTGTCTTGTCCCACCCTGTTCAGCCCCTCGTCTGATTCCAATATTTTTTAACTTTTAGGGGGCATAATGCGGCAGTTCTCTGTGTTCAGTTTGACGACAATAAAATCGTATCAGGTTCTTATGACAACACTATAAAGGTGAGATTAAAAATGAAATATACAATTTGAATTGCTATAAAATATTCTTTCTACATTATTATTAACTTAAAATAATATTAGGTGATATTAGGGATATATTAGTTACAGGTAAACCCACTTATTGCAAGTGTCCATTTATTTTTATTTATCCTAGATTATTGAAATTAATACAGCCAATCAGAATGCTGGAAAGCCATTGTATATACTATGGTATTATAAATAACTGTTATGAATCTTGCATTCTGATTGGTTGAGAGTGTGTGCTTTAACTGCATATTGTATCAACTGTCATTATGTTCACTTTAATAGTCTATTGAAAATAATGTTGGCAGAGTAGAAATTATTCCCAAAAAAAAAGCATGGAGAAAGAGTTTGGGGAAATTCTATATTTTTTGTGGCCTTTGACTGATTGCATTCACATTACCCATGATGGGGCAATATTGGCATACAGTAGGCAACAAAACCTTTACCAACCTTTTTGAAATAATAGCTGTACATATGTGCTCACCTGAATGCTTGTGTATGTTACTGCAATATTTTGTCATAAACATGTGAAGTCTGTGTCTGCAAGCTGCATACTGCATGCAGATACAGAGTTCACATGTTAATGACAATTGCAGTAAAAAAATAGACTGAAGTGTCTTCTAGAAAAACATATTCCATGGTATGTTTCTCAAAAGTATTGTATAACATTGTATCTAGTATCCTTTCTTGGACTTACATAATGCATATTTTATAACTAGTATAATATTATTATTCTTGTCAGGTTTGGGGTCTTGACGAAGGTGAATGTTTAATGACCCTAGCAGGTCATCATGATGCTGTTACCTGTCTTAACCTGACCCAAGATGGCAGGAAGGTCATAAGTGGATCTCTGGATCATAACTTGAAGTTCTGGGACCTGGCAACTGGAAAGGTTGTTAGTTAATATTATTGCGTGGCACATATGCATCATTGCACACACATTTTCCCTTGGCTACAAACCTTTTTTTTATTATTTTATTTAACTATATATTTTCTAATCATTTACTTACTTACTATATCGCTAGTGAAAACCACGCTTAACAACTCATCTAGGGAGATCGCAATGATAATTAATATATAATTATTAATAATTATATACAATGATTTATGGTCGAGTACAACTCTCAAATGGGGTTAGATATGGCCCTTAAATTGCTTAAGTTATGCAAACCCAGTTGACAGTATTTGAGCCTTTACTCAGTGAAGAAAAAAAAAGGTTGTATACATGTATGTAATGTGGGAATCAGCCAGATGGTTAAGAATACAGGATACTTCAGTCTTCTGTTCAACACCCTCTAGCACAAAAAATCCCTTTAGTGCTTTAAACTGCAATAACGAATATATTTTTTAACCAAAAAAAGTTAATCTAGTATGACAGTACTACTTCCACTTTTGAAATATTTATTTCAAAGCTATTACAGCAAAACATGAAGTGTATGGCTAGCAGCTTTAAATTTAATGCTTATTTTTACAATACGATTTATTATTATTTTTGGTGAGACAATGTTTTCCCAATTGAACATGACAAAGCTCTAGGGGATTGAACCACTATTGTTTTGAAGCTCATTGGGATATCATAGTTATTCCTTTTGTATCCTTTGGGATATTCACGAATTTTTCAATGAGTAAAAACAAAAGAAAATGGATCCTCTGGTTTGTCACGCTGAATTGGGGAAACATTGTCACACCATGAATAAGGTCTGTTAGGTATTAAATAATTCATTTTTATTCGGGAATGATCATATATGCATGTATCAAGAGCATTATCTTTGTCAATATGTAATTTATTATGTATGGGAAGAGACCAGGCATTTTTATCTGACTCTAGATCTTTTTTGGCTTTTTTTTTGTAGTGTATTGGTACTCTGGACTGGATAAGATCAGAGGGACACACCGGCGTCATCAGGTAGGAATCATTTAATCTTACATTCTTCAAACACAAGACTTCTTCAGGCTCAGTAATCTGTTTGAGGGATCTACAAACTAGTTTAACCCAGTTCAGTTTCTTTTATAGTAGGCCATGTGTCATTCCCAAGAGTATTATTTCTTTGTTTAATGTTTTTGGATGAGGAAATGAATCGAATAATACTAGATGCAACTCTAAGATTATGTTTTTCAAAACAAGCAACAAAAGAAAAGGCCCTCCAATAAAAATATTAATAAGAACAATCTACCAAAAATTTCAGAAATATCAACCGTCACAGATTCTGAAAGAATGCTTTAGACGCGACCATAATAGCTTGGCTTCAAAGCAGTTGAACTTACTAGCTTGAGCAGAGTGACAACTGAATGTTTCTCTAAGAGAAATGAGCAATACATTGATTGATTGATTGATACTCAAGATAATGACATGTGGTCTAAAAGCTAAGTGGTGTTGAGTCCACTTTTATTTCATGCATACATAATAAAAACTTTTTCATTTCTTTGTCCATTTGTTTTACTTCTCAGGTGCTTGCAGTCAGACAGCTGGAGAATTGTTAGTGCTGGTGATGATAAGACCCTGAAGGTATTGCAGTAATAAAATATTTATCATAACAGAGTTATGCATATTCTTACCAGCCCTGTGCTTCCTCTCATTCATTTTGGTGTTATTTTCCATGAAAACTCAATCTTACATTACTTTTTTTTAATTCAAAATTAGGGACCATTCAGGGATTCACTTGGTAGTTAACCCATACAAGAAATATAATAATGATAATGATCTTTAATTTATCAAAACGGGCATTTTTTGGCAGCTTTTACTGTGGGCCTGCTTTCGCTCACATACACAACCACTACACTTACTATATTCTATGTACATATCGCTAGACTCACATTTCGATTTTTATGGAGTGGGAGGAAAAACTGGGATTACCATCGAAAAGTCTCTAGCTGTGTCAAAGGGAGAGAAGGACTCATAAAAAAATTCACATGTAGTGTCCACAGTGTGCAAACCAGTGCCCAACCAGTTGCACTCACAACCATGACAGACAAGCCATTAGCAGCATATGACACCTATGGTCTACCCTCTTTCTCCCTGTTTTTAATGTATTTTGTTTATTTGAAAAATGTAACACATTTTGTGCCCCCCTCTTGCTCACGATTTATTAAATGCCTCCCCCCTCTCTATTTCTCTCTAATAAAAATAAAATGGTAATAAAAGTACCATTAGATAATATTTCTATTTTAGCTGCTGTGGTGAGTAATTCATTTTTCATTTGTTGGATACAGATGTGGAGTTTAGAGACAGGTCAGAGACTTCTCACCCTTCGCTGTCACACTGATGGGGTCACATGTCTACAGTTCAATGACTACAGAATCGTCTCAGGATCTTACGACAAGACCGTTAAAGTATGGAATTTCTCACCTGAACATGCGTTTTTGAATTCATCATGATAGTGCTTGATAAGCGTAAGTTTGTGAGAACTACATCAGGACATGATAATGACAAATATCAGGGCTGTCAACTCTCCCAGATAAGCTGGGAGTCTCCAGATTTTGGACTGTATCTCCCGGTCTCCAGATTATAGTCTCAAATCTCCCGGATAATCGCCAAAACTGACCATTTCTTGTGGGACTCGACTTTCACAACCATAAAATTCCAATTATTTTTGTGTTGTTTTTGTTATTTTACATCGCTAACAAAATCAAAATATTTCTCATAAACTGTTCTCGCAAGCAGGCCATTGTAATATAAGCGATTATCTGATTGGTCAAAAATAAACTAATCACATCAAATGTTTCAAAGTGAATTTTTTCGCATGCTTTTTTGCGCCTGTGACGTCATGTCCCTACCTTATCAATTCTCCAGAATTGAATACCTTGGGGGTTGACAGCCCTGAAATATCCAAGATAGTAAAAACCATGTAGTGACATGTAGGTCAACTTGAAAGGATTTAGATAGCAATATATTTGAATGGGATTAATGAGTTTTCATATTTTATTAAGAGTTACCCAGAATTCTGGTTCGTTGTCAATTCATTAGCTGCCATTAATTTTGTAATAGTCTGAGGTAATCTACATATTTCGGACTTCCAAGCAAAAATAATAATAATAATGTTTAATTTATCAAAACTATATGAAGCTGTGCCGAAGTGGTCCTCTAGAATTCTGAAAATACTCTGGTAACTCTCAAACACAGCCCATTTTGAGGAAAAGAAATAAAGAAGGAAATATAAAAATATTAAGGCTGCGTTCATAATGTATGGCAGAGAGGGGGGCAAGTGAAATTGGGGGGGGGGGGGGGAGGAAAAATTTTGGTATGGAAAAGGGGAAATGAGCAAATTTTTATCAGAAAAATAGGGGGTGCACAATAAGCCTGAAGCGAGATGACGTTTTACCCCCAACTCTATACCATAATAGTTTTTAAAATTATTTCATATTAAAATGTTTGATTCCTTAGAGAATACAGGAACAATAGTCATAATTAAAGAACAAAAGCAGTGTGAAAAGGATTATGGTCTAGAGACAGGGGTAAAACGTCATCTCACTTCAGGCTTATATTATTGTTGGAAGAAGCTATAAGCCTTGCTTAGGGGGGATCATATTCCTTACATGATTTTAAGGGGGTTGTTAAGAATTATTCTGGACATTTCAAATCCCCTCCCCCCCAACCATACATTATGAAGACAGCCTAACTAAAGACAAAAACTAGTGAATGAAATTGGAACTTAAATGCTATGTGTCTTCAACCCATCCATGCAGTCCCAACTATTCTAGTAACCACTAATTATTATCAAAGACAAAAATTAGTTTGTTGAAAGGGTAGAATAACTACTGCTAATGGTAATAAATAATATTTTTTTCAATGTTAAAGTACTCTAATGGTATCGTTTAGTATAAAAATGAAAATAAAATAAAATATCAGTAATTTTAAAGTGAGAACCAGTCAATAAATGGTGAAATTAAAAGTTGAAATGAGTTTACAATCTCATGACCAAGTCTGTTTGGTTTAAGTGAAAAGTTTGCACCTAAACTATGAAATCACAAAAAAATGAGTCCTAAAGTTACACAAGGAATAATAACACAAAAATGCTGTGAAAACCTAATATTAGGGGACAAACAGACACCATCTTGGAAATGTCCCCTAATTAATAAATAAATCACCCACATTATCATATAATTAATAAGTAATAATTGAATAGTGCCATTTTATAGAATAGTCTTACATTAAGCTCTAACCTCTGTCGTCATCAATCTCAGAATGGCTAATAAATAAAGCCCACCCGTCTGCGAATGCAAATTTTAATTCCTGCAAGTTATAAGCCGCCCCTCTGGTTACTCCCACAATTTCGATTTCTGTCACTTCTTTTCATTTCCCAGAATTTCCACAGATCCTCTTGGCAGTCCCTTCAGGATATATTATACATGTGCGAGCCAGGAGGACGTAATAGGGGAAACTGTGCCCGAGGTATTGAATATATATAGGAATCAAAGCCTTTAGCTTTTAAAGAACTTTTTCCCAATTTACTTTTTCATCTTGTTTTGCAATTGTTCGTTAACCCAGGATTCAAAAAAGTGGACAGAAAAAGCTGCTTATACATACAGCCAATTAGAACACAGGATTTTTAGGATATTAGAATTAAAAATGTCATTATTTCAGCAACACTGTTGTACATGTATATCCTGTGGTATTCAAATCCTCTTGTTTGTCAGACATTTGTGGTGTTTTGAATTTCTTGGCTAAATGCCTGGACTATTTTCATTGTTACAAGTGAGATAATTTTGTACATATTCAATACTTTCTCATGGCACGCCATGGAATATCACATTAAATAGATATTAACAGTCATCCAGTTGGTTATTGGTTATCACACCATGGAATATCCCACGTCACTCATATTTTCTAGGCATCTACACTCACTTGTCTCAGTGTATATAAGAAAATTAAAGTGACTCATCCAAATTTCATGGTATACTACTCAAAATCAGTGTGTATAATTTTTAAAATAATATAATTATCAAGTAGAAATAGTAAGAACACTTTTTCAAAATCAAAAATAGAGCTGCACACACAACCCTACTTATAGATATTGTCTCTTTATTTTATAGCGCTTTAAATTAATTCAGTAGCTCTATTTCACATCAATTATTAAATATTTGAATTTATGCTTTAAAAACTATAAGCTAGCTGCAAGCTTTTATTTATAATATGTTTAAAATCAATAAATCAATATCTTTTTTTACTAACAACATGTTCATATAAGCATTTCCATAAGCAACATGCAGAATCTCGGTAAATAATGTGTAGAATTAGAGCAATTACTCTGCTCATGAAAATAAGTATGTATAATACATAGCAGTAGATTACTCTCTAAATTCTTTTGTTTTTCTCACTTTGACTCAAATACGACTTTGTTTCACAGCAAGTAAAATCATTCCATCATTATTTACATTTCATTATACAAGATAGTACCATTCCTTGATACTTTCCTTATAGACCGTTAGCCTTCTTCACAGACGTTCTTAGGGTCTGTCATGGAAATGTTGCACAACAGACCCTTAAAGCGTTTGCTACTTCACCATTACAACATCATACACTTATTATTAAACTGAAGTTATAGAAATAGATAAGTTATTATAGTGCTTGGGAAAGAGGTTATTCCCGGCAAAAGCCCTTGGAATTAAATTGTGAAAAATTCATTTCCGACCTCAATTCCCAGCAAGGTCGGAAATTAATTTTTCCGAATTTAATTCCAAGGGCTTTCGCCCGGAATAACCTTGTTTCCAAGCACTATAACATCTATTTCTATATCTTCATGTATTTTATAAGTGCGACGCGGTCCACATATTCTCAACTTATTATAACACTGTACTGTAGTTTCATAGTCTGATCCTATGGCTTAGTAAAATTCTGCTCATGCATGTAGCTAGTGAAAAGGATCCTATATATAAATCTAACTATTACTATTATAAATAATTTAGTGCTATTATTTATTACTGTTCCAGGAATTTAAAAATTGATACATGCGGTCAACTAGAAAAAGATAAATATTCAAATCTCATATTATTCTGAATTAGATATATCACATCTTAACCCTTGATAATATTGATGGTATGAAAAATTACCTTAATAAACTAGAATTCCATCCATTGAAATAAATACTTCAAATACCAACCTAACAAATTAATAATATCTGTTTATATTAAATAACAAACCTTTCAAAAGTTAATCTTATAATAGCAATAAAAATATAAGCTATTGTTTCTAGATCGAGCATAACTCAAACAAAAGAATTCTAAATATCATGTTACTTTACAACACAAAATATTTTGTGGGCCGAGGTAACTGTAATACGATCTTTATGTAATTTCACAATGCTTTTATCTGACTTCAATGACAGTTGTCAAGAATTTAAGATACATTTTTTTTTTCTTACACAATATCATTGATTTGACTACACGGAGCAATTTCCTCTGCTTTGAGCAGCAAGTAGCATACAGCACAATTTGAAAAATATTGAGAGACAAGTTGCAGAATTTGTTTCTATTTTTGGCCATGATTGTGTCTCCGTTGCAGCGTGTAGACAATCTCCAACTCGTGTTTCAACACCGTTGAGACACAAGCTGCAGAGAAAACTGTTACGTGTAATCATGAATTGGCCAAGGATTAATTTAATCATTCAGTAACATTGAAATTGAGATTTTAGTTTAGTAAATAAAAATTGAAGTGACTGTGATTACTGCAAGCTGATATTTCCCAAACATTTTCTGAAAGCAAATTCATTATTGTCACTCACCAATGTTTTTGAATAATGGGTCAATATTTTGATGCTAGTGCCTACATTCACAATCTTTCTCTAGTGATTATTTTTCACATATAAAAACTTAAACTATAAATTGTTTCATTTAAGTAAAAAAGGATTTTAACATTGTCAATGCATGTTTTGAGCTCATTGCTTATAATGCTTTAAAGATCTGGTTATATGCAATATTAATGTGCCCTGACTAAGTGTATGACCAGATTAATACAATCTAAATAACCAAGACTGTTCTTGTTCATAGCTGTAGCTAGATAAAATAAATTGTTTAACATTATTCAAGTCGGTGGAATCTCAAGATAGCAGTGAAAGGACATTACAGTCTTTCCCATGCATTTGCAGATCATTGCCTTTAATTCATGGTTCAATCCCTTGCTTAAGCTCAACCCTACAAATTAACTAGAATATCTCAGAATTTAATACTCAGATCATGAAAAAATTGATTATAAATTGTTTCAATGGTCGTGCGAAAATCATATCAAAGTGCTGTGTAATATTGTATGTGAGACAAGATTTTATTCCCACTGGAAAAAACTGCTTCAATGATGATTGGTTTGCTTAGTATTGTCTGAGTCGGAACCATGAATTCTACTTTCAGATTGTCCTCATCTTGAGGTGAAAAGCTATTGTGTTTCACCCTTATGAGGGTTCCAATCTTAGAGATGACTGTACTCACTTGAAAAAGAACACCCTTTATAACTACCATCTTGAAACCACTCCAACTTTTCAAATTATATCTATCTCTTTGCTTACTTCCCTCTAGACATCAATCTTATCAGATTCTGTAACAAAAGTTTCATTTTTGCTCAAGATCACTCAAGATTTAGTCAGCTTATCAAAAACTGAGGGCTAAAAACCAGGCCCATCGATGTACAAAATAATACTCCATGTAACAATGCTAATGATCATTCCCTATACACTGAATAATCAAGAAAAAATCATACATAAAATAATGATATAAGCAATGTGTAGATTTGAATCAAGTGAGGACATTTTATTCTTCTTCGATATTAGCAATGTGTGCATGTTAAAGGCTATTCATACCCCTAAATAAAGCAAAAGCAGTCTGATAAAACCTTAAATTATAAATTGATATAAATAAATACTGGTAATAATTTTAAATTTCTATTTAACATGACCTTAGTAATGTATTTTTCCGAGATTTTTAAATTTTGACTAGCTATTAACGAAGCTCTAAAAAAATCGTAGGCTGATTCATTGAGTTAAATTTTGATTAAAGTGTGTAATATTTAAATTTAGTTTTAATATGAATTTCTGCTGCATGTTTTAGTTAATTCTAAGATCAAACTTTGCAGCTGCAAAGAACTGTTATCAATTTGCATAATATTGCCACATAAAGAAACTAACCAAATAATCAGGAAAGTAAGTAAATCTATAAACAAGGACATTGCCTTTTAAAAATGAATTTAACAGTACACTGAATTTTCAATAAAATAAGATATGAAAAGCTGGGGAAAGGTCCTAAAGACTAATTTATTGGATGGGAAATTTAAAAAAGTGAAAATATTTAACTTTCTAGGTTTTTGCTTATCTTGTATGGAACAATAGATTCTTATCACTCGCTTAAAAAATGATAACACAATCAAAATATATTGTTATGCATAAAAGAAACAAATTCTATCAAAAACTATATGAAAAGACAAATTAAAAATGAAGATGAAATGATAGTCAAAAATTTACTAAAACTTAAATCTACTTTGAGGTTGAAGAGAAATATGATAATTAAATTAATGCAAACTTCATCAGCACTAATGAATTCTTAATCATTTTCAATTTCTTACATCTTTACGAGAAGTAAACTAACATGTTTAACTGATAATAACTTGTGGTCTGTTCACCAATTATTTAAAATTTAAATTTCTACATATTTTGTAGGTACATACCATATTCCTACAATAGCATATGATTTACTTTAGATAACTAAAGGGATGCATGGCTGTCTAAGCATATAAGTAGTAACTGGAAATAAGAACATTATTCCTGTTAGTTATAACTAGAGCCTAGAGCTATTGATTTTGCTGCTTAGTTTACCTATTCGGCCAAGACAACTTGAAAGTTATTTGTTTTTAAGCTTGAAGAACCTAGAGCGATTGTAGTTGTTGAGATTTTTGTGGCACACGATCTGTGTGCAAGTTGAATTTCCTTGTCTTGCTATAATGGTAGACCAACTTAGAAATATATCCCATATACGTGAAATTCTCCCATACTTTTGCTTCATGGCTTCTTGGGTATTTGGGCGCATCCAGTTTTCATACCAGCGTTGGATGGTGTAGGAGTAATGAATTCCAACCTTCTCAGTTCCTTGGACCTCGAAGCCAGCCTGTTCAAGTTGAGTCACAAACCAACCAAGAGGACAACTTGCATCTGCTCCAGGAAAGATGTACTTGGCCATAAAGATTCCCCAGACAAAGTCTTCCCACTGCCACGCTCTGCGCAGCCCAGCAATTTGAAGGAAGAATACACCATCATCTTCCAGTAAATCAGACACCTGCCTAAGGAATGCCTGGAAATGTCTCACACCTACATGTTCAGCCATTTCCAAGCAGGTAACCTTGTCATATTTCCCTGTGGGTATATCACGGTAATCAATACACAAGAATTTAGTGCGTGCAGTAACACCCTTCAGTTGTGACACTCTCTCACCCCACTCGACTTGGTTCCTCGCCAGAGTGACCCCAGTTGAGGTGGTCCCACAATTCTCAGCTGCATAGTTGACCAATGTACCCCAACCACACCCAATGTCCAAATGCCGGTCACCTTCTTTCATCTGGACTTTTTCACAAACCATCGCCAGTTTATTCTTCTGCATTTCCTCTAAAGATTCGCTTTTATCGTGCACCATTCCCGACGTATATATCATAAGAGGGCCAAGAAAGGCCTCGTAGAAATCATTGCCTCGGTCATAATGGTCACGTACCTGTTTACAGTCTTGGTTTTTAGAATGAGACAACAACTCGGGGATAAAACTGAAGACGAAGAATTTCAAATGATAAAAGGATAGTTCAAAAGTCGCGAAGAGCTTTCGTTTTTCCAAGGCTTGAAGCGGGTCCATTTTGAAGTCGAGTCTACCATCTGCGTAGGCTTCGTACAGCACATAGAATGGGATTTTTCGTTTGCCGTAGGTTTTTTCGAGCGATTTGTCATGGAAGGTGATGTATTGACTGACACAAGATCCGTCAGTGCCGAGTTCCCAAACACATAGACGATTATAGACCACGAGAAAAATCCCAAACAGAGGAACGAGGAATAGGAGAAATAAAAAGGGATACGACCACCACGGCAAGCCGAAGAAATATTGAACCACGCCTGGAAAACCGAGAATAATTGATAGCAAAGATGTATAAGAAACCCTTTTCCATGCTAACTGGTCGTTGAAATCGACGGTCGAGGTTCCCTCCGCTGTTTTGATCGCTCCGTTTTGAGCGTGTGCCATAATTTCACGGTCTGATTGTGTTCTACCAGCCAACTCAGATTTGAATTCCGCTTCTCTTCGGGTCCTTCTCGCCGGGATATTCTAGTACAGTAGATGTGACGGAGCTAGTGAAGGGAAAATCTGTTGACTTGACAAAGGGGAGATACAAGTGATGATTTGTACACGTGTAGAGTGTCATAAAGGACTTTGTTCGGACACTTCACCTTAGGGGGAGGGGACTAAACATATTTCTACACTCAACAAACCTTTTTGCTCATATACCCTCGAAATAAACTTTTATGCACTAAAATCAGTCATAAATACGTTATTAATGTAATAAACCTTTTAATTTTTTTGCTGAAATTGAAATATGTGAATTTTATAAACAGAGTACTTTAACGCCTTACCCTTGACCCCACGGGTGTTAAGATGATTAATCACGTGATCAAAACATTGTTGACCGGAAAAGGGTTTTCAGTGCACTGTTTAGTTATTCATTGATGAAAATATCAGCATTTCTTTCAAACATCTGCCCGCCTCGTGATTAAGAAATGAAATATTTTGTGGTTATAGAAGAATATTTTGAACTCAATCGATTCAATGTTTGAGTTCAAAAAATCTTAAGATTTTGAAGAACAACGAAGTTTTTTTTGGCCGATTGTAAAAGCAGTTCTGGAGCCTAAAAATGACTTGAAAATCGCCACATAATTTTTGCTGCTGTTTCAATGAAGCTTTGTGGTTCTAAGTCGCTCAAGCGATGTATATTTTTGTATTTCTATTCAAGATTGTATGGACAAATTTGTATTAATACTTGGAAAGATCATTAAAAGTTGTATAAATATGCAAATTTAGCGCGTAACTGATAAACCCTTAAACCTTTACTTTATTCTTCGTGTCTGACCTGATTTAAAAAAATATTTTAAGTGTTGAAAGGTAGTTGCGACATTTAAGACATGACAGAGTCTTAGAATGACACAGCCGCTTGCATGAAGGCCATATTTATATATTCTAAAATTGAACTGGACAAAATGGAAAGTACAATGGCATTCTTCTTTTCGTAAATAAAATATGTCATACGTTAGCAGTGCTTTCCTTATTCAAAACAAATCCATCGAAAGCAGAAAAGATGATGCTAGAGGGATATGATTCAGCTAGGAATGGATGAAGAGTTGGTTATTGGAGTTTACAAGTATACTAGAAGTATTAAACAAATAGACGAACAAAAGTGCGAAGGTTGAAGAATAGTACAGCACCTGGCCAGTGGTGAAGCTGCCAATCAAAGTCGAATAGAAAAGGAATAGCTGTTAAAAAAGATCTAGAATGCTAGAGATTGATCAAGTAATGCTGATTAAAAATATTGCATTGCTGCCTGCCACTTAGAGAAAACCCTGACCGCGATACGGAAGAAAATGAATCATGTACTATCTTTAGATTTAAAAATGAAATTTTTGGAATTTTGAAACCACAAATGCACGATTGATTTAGAAACAGTAGACTGAACTGCTACGGGTCGTACCAAAAACCAAACTATTCCTAAACTGGAAATTTAGCAGTTACAGTAATATATGATTTTATCTGTCTAAACTTCAGAGATGTCCGCTCCGCGCCGCCGGAGCCGGTTAAATAAAAATAATATGTTGGGTCGAACTGAGATTTTACAACAGCTTGTCGTGTGAGATTTTGAACCATGCATCTTCAAGAACGATCTTCAATCTAAACAGGTCGGGGGAAAATAGGATTACGCGCGGAGGAAGAAAAACCCTGGAAGCAAAGAATATATTTTCTTTGTTTTTCTTCTTCTTTTTCTTTTTCCTTTCAAGAAAGAAACAGCGGGGCGAGAAGCTGTACATCTTCACCGATCTCATTTTTCGCGCGCAGGTAACGATTGCAATGCAAGTAGTACTGGAAACGTGGTGAATACATTTTTATTTAAAATTTTTGGGCAATTATTAAAGAATAACTTGTTCGTCCACGAAAAATAAAAAAAAACGGCAAAATAAGCACACAAATGCCTTCAACACTGAGGTGTTTAATATAAATATTTACGAATTAATTATTTACATTATTTACATGGAAACTTCTGCTGAGTAAAGATAGAATGGGTGTATTTAAGAGCAAGTGAGAGTTAAGAGGTTAATCTCTTAGCATTTCGATAAAGATGTCCGGCAACTATTTTTTATAGTACTGTGCGAGAAACATATACTGTGGTAGAAACACCAGTCAAAGACAGAAAGGAATCAACAAATGGAATGGTGTAAAACGCAAAAAAGGTTAATAAAGTAAGGAGGAAGAAAGAAAAACACAATAAATCTTAGGTCAGTTTTGAAGAAGGCAGTAAAAAGATCATTTTAAAAACCTGAAGAAAAAGTTATTTTTTTCATTATTTATTGCTTTGCTAATGATACCCAAAATAAAATATTATTAGAGGAAGGGTTTTTGTTAATCTTTATAGAAATAAACTTCACCGGAGTAAGTGTTCAAAAATGGGGCCGAAGACCACCGTATGCCTCCCCCCCCCCCCCCCCCTTCACGTTTTCTACCTCGGAGGGATGTGGTTAAAGCAAAAACTGACCTTGAGTAACCTTGATTCTTGTTCAACCAGACAAACATGCGATTTCCTTCTTTAAATACCACTTCAAAAGTTCAACGGAAAGACTTAGGATTAGTCATCGATACGACAAACAAAAATGACGGTCATTCAAGGGCATATTTAATTTCCAGGGTGAGTGTAATAAAATAATCACGTAAATCCGTGAACAACATACGTCTGACAGATAAGCGGGACGTCTTTTTTCTAATAGTTTTCGAGTGACCAGTTTTATCACAATCATTCCGGCTAAACATACGAAAACCCAGCATACGACAACAAAAAAACGTGTACCAAGAACGATATTCTGAAATATTAAATAAATAGGGTGGATTGGAGTGCTTAGGCTCTCAAGATTTCAACCGCAATTGTGGATGTTTTGCTAAGAGGCAGGACTTAAGCATTGGATCTATAAAGATACAGTCGAGTAGGTATTGTGTTTGATCGTCAATTTGGCTGAATACATAACGAATACAAGGTAACGCGACGACAGCTGTTCTAAAGATGTTCGGCTGGTTTTCTGCAGAAGGGACAGGAATTTTTCTGTAGGACCATCAATTCGTAGTCGTCTGTGTGAAAAACCTATAGCACAAATCAAAAGAAATGTCAATCATATCAATACGTCACTAGTTAACAGTCTCCCCACTACGATCAACTCGAAAGGGGGTGGTTACACAACTACTTACTGCAGAGAAAAAAACTAGATGCGAGCGCTTAGAAAAGAGCCTTAAACATTTCTTGATAAATTTGTCATGACTATTTTGAGAGGCATGTACCCTTGTCCATGTCCCCTTCACGGTTCCCTGCGCCATCTTGAAAGGTAGCCTTGCCTTTGCATCGAAGCGAGACGAACGGTGAGCTCGCAATGATAGAGACCTTTTTTAACGCCTTAGACAATTATTCGCATGTCAAACGATTCCTCAACCTCGTCGATTTTCCCTCTCTTTTTCCCTCTTCTTTTTCTTTTCATACTTAAAGATCTACAAATAATTAGTCCAATTTCCCTCTACCCCATTTGACCGCCCCCTTTCCATGTCAATGCAAGATAAACACACCAGAGAAGTTCATACATGAGATATACGCACCCGGTTACAGGACTCGCACAGTGTTATGGATACATCAGGCATTAACGACCTATAGTACTGGAACTTGAGAGGCCGAGGCCATTTCTTTACTATGACTTCCAGTTTGTTCATAGCTTTTAGAGTTGAACGCCCTACTCTCACGGGTACGAACTCTGATCCTCCTTGCTGTAATCAATAACGATTAAATCATCTTAGCATACAGGAGCATCGACCCAACGCTTATTACGAGAGGGAGGGTTACAATTCGTTCAGAATTGGTGACATAAGAAATATAATAAATTACATATATATGGAAAATAATTTGTGAACACCACAAACAACACAAATGCAGTATTGATGGTTTTCACGGCGGCCATGTTGGAGGATCTTAATAAAGAATTGCCAATGAATTTTTTTTTGTTATATCCTCCAACATGGCCGCCGTGTCTTTTGTTATTTAATTCTGTTGGGAATAGTTTAAAACTATCAATACGGTGGATCACTTACATAAGATTTGACTGAAAATGTGAAATCAAATGACTTCAAGATAAATCCAGTACACCGTAGGTTAAAATGGTTTTACTTACGCAACATTAATAAAATTTGCCAAAATAAATATGAAAAAAGGAAAGGAGAAAGGCTTCAATTTGTATTGATACCTTGAAACAACCGCTGGGCTGATCACTCAGGTCATAGCTAGTAACTCAGAGATCGGAAGATGATTAAAATTTAAGGTGCTGACATACAGTGCAACATTGCATAATACCGGACTGCTGCAGCGTGTCTACCTCAAACTTGTTGTATGCAACAAATCTGAAGTTGAATCGCGCTCTACTCTTGTAACATTGCGCGCAACAAATTACATCATGTGAACATGGCTGCAACATTACCTGCAACATTTTTAAATCTCGAGCCAATCAGCTTGCACCAACTTTATAACTGCTGACCGAATATCTTAACATAGCAGGCTGAAAAATGCGATGTTGCGTGATTTTGTTGCAATGTGTGTCACTCCGATTCAAATTTGTTGCTTGCAATGTTGCACCGTGTCTGCACCTTTAGACTGGTTAGGTTTTACGAAGGGTAACCAGGAGAACCTGGAGAAAAAGTCAAGAAAGTATAATAGGGCTTCCGCAGCTCTCCTTTGGGTGTCCCTGACAAAGAACCAGGCTACCCTCTAGAGGAAACATTTCACTCACCTCAAAGCTCATTAGCTTGGCTGTAAATGGATCATCATCATCGTCATTCTCGGGCGGTAGGTCAGCGAGTGACAGAGTTTGTACATCTAGTATTGAGTTACGAAAATGATATAACCAGAAAAGAAGAGATGCAAAATAATCTGAGAGAATCAATAGCGCTACCTGTAACGAGCTTTAACAAAAAGAGAGATAGAAAAAAATAAAACCAAAAAAAATAAAACCAAAAAAAATAAAACCAAAAAAATAAAACCAAAAAAAAAAGTACTAGTTTGGTATTGGCGTGGGCTTCCTGTGGTAGGGTGCTTAATACTTGTCAAATTCGCGAAGACTTTTTCAAACTAACTTTCCAAATGGAAATTTCTTTCAGACTTTAACTCTTTTTTAATGGGCGGTATTTAATAAAGCCATGTCAAGAAACTGATGGATAAATGCTGGCGAGAAAGGGGACTTCATTTTGATAGGAGGGTGCTCTATAGCTAGACGCCGTGACTGAAAGAGCAAACAGACAGACAAATTGCAGTAAACTGAAAAACAAAAGGTAAAAAGATCCTTATAGCACGTTGTCAAGGATACTGCCCATGTCTGTAGATTTCCATTTTGACAAATCCTTTTCTCGCTTTGCTGTTGGTTCTACTTCGATCAACTTGACTGCTTCTTCGTCACTACATAAAGAAAACAAAAATATATATAATGATAGACCTCGGCTCGAGCGCGCTCGGCGTAATGTTCTCCCATTTCAGACCACCTGTCATTCCCTAGAATAGCGTTTCTTTGTTTAACGGTTGTACATGAGAAGACACATGAATATGGATACAACTTAAATAAAAATCGTATTCTCAAGGGAATGACACGTGGTCTGAAATGAGGAATCATTACGCCTGAGCCGAGATCTATTCTATAACGAAAAAGAACTGAAATTAGCAGCGTTGTCGAAAATCTTAGGGCAGTTTTCGTATGAGTGGGAAACGATAAAGCAAATTCGTTGCCGTACCGTATCTTACTGTAGTAACTACGCGCTGTCGTTGAATGACTTACTGGAAGACAATGGGAAGGCATTTCTGTGTTATGGCATGTCCCACCATGTACGCCGTGCCGTAAGCTAGTACCGTATCTTTCCACTTGTAAGAAAACTGCTCTACGGCATGTCGCACCGTGGTGTATGTGATGTAAGTCAGTACACTGTATGTTTCACACTCATACGATAACTGTTTTATATATTTCACGTGAATTTACAAAGAAACAAAAGGAATGCTTAAACCAAGTTCATAAGAGCAAAGCAAATTGCAAAAGCAAACGTGAGCAAATATTACGTATTTAATATTAATATTACCAAAAATATCTTTGATGTAAACAAGCACTACTGCGCTGATTTATCTTAATTTACTTGCACGTGTGAGCATTACTTGCGTTGCTCGTTTGAACCAGGCTTTAGACTTCCTTTGTGGAAGCGCATATACTCTATCATGTTGTCTTCAGCAGCCATACCTTATATCTTCTTCCAACACAAACTCCACTAAAGGTAATACCTCTGCGATGAAGATATCAAGATTAGGTTACTAGTATATAAGCCCCCCCACCCAAAAAAAAAACATCTCTCTCTTCTCTGTATCAGAATTTGGTCTGTAGCTCGATCCTCCTTTTTTCGTTCATTCATCTGGAGGGAGAAGCACAATTTCTCATTTTTTCACCATTTTTCCATTTCCTTTTCCCCCTCCTTTGCCGTTCCCTTATCCATCAAATTATCAAGTAACCTATAGAGCGTTTTTTGTCTCACGTGACGAAGCAGCCATATTGATATACCGAGCAATAGAAACTTTCTGCATAGTTTTTGGACCATATATGAAGTTCAAATCCCGGAGGATAGAAAATGTAAAATTTTGGTACACCAACATGGCCGCTGTGACGTCACATGAAAACGCTCTATTGTTACAGATACAACGTACCGAATGATGAGAACGAGTAGACAAAAGGCTGTCTACAGTTAATACACTGGTTGCCTTTGTTATTGAGTAAAGGATTCGTTGTTGAGCATCGGTAGCACATTGGTAAAACCTCCTGGGTAAGGCAAATATATAACAAATTTGATATATATATTACATCAACAATGTTCTGGTTTAGTAAAATCGATGGGGCCTAAAGAGGCCAAGCTAAGGGTTAAATTCTGATATGCACATAGTCTTGAAGTGGCGACAAGAGATCCACGAACTAGCAAACAACGACAGCCTTGTTGTAATGAATTACCGACAGCAACGCATTGTTAGGGGTAAATTTTGATAAGCAAAATGTTCTTGAAACTGCAACACGATGGATAACAATTTTTCCCCCCACCCCCCCCTCCCGACAGGGCCTCTTATGATCATAGCACCAGCAAGGCTCCCACGTTATCATATGATGCTAAGTTTACCACAAACATATTTGCCTACCTCATTATCGTGAAATGGCTTGGACCTTATAGTTACGCTACCAATATCTATAGCTTCTTGAAATCTTGATGGGATCTTCAAAGCCTAATTAAATCAATGCATTGTTCATTCATTTCTTCGATTGTGACTGAGTTCTATTATTAGGCACAAACGAAATTGACGAGAAAAATGGAAAAAAGCGGGAAGGAAACTGAGAACAGCTTGGTAAGCCATAAGATGGAAACACTCTTTTTTCATTCCCATACCACTACCATTCATTCCCATACCACTACCATTCATTCCCATACCACTACCATTCATTCCCATACCACTTCCATTCATTCCATACCACTACCATTCATTCCCATACCACTACCATTCATTCCAATACCACTACCATTCATTCTCATACCACTACCATTCATTCCCATACCACTACTATTCATTCCCATACCACTACCATCATTCTCATACCACTACCATTCATTCCCATACCACTACCATTCATTCTCATACCACTACCATTCATTCCCATACCACTACCATTCATTCCCATACCACTACCATCATTCCAATACCACTACCATTCATTCTCATACCACTACCATTCATTCCCATACCACTACCATTCATTCCCATACCACTACCATTCATTCCCATACCACTACCATTCATTCCCATACCACTACCATTCATTCCCATACCACTACCATTCATTCCCATACCACTACCATTCATTCCCATATACCACTACCATTCATTCCCTACCACTACCATTCATTCCATACCACTACCATTCATTCTCATACCACTACCATTCATTCCCATACCACTACCATTCATTCCCATACCACTACCATTCATTCCAATACCACTACCATTCATTCTCATACCACTACCATTCATTCCCATACCACTACCATTCATTCCCATACCACTACCATTCATTCCATACCCGACTACCATTCATTCCCATACCACTACCATTCATTCCCATACCACTACCCATTACATACCATTAAAACACTTGTCATCGGCTTATCACCACCGCTAGTACAGCAGTGGCGCAGCCCAACAGGGTCGAACTGAAAGCATTACACTGCTAGAAAGGCTAACAAACCCTAGCCATTTTCACCTGAAGTTTGTCGTACGCTGTTCTGGCCATTTTGAATGCTCCGAGGTTCTTGCTTTGTTTTGCCAGTGCAAACAGTGTCGCACTGATAATTGTTTAAGTAAAAATAAATATATTGGTCACTTCAAATAATTATTCAAACCAGTATTATCAGAAATAGGAGCTGAGATTATTGTCCGGAAAAACATATATTTATATATATTGCTTCCCTATCGCCTTCCAAGAAATCGTAACATCCTGGAGAACGAAGATCCGTAAGCACGGCGAAACTAATGATTGCAGCGTTTTTTTTGATATCTCCTTCCCAGAGACTGCGTATCTTCTGGCCTGCGGCGAAGAACGAAGGCTCTGGCATAATCCATTCCGGAACATTGCCCATGCGCCAAAAAAATGGATTATGCCAGAGCCCTCGTTCGCCGCAAGCCAGAAGATACGCAGGCTCTCTGTACGATATTGCGTTCAGTGCAGAAGTAATGTTGTGCTCAACGAGTTTCAGTTTCATTTCAATTCATAAAATGTTAACTTAGACTCGTCATCTAGTTAATGACATTCTTCCATCATTTCAAAATATTATGAAACCTTTGAACACAGGTTTACAACCAATGAAATGTGACTTTTCCGTGTTCTGCTGAAGGGAATTTCGTGTGGGTAGCGTTCCTTACTTCATTTTGTAGCAAGAAAAGCTGCATCGTGTGACATCCCTCGAAAACTATGCAATGTTGCGCGACAAAAACTGTTTTTAGTTGCAATAAGGAGGAAAAATCACTGAACATTAAAATGACTGGAAGGATACACTCGAGATACTCCAATAGGTGTTTCACGTATCAGCAGATGAAGCAGGTAACGGGCGATGTTGAATAATGTTTCAGGAAGATGCGACGTGAACGGTTCTTCCTGGAAAATACAAAGTTTAATTCATGTTACTCTGAATATTTTACTGATTAGTAATTAATCCTTGATCAATAATGGGCTATAAGTCAATAGTCCACGAGGTCGAAGGTCGAATGGGCTATTAGTCAATAGTCCACGAGGTCGGAGGTCGAATGAGCTATGAGTCAATAGTCCACGAGGTCGAAGGTCGAATAGGCTGAGTCAATAGGCCACGAGGTCGAAGGTCGAATGGGCTATGAGTCAATAGTCCACGAGGTCGAAGGTCGAATGGGCTATTAGTCAATAGCCCAAGAGGTCGAAGGTCGAATGGGCTATTGACTCATAGGCCAAAAGGGCGAGCACAGTACTTTTCGCTACTAGTACGGTATAACCTATAGAATACTAGTAGCTCAACTAATCAGAATGCAGCATTGATGATAGACCGCTAGTTGGATTTGACTAATTGCTTTTATAAGACTATGAAAATTGACGGTATGGACGCGCCGTGCCTTGCTAGACATGTGTCTGATTTAACTAACTACGACTGGATCAAAAAAGGTTATAACATAGCTAAGGTACGACGAGCGCTCCCATTGGTTTATAGCGCGAGGGTACATCTATAACTAGCAATGGACGCAAGATAAGCATGAACCATTAGTTCACTGAATGCCGCTAAAGAAGTGACTGACATACCGTGTATCGATGTACAGAATGATACAAATGATATATCTCAGCCTTCTCTTGGTACTCGTGAAACTTGTCCAGCATCATCAAGTCAGGCTCTTCTAAAATACAAATACATAAATAACAAATTTAAAAGGCAGCACTTCAAGAGCTACAAACAAAAATCTATTACTTTTTGGGGGGTTTTATACACGAGAGAGAGTGAGAAGCTTGCGCAATACACAAGCACTTCCGAAACTGTTCAAATTTGCATAATTTGAGCTGACGTAATAGGTGAATTACGAGCCTTGTATGAAACGACTGAAGAAGAGGGTCAATAGACCTTTCACAAGTTCAAGTCGCGTAAAAAATGAGCCAGCTTAACTAGAAACAAGCCCATCCCACATGCGTTACAGCAACATTCATAACCTGAGCTGAGAGAGGATAAACGGCCCAAAAAAGCTCCAAATCGGAAGAAATTTAGTACAGACCGAGATAAGAACAGGAGAGGATAACATGCGAAGTAAGTAGCATTTATTTAAGTATTTTTTTAAATAATGCAAATTAAAAACGTTCTAGTAAAATCGCCACAAAAACAGAGCTTGGGCTACAGCTGTAACTACGTACTCTACAAACTAAAATGTTAGCATTTCATGGGTGTTCAAGCACATAGTTAAAGTAAGTAAGATAAATAAAGGAGTTTTCATTGGTACCTGATTCATCACTGCCCTTTGCCAGGTCCAGACATTGCATGGAAAGCTTCCAGTAACAATAACCAGCATCTTGGAATCTAGACAACAATGGAGAATAAATATGGTTAACCTGAACATTAAATCAAGATGAATCTCTAAAATAATGATAGGAGTCGCTTATGGCGATTTTTACACCATAAAAACCCAGATATATGACCAAGAGGAGCAACGCAGTTAACGGGTATGTCAACGATATTATAGCTGCAGTGGAACCTCTACAATAAGGACACCAAAGCCAGAAAGAAGTGTCGGCGCAATATAGAGGTCGGGTATATGAAACAAAGGGTGTATGGTGATTTTGCTTGTACCTAAATATCTGTCCGTAATATAGAGGTGTCCGTAATATAGAGGTGTCCGTAATATAGAGGTGCCCGTGATATAGAAGTGTCTGTAACATAGAGGTGTCTGTAATATAGAGGTGTCCGTAATATAGAGGTGTCCGTAATATAGAGGTGCCCGTGATATAGAAGTGTCTGTAACATAGAGGTGTCTGTAATATAGAGGTGTCCGTAATATAGAGGTGTCCGTGATATAGGGATTTCCGTAATATAAGGGTGTCAGTTATATAGAGGTGTCCGTAATATAGAGGTGCCCGTAATATAGAGGTGTCCGTAATATAGAGGTGTCCGTAATATAGAGGTGTCCGTAATATAGAGGTGTCCGTAATATAGAGGTGTCCGTAATATAGAGGTGTCCGTAATATAGAGGTGTCCGTAATATAGAGGTGTCCGTAATATAGAGGTGTCCGTAATATAGAGGTGTCCGTAATATAGAGGTGTCCGTAATATAGAGGTGTCCGTAATATAGAGGTGTCCGTAATATAGAGGTGTCCGTAATATAGAGGTGTTCGTAATATAGAGGTGTCCGTAATATAGAGGTGTCCGTAATATAGAGGTGTCCGTAATATAGAGGTGTCCGTAATATAGAGGTGTCCGTAATATAGAGGTGTTCGTAATATAGAGGTGTCTGTAATATAGAGGTGTTCGTAATATAGAGGTGTCTGTAATATAGAGGTGTCCGTAATACAGAGGTGTCCGTAATATAAAGGTGTCCGTAATATAAAGGTGTCCGTAATATAGAGGTGTCTGTAATATAGAGGTGTCTGTAATATAGAGGTGTCCGTAATATAGAGGTGTTCGTAATATAGAGGTGTCCGTAATATAGAGGTGTCCGTAATATAGAGGTGTCCGTAATATAGAGGTGTCCGTAATATAGAGGTGTCCGTAATATAGAGGTGTCCGTAATATAGAGCTGTAGGAAAACAGAAAGACGCACATCAAGACTGTCCATACAAGGCGACTATTACCTGCTTTCCACGACAGCGTTTTGACACAACTGATCAAGAACACGAACAGCATCATCTCTTCTTCCAGCCTTGTGGAATGCTAGAATTCGATGAAAATATAAAAAGGAGGAAAGCGATTAAGGTGACTGCCTACTTTTGGAAAAACCTCGATTTTCCGAATTGAAAATTAATGCTGATTCCAAATCTGGAAAGAAAAATAGGGTGTCCCGAGCTCGTTTTCGAGATAATCAGCTAACCCTGAAGCTCAAAACGCGTATGGGTCTTTAATAAAATCTTGTAGATTTTTCAGCGATTTTTGAGCGCGTGGACATCGTGGGCTCAAATCGAACGTTCAAAAGTAGGCAGCCACCTTAAGGGGCTATACGCACTATGACATAGCATTATCATTCGTATTGTTACTCCGTTGACTGTCACTACTAAAGCAAAAGCGAAGCAACTAAGGCAGTCCAGGCAATGGGCAGTTAATTAGTTTAACGTGGAAAGTGAATTTTTTTCCCAAGTACTTATTTAGTGGATTTTAGTATTAAGACGTAAGACGAATTTACAAAAACAACAAAATTAATTATAGTAACGCAGAGAAAATTCTATTACAAGTGTTGCGCAATACCTTCCTGGGCTTCGTCGAACCGATCATTCTCAGCTAGCCAGTTCGCATAAGGTACATAAACGTTGTCCTTTGAACAGAAAAGACTGCGAATTAATTTTCAACTAAATAACGTCAAGCAATCAACCAAGTTTGTCCAGCCTCCATTAGGTTGAATGTAAGATGAAATGAATTGTAAAGGAAAGAACACTCCTCCCCTCCCTCCATACACACCCAACACCGTCACTACAGGGTTTAAAATAACGGCCGGTCATCAGACAAAGTAACGAAACAAGTATGACTGAGCTAAAACTAATTTGACTGGTGTTCATGACTGGCGACTAACCGCCCGTAATTGTAAGCCTTATGCTGCACCACAGCCGTCAAAAATGATGACAATGACGTCAAAAGAGCCTCAGACTACATCTATGCATCATACCCCTACGCCCGCGCACTGTTTAAAAACATAGCACCATACCTTATATTCAGGATGTTTCTCTACCATTTCAAACGCTTCATCCCAGTGTCTTGTTTCAACATGTAGTTCCATCAAAGCTTTGGTGTCTCCTTTCTTGATGTACATCTCTGTTGCATAAGCATGCTGAAAAGAAATTATTACAACATTAGTTTACTCTCCAAACGATATCGCCGTCTCTATCATTTTACACTTTTTTTCTAGATTTGTCGATGCAAATTTAGGATTTTGTTGCACCTTCATCGAAAGAAAATACCATCTTCAAAAATAAAGATTACCTGATCAAGCTGTTTGAAGAAGTACGCACATCTATCGATTCCTTCTACGTCTGCTTTGTTTAAGTTGCGTCCTACTTCCAGAAGTCTATAAAAAGATTACAAAAAGTGAACATATTGTAATGAGTGCATAATAACCAAAGGTTGCCACTATCGCTATTTTACAGCTACACAGTTACATATTAGTCCAGTTTACGCTACGTGCAGTCACATCTTTACGCAAGGAGGCCTTCTGCATGATATAGGACAATATTTTTGGATTAGGCCTACAGCCTCGTGCGTGACAAGGGCTGTAAAAATAGAGCAACCCACAAGGAATAACTGGTACACTGTACGCAAGTTTTACCAGGCATCGATACAGGAGCAAGAACCAAGTTAATTAACACAGCGCCATAATTGTATATATATTTACTTATAAGATAAGATATATTTATGTTAATTCAGGGCCCATTTGAAAAAAATGTACTTTATAAAATGGCTTCCTCATAAAACCTTAGTAAATTACAACAACTGTACTTACTTATCAACCCAACCATGTTCACCAATGATGTCAATTGCCTTGAGATTCTCTCCAGCAGCTAGGAACATATCCCTATGGAAGGAAATATGATAGATAAATAAATAGGGAAATTTATGGGGAAATTGAGAAATGAACGGGGGGAGGGGGGATGGGTATCCTATGTGTAGAAGGGCGGGGAGGCTCGTCGGAAATTTTGAAAATGACCCCTAAAAGGTACCTGATGAAAAGTTAAATAGGGATATTTGCAAAATGAATAGGGAATCACGACAAAATACATGGAAAAACATGACAACATGGATATCCAGAAGTTAAAAAAGGAAACAGTATAGAAACATGAAAAAATGAATGGGATTGTAAAAAACAATGAATGGGAATGTGAAAAAATGAATGGGAATGTGAAAAAATGAATGGGAATGTGAAAACTGAATGGGAACGTGGAAAAATAAAAACAATCCAGAAGAAACTTTGATGTCAATACTCACACAGCAGCTTTAGGGTCATTGGTAGTCTCACACCACTCAGCTTGTTTTTTGATCAACTGTTTGACGTTTTTAGGATCACTGGAGCCAAGGAATTCCTATAATACAAACCATATTTGTACATGATTTGAACAGTTTGTCAATTATCTGCAATAATGATGGCAGTAGTGATATACATAGTGATGGTGGATGATGGTTATGATAAAAAATTTTTGTCAAGGTCTAATGAGATGATGATGATGTACAGGTAGATGATATGATGATGATGGTTGTTGGGGGCACCTGAATGATGATGATGGTGATGATGACTGTTGTTGATGTGATGATGATGATGGTTGGTGGGATAACCTGAATGACGATGATGGTGATGATGCAGGTTGATGATGATGATTGTTCATGATGATATGACAATGACAATAAAAATGATAATAATGGTTGGTGGTTTATGGCACTGATAATGATGATGATGATGATTGTTATTGATGATCAAGATCATCAAGATGATGTTCATGATGAAGATGATTATGATGATCATGGTGATGGTGATGGTTATGTAGGTAATGATAACAACATTGATTATTAACATAATGATAACTAATTTATAAATCTTACAACACTTTTTACCTTAGCATATTCAAACTGTCTGAGGTCTGAAAACATTTCCATTGCCTATGAACAAAGAGAACAAAGCGGTGTCATTAGATTTAAATAATGAATTTTCGTTTGCATGTAGAAGATGGGCAAAAAAAAGCATCCAGAGTGGAAGGGTAGGGTAGGGGGCATGGGTAGAAGTCACACAGCTGCTTTTACCTTATCTTCATTTGCTGTTTTCTTGTATAGTTTTGCTGCATCATGGAATTTTCCCTTCATAAGAAAAACAAAAACTCTATCTCACTGACAGTAAAAGAAAAATTATTTCAAGCCTTCGGCAGTGTACTTAATCAGTACTCCTTTAATAGATATGATACCAATAAAGACTAAGAAAGATCAATGTAAGAACTGGAAAATAATCTATGCTGGTCAAACAAATGGAATGGAATGATGGAGAAAATGAAGCAATGGAATTCTTGGTTTAATATTGAAATAAACCTGGACGTCTAGTTTGTTGTAATGGAATGGAATGATGGAGAAAATGAAGCAATGGAATTCTTGGTTTAATATTGAAATAAACCTGGACGTCTAGTTTGTTGTAATGGAATGGAATGATGGGGAAAATGAAGCAATGGAATTCTTGGTTTAATATTGAAATAAACCTGGACGTCTAGTTTGTTGTAATGGAATGGAATGATGGAGAAAATGAAGCAATGGAATTCTTGGTTTAATATTGAAATAAACCTGGACGTCTAGTTTGACGTAATGGAATGGAATGATGGGAAAAAAGGAGCAATGGAATTCTTGGTTTAATATTGAAATAAACCTGGACGTCTAGTTTGTTGTAATGGAATGGAATGATAGGGAAAAAGAAGCATTGGAAT